>JAGSMR010000031.1:3705000-3892500 GCA_029286605.1 Sericinus montela | reverse complement strand
CCAATTAAAAGTTTTCGCTTACATAAAATGATATAAAAATGTTAAAAAACAGACTTTAAGAGACTAAATTATATTTTATAATTTAAGTTAATCATAAAATATGGATCCAAGATAAATCGGAAAGATTTCTATGGGAGGCACAATGCGGATTTAGACCTGGAAGAGGATGCACGGTTCAAATGTTTTCTCTCCGCATGATCACGGAGAAGCTTCTGGCTGCTAACCAGAAGATTTTCTGTGCTTTTGTGGATCTTGAGAAAGCATTTGATAAGATTGTAATGAAGAAAATGTGGGAACTGTTGCCGGGGTATGGTGTGGATGGTCGATAAAGGTGGTAGGTCGGCTAAGGGCTGTGCAGTCACTTTACTGTGACTGTAAAGCCTGTGTGCGGGTAGGGCATGACCTGTCACCCATGTTTAGCGTCCAAACGGGCGTAAAACAGGGTTGTGTCATGTCTTCCTGGCTGTTCATACTGTATCTCGACAGCTGTTTACAGAAGCTGAAAGATTGGGTGTGAAATTGGATGACCTAAAAGTAAATTGTCTGCTATATGCTGATGATGCAGTGCTTATTGCACCATCAGAGGCAGAACTGCAGGCATTAGTCACGTGTATGAAAGAAGAATGTGAAATTAATGGTCTCGGTTTGAATGCTAATAAAACTAAGGTTCTGGTATTGGAAAGGGACGAAGAAAGAACTAAGTGCGAAATTTGGGTAAATCAGGAATGTCTAGAACAGGTGAATGAAATTGTATACTTAGGGAGTGCGTTTAGCCGAGATGGAAGATGTGATTTAGATGTGGACAGGCGTGTCGCTGCCGGGAACAAAGTCAATGGTGCCCTGACTGCGTTAATCAAAAGGCAAGGCGTTGTGAAAAGTGCACGCCTTGCAATACATAACGCAGTGTTGGTACCGACTTTGTTATATGGCAGCGAAACCTGGGTATGCCAGAAGAAGCATAAAAGCAGGTTGAGTGCAGTGGAGATGCGATCTCTTCGTAAAATGTGCGGCCTTACCATGGCCGACCGAAAGCGAAACGAAGAGATTCGCAATATGGCAGGTTTGAAAGATGACCTTGTCTCAAAAATGGATAAGGGCGTGCTTCGATGGTTTGGGCACGTTGAGCGAATAAGTGAAGACCGAATGGTGAAGAAAATATATAGCGCGAAAGTTAATATTAAAAGGTGTCGAGGTAGACCGAGACTAACTTTCGAAGACCATGTGAGCAAATTGCTCGAAGAAGGGAGGGTCAAGAGTACTCGGATACCTAGACGTGCATGTATGAAGATGATGAATCTGAAAGAAGCGAAAGAAGTATGTAGGGATCGTGACACTTGGCGATCTGTTCTCTCTGGCTACCCCGTTAGGGATTGTGCGTGAAGATAAATAATTTAAAAACTAAATAATAAGTTAATCAACTATCGCATCTTACATTTCACATACGAGTATCAACTACTATTCGATAGTAATGAGGTAATATCTTAACCGTGCCGTGACAGTAAAATATTATATGTGTACAATCATAGATTTTAAAAATATTAATAATGTAAAGAAATATAAAAGTTATTTCGGAGATCAGCATATTTTTCTTTGTTTTCCTACTGGTTTAAACTTCTTAGTCCACATGATAGCCGGAGTGGAGTGGAGATGATCGGAATACGAGTCAAGAAACCCGAATTCGAACATCGTATGGTGGCAGGCTCGCAACAAGGGTTTTTTTTTCAAAGAAACTTTTTTCCATTTTATTTTATTACAACCATTTATATATGGTTGGCTAAACATGAAGACGGCAACGGGCTCACCATCTGTCTCGTTTTCTCAAAAATGTCTTCAGTGGAAGGGTGGGTCGATAGGACTTAATTCTCTAGACCTCTGTCCACCTTAGTATTGGGAATAGCGTGAAGATATTTTTTCCTTTTTTTATCGTATTGTATAGTATTGTGCTGATAACTAACCCAAATAGGTTAAATTCAAAAACACTTTTTCATTAAAACTTATTTTAAAATAAGTCACGATAGCCGAGTTGTTGGGTGGTCGGAATTTCGAGTCGAGAGACCCGAGTTCGATGGCCAGGTGGCAGTACCAATGAGTTTTTCAAAAACTTATGTACGAATTTCATCGTTGGCTTGGACATAAAGGCGGCGACGGGCTCACCACCTGTCACGTTGTCCCGAAAATATCTTCGGTGGAAGGTGGGTCAAAGTGACTTATTTGTCTAGACTTGACCTCTGTCTACCCCTGTATTGGGAATTGCGTAAAGATATTTATTTATATTTTTTTATTTATTTTAAAATAAACCAGACCATCTCTTACGTCTTGAAGATTTGATTGTTATGTATTTTTTACATAAAATGATACCATAGTTAATGCAAGAGATCGTTTTAAATTAAATAATTTCAGGGTGTTTTAGGATGAGTAAGCCTTAGATAAAATCAAACAGTTTCAATAAGATTCTGTTTTACACACAAAAAATATGCACGCACTGTATTAGTTAAAATCAAATAAGGAATTAAAAATAAATTCTCTCAAAACTTATCTGCTGTGTGTGCTATTAATATAAAAAAAATATAAAATCCGGGTTACTAAAAAACCTATAAGTCTCGGAAATTAACAATGTTAGCTTAATGAAATAAATTATGTCTAGTAAGTAGACAATTACTCCTTAAATTAAGGTAATTAGTGCAAGGTTATGGCATAAAAAAAAACAAATTAGAAAAAAGGAAACTCGTAGATGGAACTAAGAAATTACTGCATTTGATTTTGCTTTTGTTTCTAATCTGTCATTTAAGTAAGTATTTAAACCGTATTGATACTAATGATTTCTTGTATTTACGCGAATACTGCACATTTTAAACAAACGATTTTCGGATTTTATCGCGTTCTTAATTAGTTTTTACAAACTATTTTTTGAAAATCATAGAATGATTGTTAGTGTTCAAAAAAATTTTTTTTGTCAGTCTGCACTATCTATCTATCTGTTTGTTGTGACTAATCTCTGAAACGGCTGGACCGATTTTAACGGTACTCGCAGGCAGATAGCAAAAGTTATAAAAAGTGACTTAGGCTCCTTTTTTTAAATGCTGCGGGAGGCAGCTATTGTTTCAAAAAACAATTACTGGAATCTCATTTATAATAGCTATCTGAATTAGATTTAGTTATTCAGACCTTCAATTCATAATTTAAGTGCATAAAACATGAGACAGAACAGTCACGATAGCCGAGTTGTTGGGTGGTCGGAATTTCGAGTCGAGAGACCCGAGTTCGATCCCCAGGTGGCAGTACCAATGAGTTTTTCAAAAACTTATGTACCAATATCGTTGGCTTGGACATAAAGACGGCGACAGGCTCACCACCTGTCACGTTGTCCCGAAAATATCTTCGGTGGAAGGTGGGTCGAAGGGACTTAATTGTCTAGACTCGACCTCTGTCTACCCCTGTATTGGGAATGAAACTAATGGAACGTATGAAACTAATGGAATGGAATATGTGGATCCGATACCACGGTTATCAGTTGACCCAGTCCATTACTGATAGTAAGGAATGCTAACGACCTGTTCCTTCTAACAAATAACTTAGGAATTTTGCGTCATTATTATACAAATAAGTAATAAACGAGTTTTGCTAGCTCTGGAGTCCTGGGTTCGATTTCCGGTCGGATCAACGTAGAAAATACTTTTTCTACATTTCTTCAGTTGTCGAAAATATCTTCAGTGGAAGGTGGGTCGATAGGACTTAATTCTCTAGACCTCTGTCCACCTTAGTATTGGGAATAGCGTGAAGATATTTTTCCTTTTTATCGTATTGTATAGTATTGTGCTGATAACTAACCCAAATAGGTTAAATTCAAAACACTTTTTCATTAAAACTTATTTTAAAATAAGTCACGATAGCCGAGTGGTTGGGTGGTCGGAATTTCGAGTCGAGAGACCCGAGTTCGATCCCCAGGTGGCAGTACCAATGAGTTTTCAAAACTTATGTACCAATATCGTTGGCTTGGACATAAAGACTGCGACTGGCTCACCACCTGTCACGTCGTCCCGAAAATATCTTCGGTAGAAGTAGGGTCGATGGGACTTAATTGTCTAGACGAGACCTCTGTCGACTGTATTGGGAATGGCGTGAAGATATTTATTTATATTTTTATTTATTTTAAAATAAACCAGACCATCTCTTACGTCTTGAAGATTTGATTGTTATGTATTTTTTACATAAAATGATACCATAGTTAATGCAAGAGATCGTTTTAAATTAAATAATTTCAGGGTGTTTTAGGATGAGTAAGCCTTAGATAAAATCAAACAGTTTCAATAAGATTCTGTTTTACACACAAAAAATATGCACGCACTGTATTAGTTAAAATCAAATAAGGAATTAAAAATAAATTCTCTCAAAACTTATCTGCTGTGTGTGCTATTAATATAAAAAAAATATAAAATCCGGGTTACTAAAAAACCTATAAGTCTCGGAAATTAACAATGTTAGCTTAATGAAATAAATTATGTCTAGTAAGTAGACAATTACTCCTTAAATTAAGGTAATTAGTGCAAGGTTATGGCATAAAAAAAAACAAATTAGAAAAAAGGAAACTCGTAGATGGAACTAAGAAATTACTGCATTTGATTTTGCTTTTGTTTCTAATCTGTCATTTAAGTAAGTATTTAAACCGTATTGATACTAATGATTTCTTGTATTTACGCGAATACTGCACATTTTAAACAAACGATTTTCGGATTTTATCGCGTTCTTAATTAGTTTTTACAAACTATTTTTTGAAAATCATAGAATGATTGTTAGTGTTCAAAAAAATTTTTTTTGTCAGTCTGCCCTATCTATCTGTTTGTTGTGACTAATCTCTGAAACGGCTGGACCGATTTTAACGGTACTCGCAGGCAGATAGCAAAAGTTATAAAAAGTGACTTAGGCTCCTTTTTTTAAATGCTGCGGGAGGCAGCTATTGTTTCAAAAAACAATTACTGGAATCTCATTTATAATAGCTATCTGAATTAGATTTAGTTATTCAGACCTTCAATTCATAATTTAAGTGCATAAAACATGAGACAGAACAGTCACGATAGCCGAGTTGTTGGGTGGTCGGAATTTCGAGTCGAGAGACCCGAGTTCGATCCCCAGGTGGCAGTACCAATGAGTTTTTCAAAAACTTATGTACCAATATCGTTGGCTTGGACATAAAGACGGCGACAGGCTCACCACCTGTCACGTTGTCCCGAAAATATCTTCGGTGGAAGGTGGGTCGAAGGGACTTAATTGTCTAGACTCGACCTCTGTCTACCCCTGTATTGGGAATGAAACTAATGGAACGTATGAAACTAATGGAATGGAATATGTGGATCCGATACCACGGTTATCAGTTGACCCAGTCCATTACTGATAGTAAGGAATGCTAACGACCTGTTCCTTCTAACAAATAACTTAGGAATTTTGCGTCATTATTATACAAATAAGTAATAAACGAGTTTTGCTAGCTCTGGAGTCCTGGGTTCGATTTCCGGTCGGATCAACGTAGAAAATACTTTTTCTACATTTCTTCGGTTGTCCCGAAAATATCTTCGGTGGAAGGTGGGTCGAAGGAACTTAATTGTCTAGACGAGACCTCTGTCTACCCCTGTATTGGGAATTGCGTGATGATATATAAGATCTTCGGTTGTGGGTGTTTCTGATTCCATAAAATAAGTGATTATGCTACATACTTGCTCTACAGGAACAGAGTAATGTATGTGATTTCCCTATCTATGTATGTATTTATTTATTTATTACATATTAGCAGCCTCGATAGTCTAGTAGTCGGGTAATGGGATTCGAATCAGTAGATTCAGGTGCGATCCCTAGGACCTGGGCACGTACCACTAAGCCTTTCTAAACTTATGTTGGCATTGTATCATTGGCATAGACACTAAATCGGCGACAGGCTCACAACCTATCACGAAGTCACAAACAAGCTCTGGTGTAATCAAAAGGACTAAATAGTCTAGACTCTGGTTAGTAAGTAAAAGTGACTCGTTCACTTCCCGAGGTCCCCTCCGCCACTAATTCTTCATTTATTTTGTCTCGCCCATAATGAACGACACAAACATAAGCGAAAGAACGAAACCTAAATCACTAGCTGTCGGCTTCTTCAACGCATACGGCTTAAAAACAGATGGACGAAGTTAGAATTTGTCTCAGTCCATCAACTAGACATAATGCTAGTACAGGAGACCCTACTCAAGTCTAGCATACGCGACCCGAAGATAGCTAACTATCGCTTAGTTAGAAACGACCGCCCCGCTCGCGGGGCGGCACGTTGATCTATTTCAAGTCTTCGCTACACTGTGTGCCAATTGACCTTCCGTCTCTTGTCAACATGGAAGCTTCCGGTTGTAAGATCGCAATGACAGGCCATCAGCCCATCACTGTGATATCGGCTTATCTCCGCCTTTGAAAACAATTCTAAGGGGCGACATCGAGGCACTGCTAAATTTAAGCGACTCGGTGTTAATAGCGGGAGACTTAAACAGCAAGCACTCTGCTTGGAACGCCGCAAATGAAAATAATAATGGACTCGCCCTCCTAACTCTAAGTATGAACCTAAACTTTGACATTATAGGTCCCTCGAGCCAACTAGAATACCCGCGCAGAGGAACCAGAATCCGGACATTCTCGATATAGCTCTCTTAAAGAATATATTGCTACCTCTTGCGAAAATAGAAGTTCATCACGAACTTAATTCAGACCACCGACCGGTCATAATGCAGCTAGGCAGCCGCACGCAGAGGTCACTTTGACCAAAACCGTGACAGACTGGCGTAAACTCGAGGAATACCGAGTCTACGGATTCCCCGGAGTTAGCAAACATACCGGAGGTCATTGATAATAAAGACACGGCACTTGCCGCCGTCGTTCATCTCACCTCTCACCTAAAACCGCCGTCAGTGTATCCTCCAGGCGGGTCAAAGCGGCAAACGACCGCCGCTTTGAGTTGCCTGCTGAGCTCAGACAGCTGTTGAGAGAGAAAAATGCTGCCAATAGGGCATACGACAGGTATAGGACTGACGCAAACCGCGTTAGGATGCGCCAACTCAAAGGGAGGTTAAACAGCGCATGGCTGAGTTGAGGGGCAAAGATGGGACAAGCTAATGTCGGACATCACGCCTTCGCACACTGCCTACTGGCAGTTGGCGAGGTCGATGAAGTCCGACTCTGTCGTATCTATGCCTCCTGGTCAGTCCCGACGGTTCTATAGCTTTTGACGATAAGGAAAAGCCGAATGTTTAGCCGACAGCTTCGAAGTCAGTGCTCTCCAAGCACGCAACCCACAGATCCCGTACACATTCAGAATGTGGACGACTTCGTATCGCGGAAAATGACGCAGCCACTAACGGGTGAACCTCTCCCGCCTACCTCACTCGAAGAGGTTAAGGGTATAATTAAAACCTTAGGGTACGTAAGGCTCCAGGAGCCGACGGCATCTCAAATAGGTTAGTTAAAACTCTCCCAAATTCATTGCTATTACTATTAGTAGCAATCTTCAATGCCCTTCTCACAAGTTGCACCTTTCCAGACTCCTGGAAAGAAGCCCACGTAATAGGGATCCATAAACCCGGGAAACCGAATAAACAGGCCACTAGCTATAGGCCCATTAGTCTCCTCAGCGCACTGGGGAAAATCTACGAGCGCATAATTCTGATCCGCCTCAAGGACAGCGCTCAGTCACTAAATGTCATTCCTGATGAGCAGTTTGGCTTTAGAGCTAAGCACTCATGCGTTCAGCAAGTGCACCGCCTCACGGAGCACATACTGAGCGCCTAAATGATAGCCCCAAATATAAGGTAGGAGCACTCTTCTTCGATGTCGCGAAAGCGTTCGACAAAGTCTGGCACAATGGCTTGATATACAAGCTATACAACTACGGTATGTCAGACAGGCTTGTGCACATCATACAAGCCTACTTGTCGAATCGCACCTTCCGCTACAAAGTCGAGGGCACTCTGTCCTCCAGCAGAGACTTAAAGCCGGCGTTCCGCAAGGCTCGGTCCTCTCGCCCACACTGTACACGCTTTATACGAGCGATATCCCAAAAGACCCAAATAAAAGGTAGAATTGGCCTTATTCGCCGACGATACCACTCTATACTCTGCGGATCATAACGCATCGAGAATCTACATTCGCCTCCAAGCCGCGGCCACCGCCTTAAGCGAGTGGTTTAGGAAATGGAGGATCGACATAAATCCTGAAAAGAGCAACGCGGTCTTGTTCAGCAGGAATCACAAAAACTCGAATCGCCCTAACAGATTCAGCAAAATAACCCTCTTCGACAAACCCATTCCCTGGGTGTCCGAAGTAAAATATCTTAGGTCACCTTAGACCGTAGACTGAACTTCAAGAAACATATTAAAATTGTCAGGGATAGAGCGGCCTTCATATCCGGCCGCCTCTTTAACCTTACAAATAGCCGCAGCAAAATGCTGCTAAAACACAAAATACGCCTATACACAACTTGCGTACGACCCGTCATGTCATACGCCAGTGTAGTATTCGCGCACGTCCCCAAAGTACGTTTGAACTCACTCCAAGTGATTCAAAATCGATTTATGCGCCGCGCAACCGGCGCTCCCGCATATATGCGGAATGTAGATCTGCATCGCGATCTCAAACTGCCTACAATGGCAGCGCTATTTAAAAAGTTCTCCATCGACTACTTCGATAGGACGAACCTACATACAAATCCGCTAGTGGCAGCGTTAGGGAATTACACACCCGCGCGCGATACTCCACCTCAATTGAGGCGCCCGAAATGCGTCATCATAGACGATGATGACGCAATCACCCGTGTCAACAATGCGTATGAGGCCCCGCCCCCTACGTACTTTCGCACATACAGACACAAGCCGCGTTCTGCGGCTTACACAACCTCGCCATCGTTGTAATTTCACGACTGGCACGAGACTTTCTCGTGGTCGTAGTCGTCATTAAAAGGTTATCACAAGGCGATCCGAGAGGAGATTTTCCTCCAAACCAACTGGGGCCCTCGGATCGCATGGCCCCTCCCCCATGTCGGAAGTCATCTCTTTCGTTCCAGGGGACGCAGCGCTTCGCAGCAGCAGCCATTATTGTCTTCAACTCTAACTTGCGAGCCTCTCCTCGCAAGTCTCCTTAGACGAAGCTGTAAAGGCCTCCGGGCCAACAGCATCCGTGGATGGTTTTAGTCGGTATGCTTCTCCTTCTGAGATTCGAGCCCGACACTGTTCGTTTCGGTGGCCTCCCGGCCAAGGAACGTTCGTGCATAAAACATTTCCTCCATGGTTATCAAAAAAAAAAAAAAAATCTAGACTCTGGCTATTACTCTCTGACTATTTATTAAGCAGAAGTCTGCTTTGTAAAATGAATTGGCAATTTTCTTCAATTTTAATTATTACTTACGCACTTCTTCATATATTGTATAAGTTACTTTTAAATAACTAGTTTTAATTTATTACAAAAGGCATTATTGTCTTCTCTAAGGTAAATCTAGTTATAATTAAACAGTGAGGTTTCTTTCTTAAACGACTAATTTGGGAAATATGAAGGCAAAATCTAGACATAAAAGTCTTGAACTTACAAAAGCAATTTCTGATTGTGTATGGTTGTTTTATTCATAACATACACAACATAAGCAAACAGTGATGAATGATAGTGCACATTGCAATGCGATTGCGTCGAGACGCGGGGAGAATTAAACTTAAGGAGTGTCTCTGAGTCACGCAAGTGGCGCCCACGCTAATTCTATAGTGTAGAGAGCACCAGCGCGTTACTAATATTCACAATCTTACAATACTGTTTATGATAACAAAGTTAACATATACTTTACAAAACAGAATAAAACCTATTTTCTCATAGATGAAACTTATCATTGAATCATTGCATGGCACAACGAAACGAAGTACTTATATTCTCTTTGATATCGCTTACATACATAAAATACCTGACGACGTATTATGCCTGATAACTACCCCGGTAGTTAGAGAAAACAAATTGCCGCATGTCGCGATCCCTACCATACCTATTTCGCTTATATCATAAAATCATTGAAGTAAATACGTTTTTTAGGAACATTAATTTTATAAAAATTAAAATCGTATTTTATATACATATCATCCCGAAGTTTCCACTGATTGAGCTAGTAAGAAAAATAGATTGATAGTATTCCACATAAGGTAGGTTAAAAGTAATAAAATTTTATGACGGGTTTTCTCGGTGATACTACTCGTATGTTCCTAAGAAAACTTTTTTTGCATTTGCAACGACCTGAAAAATTTCAAATTTTCAAGTTTTTCATACGGATACGAACACATGCGAATGCTGAATTACTATTGATTCCTTGGTCTCGCTAGACTTTGTAAAATTACTTGTTATATATTGTTAGCATTTCTGTTTGCTAGATCATCACTACAGTAACAACACTACAGTAACAAAACTCGAAAGGCCATTTGTCAACTTATTGATTCTAAAAATTTTCCTTTTTTAGTTTTATCTGACACAAATTTTTTTGCCGCCAACCCTGGTTATAACGCCTAGTGACTCATACTCTCAGATACATCAATTCTCAAATAATAATAAAATAATAATTTACTAATATTATTTTATTATCTTTATTTTTCACGGTTCTAACCGGTTTTATAATAAGCACGAGCCGAAGCCAAGTGCATATTAGGCTGAGAAACAATGGGGTCAGATCCTGTCGTAGTATGTGTTGAGATGGGTTGTATGTTGGATTGTGAATCAAGTTCAGTAGTAGTCGAGTTGTTGTGCTCGAGCTATCTTCAGATTGCAAGAATCCCCTAACTATTCTGCAAGTATTGAGAATTACAGCTTTTTGTAGGAAAAAGTAAACATTAGATGGTAAGTTGAGAGTCTTCAAAGATTGGTGTAACTGTTTCGGTATTACACCTGTTGTGGAAAGTACTATGGGAACTATAGTTACTTTTTGAAGATGCCAGTCTTGTTATTTCATCTTTTAGTTCCGTATATTTCGAAAGTTTTTCAGATATTGTTGTTTGTAGGTTGTGTGTGTTCGGGACAGCTATATCTATACTTACTTACTTACTTACTTATCTTCATGCACAGTCCCTGACGGGGTAGCCAGAGGGAACAGATCGCCAAGTGTCATGATCCTTACATAAGGTATGCGTTTTTGTAAATTTTGTTTATTACTGTAATGTCTGGTATATTGAAATGTATGGATCAGTAAGAATGGCTCGATCAAAATACAACTGGAAGATAATTTTCTAAAACTATTTCAGGGTTATATTTATAGTAAGGTTTTAAGCTGGTAACTAAGTTTTTCTGATGAGCAAGTTTTTGGTTTATTATATTAGCTACTTGATGATGCCTATGTCTATGTCGGTCTGAGTTATTGATTTGCATGCACTTGTTATGTGTTGTATAGTTTCTGGGCAGTTGTTACATTTTTTACACAAGACGAAAGTTATAAACTTAATGATATATTTTTGGTAATTCCTGATGTCTATCACTTGATCCTGTATTGCCACCATGAAGCCTTTGGTTTCAGGAAAGAGTTCACCACGACTTAGTCATGCGTTTGACGCTTTTCTGTCAACATTGGATTGACATAAGTCATGGTGGTGCCTTCTGTGAAGAGATTTTGCTGCTCACTGGGCTACCTTGGTTTTGTTGTCTACCAGTTGTTTTTATTATTATAGGCTTATACAAGTTAACGTTTACGCGAAAACTGATAAATGATGTCACAGGGATTGACTGCGTCATAAATTGTATGTTCGAGCTCAATACTCAATTCTGAGACTGTTATGGTTGCACCGGCGCCGCAGATTCGCTATGCGCCCACCGCCTCTATAATTGTGCAGACTGAGTGCGAGTGGGCGATCGCCACGATGTCCTTCGTTGAGGATCAACTTTCACGGAAAAGAAGCACAAAGGTAACACAATACAACAATTCAATATTATTATGTAGTTTTATATGGATACCAACACTGCAAGCCTCACCTACAGATGTCCGGAAATCTAATATATATATATATATATATATATATATATATATATATATATATATATATATATATATATATATATATATATATATATATATATATATATATATATATATATATATATATATATATATATATATATATATATATATATATATATATATATATATATATATATATATATATATGTGTATATATATATATATATATATATATATATATATATATATATATATATATATATATATATATAAACGAAAGTCGTATTAGTTACACTATTTATAACTCAAGAATGGAGCTTAGAGCCAGGAGACGGACATGGATACTATTTATTTCGTTCGACAGCGTTCCCGTGTGACTTGACATAAAACATCAGTCACTATAAAACGTGGTATAACAAAAGAGAATCAGACTTGGAATAACAAAACACAAAAGACAGCTATGTAATGGACGTATGGATGACAATTTGATTTTTGTAAGAAATCAATATTAAAACTATTTCTATTAAATAAATAACAATCATAATGGAGCCATTGAATTGAAGTGAAGTGAAGTTTAATTACTAATGCCGCGGCCAAGACGTTCGAATCTTTCCCGACAAAGTCGTAATGCAAGAAGGATACGAAACACTGCAAATGAAAGGACTGAGAAGAACAAGAAATTGCACGTGAACGGCGCCACGTTAGCATCGCTCGACTTCGTGCTTTTCAATCACAAGAGCAAAGTGAAGCAGCCCGTGAAACGGCTCGGTCGACAACGCAAAATCGTCGAGCGAACAACAGGGGTCAACAAATAGATAATTTGCGACGCAGAACAAGAGATTTATCAAGTGCTGATTTGAATCGAGCAGCGTTTCGATAGCAGCAATTATTACAGCTTGCATCCTAGCGTTTGCATTGGGCAAATGGACGTTGTTTGCAAGTATTGTGGTGCATTAAAGTTTTCCGGAGAAATGCCTGTATTATGCTGCCTTAGTGGTAAAGTGAAATTGCCATTGTTGACTCCCCCACCTGAGCCATTGTATCCATTGCTTTGTGGCGAAACACCAGAATCACGCCACTTTCTTGCAAACACTCAAAAATACAATGGTTGTTTCCAAATGACGTCATTAGGGGCAGATAATATCGAAGAGCGACGATTTATTCCGACATTATAAGCCTTGGTTGTATGTATGTATGTAATGGAATCTTTAAGAATGATTTTCACCAATTTACAGAAATAATATTTTTTTTTATGGGGGGAAGGGAGGCAAACAAGCAGGTGGCTCACGTGATGGTAAGTGATTACCGCCGCCCATGAACATCCGCAATACCAGAGGCATAGCAGATGCGTTGCCGGCCTTTGAGAAAGGTATAGGTTCTTTTCTTGTAGGTCCCTAAGTCGTATTGGTCCGGAAAAACCGGTGACGGCAGCACATTCCATAAAGTGCAAGTGCGTGGCAGAAAATTCCGCGAAAAACGCACTGTGGTGGAATGCCAAGCATCAAGATGGTGTTGATGGAATTTTTGACTATGCCGTAAGGTTCACGGTGAAATTCAGCGGCTGGGATTAATCCGAACAATTTCTCAGAGCACTCCCCGTAGTAAATCTTGTAAAAAATGCAAAGAGATGCAACATTTTTCGCAATTCCAGGGGATCTAGCCTATCAGATAGAACATGGTCGTCGACGATTCGAGCCGCTCTTCGTTGGATACGGTCAAATGGAACGAGCTGACACTGGGGTGCCCCCGCCCAGAGATGCGAACAGTACTCCATGTGCGGCCGAACCTGCGCCTTATAAAGTTGCAGACGGTGGGCCGGACTGAAGTACTGTCGTGCTCTACTGAGCACGCCAAGCTTCTTAGAGGCCAATTTGGCCTTCCCTTCCAAGTGACCGCAAAACTGACCGTCCCGTTTCTGAGCGATCAGTTGGCCGGATCTGAGCGGTCGCCTTTCTTAGAGATCGGGTGCATCAAATCTGTCTTCCATGTCATCGGGACGACGCCTTCAGAGTAGGAGTACCGAAAAAGACGCGTTAGAACCGGTGTCAACTCTGGAGCACACATCCTCAGCACAATAGGGGGGACACCAGCAGCTACTCTTTTGAAGGACCTGGCGGCAGAGTTCTACTTCTTCTTAAAACTAGTATTTGAATCCCGAGACGCCAATGCATTAACCCCGGCCCGGTAGCACTGCTGCTTTTGACGAGATGCCATTCTGCATGCGCTACCAAACCAAGGCTTAGATCTACCACCGATGGGCACCACAGAGGAAGGAACGAAAAGTTCTATTTCTTGAAGCACCACATCGGCGACGGAATCTGAAACGGCTTCGGGACTATCCAGCGAGAAGCAAACCTGCCCCCATGGGTAGGATGCAAAGAAAGATCGCATCCCTTCCCAATCTGCCGACCTGTAGTGCCACACACGGCGGTGGCCTGCATATTGCGACCGCAATGGGCACATGATAGGCACTTTACTCCGAATCAGGCAGTGGTCCGATGAACCCAAAGGGGAATCAACGGAGACCACATAGCCGTCCGGATGAGAGGTCAGCAGAAGATCCAGCAGGGAAGGTGTATGATCTTCGACATCCGGAACCCGCGTTGGCGAAGTAACCAGTTGTGTCAGATCATTTGCTAAGGCAAAGTCAAAAACAGATCTCCCCGCATGATCAGTGGTTCGAGATCGTAGCCATTTGGCGTGGTGGGCGTTGAAGTCGCCGAGTACCACGATCTCTGCGGATGGGATCTGCTGTAGCACAGAATCTGCAGCCGTTTGGATGTGGTCGATGAGTCGGTCAGTTTCGGCATTACCATTATATGGGTGCCTCTATAGGTCCCACCTATAGAGGCACCCATAGACGCGAGGGTGGTCGTCGCTGTCTATGCGTAGCCAAAGGGTGGACAGGTCCCTACCTTGCCAAGCTGCCGAGGCGCTGAGAACATATATACTCTCTGACGTATACACAAACCCCGGCCCGTGGCATAAAAGAATGTTCAAGCTTGTACCCCGGGTAGGAAAGATAAGAGATATCCGCCGGAGAAGATATCTGCGTCTCGGTAAGAAAAAGCAAGGCCGGCATTGCCGTCTCCAGATGGTAGTGGACGGCATTTAGATTGGAGTGTAGTCCCCTGATATTGCAATCCACAGCAAGCGTGGTAAGGGGTGCCGAAGGTTTTTTGCTTCGTTTGCCTCGGTCAGTGTGGGAAAAGAGCGGAACTTTGCTAGTAACAACATTGCTAATGATAATTTATGCAAAAAAATTACATATGAAATATTAAATCTACTGTTTTAATTTCAGGTGAAGAAACTACAAAAAAAAGTTAGCTCAACGAATTATTACGCATATCGTTTGATGATTCGTCAAAATGTTGACAACTAGGTATTTGCTGCGGTTTCGTCGATTGTTTCAGCAGTATTGCGTCGACATGTATGTCAAAATATAAACGGAACGTTTAACTTTCATTAGGTTGAACCAAGCCAAACTGCGTTCTGAGGAATACATCCATTTACGTGATGCAGTTAGTACTGAAGGAAATGCAGCTAATATTGGTCTATTAACTATTCTGCTGGCGGCGTACATTGGTAGTCCACGTTGCATGAATATGCGCAAGATGCAATGACATATGTTCGTCATTACGGTCGCCCAGATCTAGTTATTACTTTTACCTGTAATCCAAAATGGATAGAAATTATTCAATTCCTGTTTCCCGGACAAACATCAAGTGATAGACACGACATCACAGCACGTATATTCAGGCAAAAAATTCGGTTTCTGATGAACTTCATTGTTAAACAACGCGTCTTTGGAGAACTCGATGCTGGATGTATTCAATCGAATAGCAAAAGCGAGGCCTGCCGCACGCACATATTCTTATTTGGTTAGCGAAAAGAATTCAACCTGACCAAATAGATAATATTACAAGTGCCGAGATTCCTGTTCAGTCCTGCATGATGTTGTTATTACAAATGTGATTTATTGACCGAGTGAAATGAAGGACGCATTTAATCGAGAATTGGAACGGGAACGTGAATATGATCACCCGGAATTAGATTTAGTAGTTCAAATGAATGTACCCCTGTTGAATTCCCAACAAAAGGAAGTTTATGATACTTTAATGAAGGCAATCGATGGTGGAAATGGTGGTTTAAATTTCCTAGATGCCCTTGGTGGAACAGGTAAGACATTCCTCATTTCAGTAATTTTAGCAACTGTTCGTGCAACGCCCAACATAGCGGTTGCAGTTGCTTCTTCTGTAATAGCAGCCACATTGTTAGAAGAATGGCGTACGGCTCATTCAGCATTAAAATTACCGTCAAATCTTCAAACTATTGAAGGACCCCCGTGTAATATTACAAAAAATTCAGCAATGGTCAAAGTTTTATCGGCATGGAAATTCATCATCTGGGACGAATGCACAATGGCACATAAACGTGCATTACAAGCACTTAACAGAACATTGAAAGATTTACGGAATGCCTCGAGATGTTTTGGAGGGCAATGATTTTACTGTCTGACGATTTTCGCCAAACACTGCCAGTAATTCCAAGATCTATTTCTGCTGACGAAATAAATACTTGCCTCAAATCGTCGAATCTATGGCGCTATGTGAAGAAACTACAGCTGACAACAAACATGAGAGTTGCATTGCTTAATGATACATCTGATAAAGATTTCTCTGAGCAATTGGTGACTATCGGTAATGGTCAAGTACCTGTCGATGAATCGAGCGGATTGATATCATTTCCAAATAATTTTTTGTAATTTTGTCCCATTAAAAGACGAACTTATCAACAATGTATTTCCAGACATTATTTCTAACTACAAAAATAATGAATTGTTGAGTGAGCGAGCAATTTTAGCGGCTAAAAATAACGATGTAGACGACCTGAACTATACAATTCAAAAATAAGATTATTGGAATTCAAATCTATTGACTGCGTCACAAATGAAGATGAAGCCACCAACTATCCAATTGAATTTTTAAACTCCTTGGATGTGCCTAGCTTACCAACACATAATTTACGCCTAAAGATTGGCTCCGTAGTAATCATCCTTCGAAACATAAACCAACCAAAACCGTGCAACGGTACGCGATTGGTAGTTAGAAAATTAATGAACAATGTAATTTACGCGACGATACTGAAAGGAAAATTCAAAGGTGAGGAAGTTCTCATACCGAGGATCCCGATGATCCCAACCGATATGCCATTTGAATTTAAAAGACTTCAATTTCCGATCCGTCTTGCATTTGCCATGACCATCAACAAATTACAAGGCCAATCCTAAAAAGATTGTGGTTTGAATCTAGAACATCAATGTTTTTCCCATGGTCAATTATATGTGACATGTTCACGGATCGGAAGACTATCTGTGTAGTTTGTTTTTGCGCCTGATAAGAAACAAAAAATGTCGTGTATCACATGGTCCTTAAGTGAAAAGCAACCTATTACTGAAATGCAGAAACAATAATAAATGATTAATGTACTTCTTTTTTTTTCTAATAAAAAAAATTTATTTAATAAATTCGAAAATCTGCTTATTTATTGCCTTTAAGGCGGAACTGAGTTCACCAGATCAGCTAGTTGTTAATAAAATAGTTTAAAGATGTAATTTTATTAAGATTAAGAGACCTTTTTATCACAAATATACATCACCGTGCCTAACAATGTAAAGAAATTTGCAACAGCTTCCAGTTTATTGATTGGAGGTCGTAGATAAATAGTAATTATAGCTAGTTACTAACAAGGTCAAAAATTAGGCCAAACAAATCAAATTGCTATATATAACAACAAGTAATGGTATAGGGTATCAGCACGATTCACTGTAACCGTTTAACCGACTGAAATTGTAAAAAAAAGAAATTATAATTTTATCTTCCGATTGTGAATCAAATATGACTCAAGAGTAGTCACAAATTGTTTTTTTTAAATAACATGCGAAATGGTATTACAAAAAAAAACGTTTATATTAATTATGCAAGTAACACTTGTATTATTTTTATTACATTAACATTTCAAAACAGCTGTTTCATATCCGGTTCATAGGACAAAGTGCTGAGTATATAATTTGTAATATATTATCTCCCAATGAGGTCACGTTTGTTGATAGAGATGCGAAGTACAGGAAACGAAACATGTAAGCAAGACGTGTTCATCGTCTTCAAAGTTACTGGTAGTTTTATAATTCGTGTATTAATATGGTATATTAATATGGATTGTAAAACTGTAAACACAGTTCGCGCCTATAATTCTTCACCAAGTAACCAGAATCATTGGTAACAATAATTAGTATGTTCAACTCTCCTTTTAAGACACAGAAAAGAAGAAATTACTTTTGCGATTTTAAGCACACGTATTGTGATCTAGACGTAAATAGTCGTTAGGAGTAGTTACCGGCAACAAAGTTTATTAGACACCATGTCTGCGTTACACAAAAAGTCAGAATGCACGCCGAACGCCTCATACAGAAAGCTTAAGTACTTCCTGCTAAGGCAGCGAAACCGAGGTACATCAGAAGAGACAAAAATTTATGCAGTGGAAATGCCTTCGTTAAATATTTGGTGTTTTTCCAGCCGACTGAAAAAGGAACGATCTAAAAGAAAATTTTATCCCTATAATGGATAAAAAAATGTGTGTGACATTTCAATAGAATATACAGCGCGAAAGTGAATAAGAATAAATGTCAAGGTAGACCGAGACTCACTTTTAAAGACCATGACATCACTTTGAGAGAAGACGGAGAAAATTGTAGAACTTGTTGTTGAAATGATATGATAGAAGCAACTGTTGAATATGATAGAAGCGAAAAAGGTATTTAAGGATCGTGATAGTTGGTATCTATACTCCTTGGCTTCCCCGTCATACATGAAGATATTATGTAAGGGTAAGGTGGGGGCAATAAAACTACGCGACCCCTTAAAACAATGAGCTGATAAGATAATTTTCTGCCTGACAAGAGGACACATATTTTCACACCAGAAAACAAAATGGACCTTACGATACTTTTTCTAAAACAGCTGCTAGTTGTCACGATACAAAATAAAATACTTATAATATTCTCAACCTACTGTAAGGTGCAAGAATTAGATACAATTTAGTCGAAGATAGAGGTGTCGGTATGTAATACGCAGTAGTGGGGGTGATCGCTAATGCAGCAGCCTTGCAAGGACGTTGCGTCTAAGCAACCGTTCGTATCGTTTAATTAATTCCACCTTCACGATGACTCACCGGCCCCTTGCCTGTACTAGTTATTGGACTGTCTGTACTTAGCCTTGTAATAAAACTAGCGGCATCTAGTAATCGGGAGCCAAATTATTTAGTGTACTTCACTCCAATAATTATAAAATAAGTAATAATATTCGAATATCACTGAGGAGAATTTGAATAAACTTGAGCATCTTCAATACTTCGTTATTAGGTTCATATTTGGTCTTCGCAAATATGATCATGTATCAGAGTTTCGCACTAAGCTCATGTGGCTCCCTATTAAACTTCGTCGGAAGACCCACATTCTATCTCTGCTATACTGTATACTATTTGATCCTAAAACGCCGAACTATCTCAAGGAAAAGTTCGAGTTTATGAAGACCATTAAAGATTGTCAGACAAATTAATTTTGATAATTCCCGCCCATAGCTCGAATTTTTATCATTCCTCCTTTCACGTAAAAACAGTGTCGCTGTAGAATTCGCTCCGGGTTAACATAAGGAGGGCCCAGAGCCTTGAATTATTTAAAAATAAAACCAAACTGTATTATTTAGGCAAATTAATGAGATAATTTTCCTTTTTCTTTACATGTGTATTTGTTTTCGTAAGTAATTTATTACTTTAACACAGGCAACAAAAAAAGTCTAGATTTCGAGTCGAAAAACCTGAGTTCGATACCCAGGTAGGCTCGTACCAATGGATTTATCAAAAAATTATTTACGATTTATATCGTTGATTCGGACATGGCGACGAGATTAGAGTACATTTGCCCAGAAGTGGGCCCATAGAGGTGATTTACTTTTACTTCTTTACGCCAATGAATACCGAGGGCTATTTTAAATACCCGTACGATATAAAATTGATGCATTGAATAGTTTACATATTGTAGTTTATTTTCCTGTTAGTAAAAAATATTACAAGAATTTAGTCGCTTCCAAGAATAGTTGACACAGAGTCGATTCAAGTAGGTTACACATATCGTTATTTCCTTACGTCATCACTACATAACTCTTTGGTCTTTGTCCTCTCTGGAAACATGCTGCATTGTGATTATTTTTTTACACAGCTGAATTTGGAAAGTACTTTCCTTTAAATAATTTATTCATTTAAGAATAAGTAATCCTAACTGTACATTCCACAAAAAAAGAGAGATAAACTAGTTATTAATATGACAACACATAAATACTTAACGGCCTGTAAGTCCACTGGGGGGTATAGCTCTTTCGTAAGGAATTTGCCATAATCGCAACATTTGGACCGCCACCGGATTGGCGATTGCAGCTCTAGACACGTAGCACCTTAGACGTTGCTCCCGTCACCGGTCTGCTTAATTTCGGTTTAGTATTTCATGAGATGGTTATTCCGCCATCTGTCGGTAGCCACAGCATTTCCAAAGCTTTTCGCTTAGTCGCCCGTTTAAACCATTATTGGTGTCTCAATTTTATGATTATTACTTTTACATATTCGTAGTACTACTCCTTTTCAATATTCAGTCCTTTTAAACATTTTAGCTGTTAGACACTGCGTTGGAATCTTATTTAAATTTAAAAGTTGTCCATCGTAGTCTTCAGGAGTGACAACGTATCTGTATTGATC
The DNA here is from genome assembly GCA_029286605.1 of Sericinus montela. NCBI lineage: Eukaryota > Metazoa > Arthropoda > Insecta > Lepidoptera > Papilionidae > Sericinus > Sericinus montela. Next base: position 3,871,712 of record JAGSMR010000031.1, on the reverse strand, counting down.
ATATGCATTTACGTAACCCTAATACATCAAGGTATATAATAGATTCGAATTCAATTTAAACTTGAGCGGTTTTTAGAATTTTGATACAATTTAAGCTTAGAGTAAGTTATCAAAATATATAATAATAAATTTCTATATGAGTTTAATGAAGTAATTTTTGCAAATAATCATTGCAGATATGACTTAAATTCAATCCAAATTGAAATAATTAGTTTCATAATTAAAGTTATCACTATATTAACTAAGTACTTTTATTAAAAACAATGTGTAGTTCAATTTTAATGGCTATAGGTATATATCAAAAATCAACAAAACGAAATTGTTGCTAATTATACCAGCAGAATGAACTAACTATACTATACTATGTATGTATAGTGTACGTGGATTTTAAACAGTAACGTACATGCAACTGTAGTTAACGCAATCAAAGCGTTTGCGGACAATCAATATTTTCACTCGGGTCCTCTGTAAAACATCAAGCTAGATAAGCGTCAAAGTTTATCTACCTTATCAACTTAAACATGGGCATTTCGGTTAGCGCAATGTTTTTGAAGTAATTTTAAGGATGGAAGGTGACAGAAAAGGATATGTCTATTTGAACGTCGTCAATACGGATCAATGTTACGAGCCCACAGTACTATTAGAGATATAAATCAAAAATGACTCTTCCCATTTCGCTTAAGAGAGGCCGCAATAATACATTTACATGCAAGTAATTAATGGTTCAATTTGTGCGCGTAGTTTTCCAGGTTACATATTGTTTTGTTCCGTTTAAAATGATAATATAAAAGATAATGATTACAAAAATTCTCTTTCTCTTCAATGTTCAAGTTAAGCATGTAAATTTATCACTTTCTCCGCGTTAGTAGCGAGGGTCAACAATCCTAAGCTAAATAAATTAATATGAAATGCGTGCACACATCCGTCTCTTGAAATGTCTAGCTTTTCGGAGTGAGGACGCGCCTATCGCATATTAATACATTTCCAAAAGCGTCGAGTTGTCGGATGGCGTCGTCTGTGCTATTTCTGAGCAACGGCTGCTGCGTTATTCCCGGCCAGACGGCAACAGGGCTGCTACCTGTAATCCGCCTACCGTTATTGAAGTACCGGCACTCCGGAAATCTAATTTAAACTGTGTATATGCGACTGTGAAACATAAGAGTACATTTTAGTGAAAGATCATACTGTGATATTTTATTATTTTTATTTATGTACGCAATTAAATATACATTTTGAAAGGCTGGAACAATTTAAAACTGTATGTCTACATTCTATCTACATATGGTTTCGAAAGACAGGATTAAATAAGAAGCATCTGGCAATAATATATCTGTCTGTCAATAATATCGCCCTAAAATTTCGACTTAAAAGTCTCAAGAACTTGAGAATAAGGTAAAATGCTTACCCACCTTTCTACCCAGCATGGTCAGTAGGCAAATTTTCCATGCAGAGCATACAAATGTCTCGGCTCATTGATAGTCCCGCATGTGTTCAGCAACGCTAACAATAGCTTTCAATGCCCAAAAAAATTTTAAATAGCAAAATGTATTGACCGACATCTCTTCAATGCTTATCTTCGTCAGGATTCAATCTCCAGTATTTACTCCAAAGGTAACCATGAAGGTCCACCAAGTGTGCTACATTAACTTCGACTACATAAAAGTCACGATAGCCGAGTGGTTGGGTGGTCGGGATTTCTAGTCAATAGACCCGAGTTCGATCCCCAGTTGGTAGGCTCGTACCAATGGGTTTTTCAAAAACTTATGTACGGCTTGGACATAAAGACGGCGACGGGCTCACCACCTGTCACGTTGTCCCGAAAATATCTTCGGTGGAAGGTGGGTCGAAGGGACTTAATTGTCTAGACTCGACCTCTGTCTACCCCTATATTGGGAATTGCGTGAAGATATTTTATTTTTTTATTTTTATTTTTACATGCATAAATTGCGTAGTAGAAAATACAAATACTTAATGGCCTGTGAAAGTTCAGAGTAAAACTTCAGGAAGGGATGATTTGTCATAAGCCATAAGTGTGGCCAACACTTGACAAGTGGATTGGCGATCGCAGTCCAGGCACCTCATATCTTAGACGCTGATGCCCATCGCTGGTCTGTTAAATTTTAGTTGTTATTTTACGTGATCGCTACACCGCTATCTGTCGGTAGCCAACTGCATCTTCAAGGCTTGTCCCTTAAACACGGGAACAAAGGGGGTATTGTATTCTTACATAGTAACCAACCACACGGCACCGTAGAATAACGCGATAGATTTCCTTCTTCCTAGAAAAGGCCTTCTCGATTGGATTTGCACTCACTGTGCAGTTTACCCCGTCTTCTATTGAAACATCCCGCACCCATCCTGTATTTAGAAAACAAAACAAAGGGATCGCATTCATATTCGTTAACATAATATGGGAATTAAAACAAAACACATATTCAAAGATACAGTGCAGGCTGACGATAAATTATTATAAAAACTGAAAGTTATTTGTACACTAACAATAATTTACACAGAACTCAGTTTCACTGATTTATTATACAGAGGTAAGCTAAAACACTACGACAAAGCTACATAATATATTAATAATCATAAAATTTTGGACATTATACATACTTAGCAGTTCATTCGTGTCTATAACACTAGTTGTTATTATATGGTAGACATCATACATTCTTTAACATAGTAACTTTGAAATAAAAAGTAGGGTAGTTAGTGTATGTCAAATATTTAAGGTAGTACATGTCAAGATAAGTATAAGGTACGGATACGGGCCGGTCCGAACCGAACCTATTTTGGGTACACAATAAGTTAGAATTGAAAAAAAAATATAATAAAATTGTTCTAATTGAGGAAAACCTTAAAAGTAAGGGTTAAAAGTATAAAATTACTTTCGTAATAAGTTAATATGGAAGATCAAAGTTAAACAATACAAATGTGTAATAAGATAAAAACCACCACTTCAGTATAAATAAGTAAAAAATTTCGTTATGTGACATTAGCAACAGATGCATTTATGTTCCTTCCATTTTCTCATTTAGTGAACATTTTAATTTCAACATTCATTTTATTGTTTTAAATGTGTTGTATATTGTAACTGTGATAAGTACCAGTATAAAAAGAAAAGATTGATTTCATTATTAAGTATTTTTAAAGTTAAATGTCACGAAATGCAAAAATCATGGAAATATAATAACCTACCATAATAGTATCTTATGATTTAACTCAAATAGATGTTCCATAATTTTCAACAGGACTAACATATTTTTTTATATTAGGTATTTACGTCTTTTACTTAAGAATAGATATTAAAAAATAACACAATTTCAACAAAAATCTTCATGCCGCAACTACGTTTGTACTACTAATTTTGACAAAATATATTCAGAATGTGATAAATTTAATGTATTTAAAAAACAAAAACAAATTGAAAGTCGATTTGTCTATAAGAGTATATTTACTATCATCGTTACATAAGCATTATTCGACTATCATTAGAGTTTAAAAAGTTTTTCACATTCCACGTTCATTTTTTTCATTGTACTTATAATTATCTTATGAAGTCTGTCAAAAACTAGAATTTGATAAATAAATAACATTATAAAAACGTAATGATTTCTTGTATTTACGCGAATACTACACATTTAAAATGAAACGATTTGCGGATTTTATCGCGTTTTTAATTAGTTTTTACAAACTATTTTTATTTCCCGACGTTTCCGTGTCCCGTGACAACGGATGCTGTAAAGCATCCGAAACGTCGCGATATAAAAATAGTTTGTTAAAACTAATTAAAAACGCAATAAAATCCGAAAATCGTTTTATTTTAAATTACAAAAACGAATGAGAAACTCCGTTTATATATAGTTGATTAGTTTAAAGATAACATTATTAATAAACCGAATGCTAGGCTAGTCAATTACAACCAATGGCAACTTACCGACCATTATCAACAATAATGTTTACGTACTATATGCACGAGAAGTTAAATATTTATGGAGATATTTATGGATTAGCGCCGTAAGTGTACAAATATACTTCCTAAGGTATATAAGATTGCAAGAATCAAATGCTGACAAAATCACACAATCAAACAAGTTGGCTTCAACTGGGTTTCAAACCTCATATTTTAGCACTCAGGCAAGGTAATCATTAGGCCACAGCGAAAATACGACTAAGGACAAATTTTACAATAATCGAATACGTGTTAACCATAAACGAAATTATAACACGAACTAATTAAAAAAGTTCAGTTCCATGAATACATATTTTGTTACTGCTGCTTTTATATCCAGCCAGGTTACAAACTAATCGATAGACAATGTCATCCGATGATTGAAGATCAGCACTATACTTCTTAATTTCTTAATTTGTTCACGCTCTAACATCAAAAGTTATTTAAGTTTCTCATTTAAAAATATTCTATTAAAATCGTATATATTAAACGAATATCTTTTATGAACACATTGTTGCCTCCAGCACCGCAATTTTATTCTAATGGTGCGAATATTTAGCCACCAGAAGTAATTTGCCCCATTTTTATGCTTCGAAAACAAACACATTGTTTGAAAATAACCCCATTTAACAAGGACAGGAAATATTTAATTAATTTTATTAAAAACAATAAAGTAAAATTTTGATTTTCGACCGATAATTTTTTTATTTAATAAATTTTATACTAGTTAAATAACAACTATTTATAAAGGTATTCTTTCTACTTTTTCACCTAACGAAATATGCTACTCAGTTCTTAATATTATAAGAATAAATAAAGTAGGATTCATAAGGGAAAACTAACTTTTTAAACACACAATGAAGAGGATTGATTTGTTAATTACTAGATTCTATCAGCGATTTCGTTCGCCGAGTTACACTGAATTTTCCGCGGGATCCTTTAACTAACGGAGATTCTCCAAATCAAAATTGGCTGCAAAATCATTCAGGTTTCAGATCTCTCCTACAGGATCCATTTACTTTTCCCGGTTAAAAATGTCAAATATATCCTGGTTATAAACTATCTGTATGGTGAGTTTAATTCGAATCAGTTCAGCGGCTTTAGTGTGTTTGAGTAACACATCTAAACATACAAACTTTCATACTTATAATAGTGAGTCAAGTAGGAAGGATTGACTATAAATAGAAAAAGGTACTTCCTACGCAATGTAACTATTTTAAAAGAATATACTTTCTGATCACGTTTTATTATACACAAGAAAATACAAGTATTTTTAACATGTTCTGATAAAGATTCATAGTGCTCGTCCAATCGTCTCGTTAAATATTTTACATTAACTAATGTAGTGAAGTAAACAAAATTATTGAGAAAGTCGTTTGTAGTATATATCGTTAATGATTTTGTCACTTTAAAAAAAACTATTGCTGCAACAAAGTATAAATGAATTCTGGAAAATTGATCAGCCATTTATTTTATAAAATTTAAACACAAGTTTCATACTTAAACGAATTTCGCAAAATACAATAGTTGATGTAGTTTTAGGAATATTGCCAGATTTTATGCTTACAAAGCTGTGTACTTAAGCAGTTAAAGTATTAAATCACAATTATTCATAAATATATAATTATTCTCACTTTTAAGCACTTAAAATTATAATATTCTTACTTTATATTCACTATGGAGTTCTTCGCTACTGAGTACTGATTAGATTATATCAAATGGGATATCGGATTTCTTATAATCAAGCTGCATTTTTACTCTATGACAGTTACATACATCTTGTATAAAATAAATGTTATGAAATGCAATATATGTAAATCATAAATATCATGTATTGTGCAATACCAATTTGCCAGTGACTAATAAATCTAATTCTCGCACACTTACATACATTTGATGTAGGCCTAGGTGTGGGTACGTAACACTGTACAATATTAAGAAGTAATAACTAATAAACTTTAGTAAACCTTGATAAGTGATGTCAAAGATACAACCTCCATGCTGCATACACGACGCTCTGAAAAAAAAGGTAAATCCAATCATAAATTATGATGTTAAGTGAAAACACATATACACATATGACACATATAAAATAATTTTCAAATTTTATCGCGTTTATTATTTAGTTTTTCACAAACTATTTATACTTCCGACGTTTCGGATGCTTAACAGCATCCGTGGTGGCGGGAGCACTGAGGTCTTTAACGTCCCGCTGTCATGCTGTCATTGTTACCTTCGGATTTTTCGGACAGTAATTTCGAACCCGATTTACGCAGAACGTGCTCACGGTATCTTGAGGTCTTGATACTTAATTTCATTTATTACTGGATCCCATTCCGCAAACTGCACATTCCGCAATGCGGAGACGTGCAATTATAATAATGAATTTGCGCAAAGCGAGGCCAGAGTGTCCGGTATGTATTGTATGTTGTTACAGCGAGGCGGCGGTCAGGCGAGGTAGGCGCGCACGAGCGCGCGCACGGCGGCGCGGCACAGCGGGCAGGCGGCCAGCGCGGCGCCGCAGCGCGCGCACGACACCAGGTGCCCGCACGGCAGGAACACCACGCTCACCTGCGACGTCAACGCGCATCTCACCACTTGCCACTACCCCGCGCCCGCCGACCCCATTGGAGATTGCGGTATCAGGCACCGAGCGCGACGCTGCTCAATGTTTTTTTTTTTGGTGCGAGCGAATTAAATTTTGACCAAGCATTTCTCGGGATAGTTGGTTGCGAGATGGTTATCCCGCAATCTGTCGGTAATCGATTACATTATGAAGGCTTTTCCATTAGTCGTTTCTTACAACCCTCAAGGGACTTACATAATGGCCAGTAAAAGTTCCCTACTCTATGTAGGTCAAAATCAAACAAAACGGTGAGCTTATCTTCCATAAGCTTAGAAACATGGCTACATTTGGATCACAGCAGTTTAGGCGCTACTGTCCGTCTTGGGTGAGTATTATGCTTCTAGGTTTTAACAATATGCTACATTCTTGTCTTTCATATCTGGATGAACTTTGTTCAAATGATCCTGCAGTCTTAAAGGCTTCATAGCTAATTCATTCGAAAATATTTTTAGACATAAAAGGCGCAAAGTCGACGATGGGTTTGAGTGATTATCAATGAATTCAAATTTAAAACATTCCGCACAGTATTGTCATCTCTTATTTTTTATTTCCGACATTGTTTTGTTTTAAGAAATACTTAAGTAAGTGTTGAACTTAAGTACTATTCATCTTTTAAGTGCGATACCGCAAATACAAATAAATACGCACCGACAGGAATATGACAAACAAGAAAAGCCTAAACTCGTTTATCTCATTCGACGCTCAATCGTACTCAACAAGTAAGAACGAGTATTCTCTCTATGAACCAGCCGAGTTATTCAGGTATGCACAAATTTATGTTATATCGGGTTATTTAACAGACTATTATCTATATCTATTATCTACGAAATATATCGACTGTTATCTACGAATATCTGTCCATTATTTACAAAAATTATATATCTATGAATATGTACATATGGACTAATAACTATTAAATTGCGTGTGTCTGTTGCCTTTTTGTTTGTGTCTACTTTCATACGAAACGGAGCGACCAATTGACATGATTTTTATCTTAAATTCAATAAAACACAAGGACAGATATATGAACTACGCGGAGAGAAACATAACTACGACTATACACAACTACGAACGGAGTTAGTTTGATCAAACTATTAATTAATATTAGTTGATGTTCACAAGTTGTAGTCGAGAGTCGAGAGCTCAGCGGTGTCTAAATCTTCCTAATAGAAGAAATTACACATCGCTCCACAAGCCTCTACACGTTCTAATTTTTTTTCTGTCTCTTACCGCTCCCCATTAAACCTGCAGCGCCCGCAAGGGTGCGTTAGCGCCCACTTTGGGAAAGGCTGAATTAAAACTACGATGCCAATCTATCGACAACCAGCTTGCTAAGCGTAGATAATAAGTCCTGGCAAGTCTTGGCAAGTTGTTTTTTTTTTTAATATTAAGGATTATTTTAATTCGTACCTCATTATCCATGCACACTTTACAAAGCCTTGCCTCCTTCAGTTGTCTATTTTCTTCTTCTAAAGTCATTTCTTTCTTTGGTGGCACTGGGCTTGTGTTCCTGTCTCGATTGTTTGTGTCTTCTGTCGTCGGTAATGTTACATCACTCGTATTTACATCAGTATGGACTTGATCGGTCTGCGAGGGCTGAACAGAGACAGTGTCTCTCGTTTCAGCTGGTGTCGGGGAAGGCGATGTGCTGTCCGACTCGGAACTGCTCTCGGACTCATCGTCGCGTTGCGTTGCTGGTATTATTCTGTAATATATACAACTATGTTTAAATTGCAATCAATAATTCGGAAAACATCTAGTTTCATTGAACACTTATAAAGATATTAATGCATCAATATCACGGTAATAAACAGGCCATTTGTGATTGTCGCACGAATCCTTATAGATTTGTCAAATTTTGTGTCAGTCCAAAAGGTTGGATGACAATGTTGACCAGTAATTTAAATAAACCCTTATTTCTCTTTGAAAAATTTCGCTTTTTAAATTTAAATTAAAGAGATAAATTTTTGAGAGTTGAAATAATAAAAAAATCTCCTTAATTTAATAAAAAAAATTCAGCATAGTTATGCTGAATTTTTCAGTTGAAATGAATGAAAATACTTTTATTGTACACCACGAAATCGAAAAACATTAAAAATTAAAAACTTAAAATCTGTACAATATGGCGGCCTTATCGCTGCATAGCGATCTCTTCCAGGCAACCAAAGGCAACCAAAGAAACTGCGTTACATATACCTGGCAGGTGGTGTCAATAAAAGATAAAATAAATAAATGAAAATTTTAAATAAGTAAAAAATACACATTGAAGAAATAAATATAATCAAAAAAGTACAACATAACAATTATAATGGATACACATATACACATATATATACATCATATCCATACACATATACTAAAAACTTAAATGCTTTAAAATCAATAAAAATTGCAAAATAGTTTTGCAATGTAATAATGCATATAAATATAATTATGAAAAAGCGTTAAGAGTAATTTCGTTACTACTTACCTCCTCGTGTAATTAAAATTTTATTTTACTTTTTTTTTATTAAATTTTGGAGTATCAGGTTTTTTTTTCTTTAATAGGTAAAACATAAAGATAAACAAAAATATTGTAGCGAAAAATAGAAGGAGAAAATTATGTTTTTTGATTTGTGTTTTTGTTTAAAACGTTTTTATAAAAAAAAACATCGGTAATTTCGATCTCAACGACTTAAAGGAACTTGAAAGATTTACGAAATTAAAAAAGCACCTAGATCTGGGCGCGAAATCCCGTAACGTCTCTGCAAGTATATCCCTCGCCAGTCTTTGACTTTGCGGAGTGACACTCCACGCTTCTTCGTTCAGCTGCTCATTCAGTACTGCATCTATTAGGGCTTCCGATGAACTGAATGGCAAACCTGAAAATTTTAAGATCAAAAGTGGTGTAAAAGAAACAAATTAATATTCTGCTGACAACTTAGGTAGAGTAATTATCAGATGATTGTAGTGCACCTCGATATTTCACTAGGCTAGGAGTGGGAGGCTAGGACAAATGAATTTAGAGCTTTATGAAAATAACAAAAAAACATTAATTAGTAAATTAAACAGGTATTATACCTGAAAATGAAAAAATGCATCAATCTGCCTTCACTTAGATGTTTATTTTGTTATATCTTAAATAAGTCCACTGATACTGCGCAGTGGTGGTGGAAGATTGTTCCAACACTTAGTAGATGCATACCTAAAACTACCTCAGAAAGCGGCTGTCTGATGCCGTTGTGTACAAAGTAAATATTTGGAGGCTCGAGCATTGTATGGGTTATGATTATAGGACCAATTTAACTTATCCCTTAAAGGTGTATTAGTGATTGATATTTAACTACGCCAAATAGCAAAGAAGCAAGAGTCAGTTTACGTCTTTCATTAAATTTGTAGTCAGTTGGCACAGCGGAACGAAAACGAGCACAAGATTTTGAATCCTTTGAACAAGACAATTTGTTTTAGAAAACAAACATGACCCATAAATAGTGTTTACCTAATTAAAGTTGGACAGAATTAGTAAGGCAGAGGTCTTGGTATGCTCCGCTGCATACGACACAGAGACAAGCTTCATAAAAAGTTCCAAAAATATCCAAATAACAAAATTCTAGAAATCACCTATAAAAGATACAGAAATTTTTGTAACGCTATCTTAAGGAAACAAAAAAATACCTATGCGGCAAATCAGTTAAAATCTACAAAAACCTGTAAAGCGACATGGGATGCAGTTAAGTGTATCATAGATCTTAAAGCAAATAAAACCTCAGCGAAGGATCTGCTGCTTTCATCCACCGATCCAATTAACACAATCAACTCAATTAACACATACTACGCTAATGTCGGTAAGGATCTTGCAGGTGCTATAATTATAACCAAACATAAATCTTCTTCGTATGATTTCGATAATGCGCGAGTTCTTAAGTCTATGGTCCTCATACTCCCAAATGAATCTGAAATAGAGAGTATAATTATGAGCTTAAGAAATGATTGTGCAGTGGGTTGGGATGGTGTATCCGCCACGATTTTGAAGATGTCAAAACATGTAATTATCCCCCCCCCCCCCTGACAGGTCTCATTGAAAAATGCCTTAATAGCAGTACCTTCCCCAAAGTTTTTAAGAGGTCTATTATAATACCTATTCATAAGAGTGGTGCTAGAAATAGTGTCTCAAATTATAGGCCAATATCAGTTCTCAGCGCACTTTCTAAGATTTTAGAAAAGGTCTTGAATTCCCGGCTTATAAACTACTTAGAAAACAATAACATTTTATCGGAAAACCAGTTTGGATTCAGACCAGGAAAATGTACGGAAGACGCTGTTAATGAAATAACTGAATATCTAACCTCACATATTGACGCAAAACGGAAATGTGTCGGCATTTTCCTCGATCTAGCTAAAGCCTTTGATACTGTCTCTATTCCCTTACTTATTGAAAAACTAGAACGCCATGGCATCCGCGGTAAAGCACTTCTGATCTTTAAGAATTTTCTAAGTGATCGTTTACAAAAGGTTAAAATTGGTGAACACATAAGTGATGATACTGCAGTTCTATATGGTGTCCCACAGGGCAGTATCCTCGGCCCAAGCCTCTTTTTGATCTACATTAATGATCTGTGTCAAAAAACTTTTACAAATGGTCGAATATTTACTTACGCAGACGACACAGCGTTAGTTTTTCACGGGGGGACTTGGGACGAAGTTCGTAGCACAGCTGAAATTGGACTATACGAGGTTAATCGTTGCCTTAAGGCAAACCTTCTTACTATCAATATTTCAAAAACTACATATGTTCAGTTCTCCTTTTCCAAAATCGACCCAACTAAAATAGATGTTAAAATCCATTCATGTCACTTTCCATCAGACGAGCACTGTACGTGTCTTTTTATATGAAAATCTCATACTGTTAAATATTTAGGAGTAGTACTATACGACAAACTTAGTTGGCGTCCACACATAGATCTTTTAACTAAAAGACTTAGGAAACTCGTATGGATTTTTAAAAGACTAAGACAAGTCGCTGATCTTGATTTAATGCGCATCGTTTACTTCGCTCTGGCTCAATCGATTCTTGGTTACTGCATTGGTGTTTGGGGTGGGGCATATAAGACGTCTTTGATCAACCTTGAAAGAGCGCAAAGGTCCTTGCTAAAAGTCATGACTTTCAGCCACTACAGATTTCCAACAAAATTGTTGCATGATAGATGCCGAGTTCTTACCGTTCGACAACTGTATATATCCCGTATAATTTGCAGACAACACAAAATACTCCATACAACGTAAATAAATATCACGGAAAGCGCATAGTACCAAACATTCATACACCAGTTAAGTACCGCAACAGCCAGGCGGCAGCAAAAGCACTTATCTAAGTATCTATATAATAAAATAAATCGAATATTAAATATATACCCTCTCACAACTTATAAATTAAAAAGGAAAATTATACCGTGGCTTCTTTCAATGGACTACGAGGAAACAGAAAGTTTGATATCGTAAAATTATTATTTATGTTCATATTATAATTTAGAAATAGATACAACTCCCTGTTATTGTCGTACTAACGTACTTGATAAACACTACTTATTATTCTCACATTCACAAATACGTGCACACAGACGCACGCACGCACGCACGCACGCACGCACGCACGCACGCACACACACACGCACAAATTACCATCCTTCAAGATTAACCTTCTTTTATTGTATTCAAGTAGCTTTATTTTTGTAATCTCCTTATTTATTTAAGTTGTTATAAGTTATGATTTGTTGTTATCGTTTGTTGTAACATTCTTTTATTGTATTCAAGTAGCTTTTTTTTTAGTGTACACTTATTTGTTTAAGTTGTTATAAGTTATGATTTGTTGTTATCGTTTGTTGTAACATTAGCCTGGGAGAAGACACTGACCTCTGTAATACAGGTTTTACGTAGTACGGAAGTCAGGGACTTCATACAAATTTGTGATAAAATCTTATGACAATAAAGATTATTATTATTATTATTATTATTTATGTTCATATTATAATTTAGAAATAGATACAACTCCCTGTTATTGTCGTACTAACGTACTTGATAAACACTACTTATTATTCTCACATTCACAAATACGTGCACACAGACGCACGCACGCACGCACGCACGCACGCACGCACGCACGCACACACACACACGCACAAATTACCATCCTTCAAGATTAACCTTCTTTTATTGTATTCAAGTAGCTTTATTTTTGTAATCTCCTTATTTATTTAAGTTGTTATAAGTTATGATTTGTTGTTATCGTTTGTTGTAACATTCTTTTATTGTATTCAAGTAGCTTTATTTTTGTAATCTCCTTATTTATTTAAGTTGTTATAAGTTATGATTTGTTGTTATCGTTTGTTGTAACATTCTTTTATTGTATTCAAGTAGCTTTTTTTTTAGTGTACACTTATTTGTTTAAGTTGTTATAAGTTATGATTTGTTGTTATCGTTTGTTGTAACATTAGCCTGGGAGAAGACACTGACCTCTGTAATACAGGTTTTACGTAGTACGGAAGTCAGGGACTTCATACAAATTTGTGATAAAATCTTATGACAATAAAGATTATTATTATTATTATTATATTTAACTACGCCAAATAGCAAAGAAGCAAGAGGCAGTTTACGTCTTTCATTAATTTTAAGTCAGTTGGCACAGCGGAACAAAAACGAGTACAAGATTTTGAATCCTTTGAACAAGACAATTTGTTTTAGAAAACAAACATGACCCATAAATAGTGTTTACCTAATTAAAGTTGGACAGAATTAGTAAGGCAGAGGTCTAGACGATGTCCATTCGACCCACTTTGCAGCGAGGTTTATTTGGGACGTGAAAGGTGGTGAGTCCATGGCAGTCTTTGTATCCAAGCTAACTGTACAATATATTTATATACACATGTACATATATTTACATAAATAAATATTTTTAATTATTTATAAACATTCATGACTCGAGTACAAACATTCATATTCAATAAAACAAAACATTTTCCCCTTGCGGGATTCGAACCCACAATCCTTAGTTTCGAAGGCAGAGTTCACAAATTAATTGGCAGCTCTTCACTGAGGTAACTGCGTGAGACATGCATGCATATGTGGTATTCACAATCAAACAGCTCGAGACGGTAAAAACTTCCATGGGCTACTTCAATAATATAAATTTCAAAGCAAAGGTTAGAGTCCATAAATAACCCGTAGTTATGAGCTTCCGTTACGCGTGATACAGGTGTTCCATTTACATTCATATGAAATTTTGAAGTGTATAGTTGTTTTTTGGTTCCAAATAAAATGTGCTTGCATTTGGAAGGAAGGAGGATTGAAGGAGTTACTAGATGAGTAGTTTTTAACTAGCACCGTTCGTAATGATAATGCTCTAACGGAGAAGAAACAGGAAAACCAAACTCCGTAGCTATCCTCTTCATCGACATTATTTTATCAAAAGAAATACTAAATTAAACATAATTTATTTAGAAAAAATATGCAAACGAAGGGCCAAAGGAAGACCAAGACGAACATTCATCAATCGAGTTCAGGATGTTCTGAATAAAGATTATGTTAAGAGTAAGTATCACGTGCATGTATCAAATGGCTGTTGAAAGTAAATGGAGGATTTGTCAAAATTATCAGTGTGTTAATCACTCAGTGAAAATCTATGGTCTCTATCTACCCCTACAAATGGAAAGAGCCTGGACCACTCCTAGGAGGCTGCTTCCCCGTTCCTAGATATCGCTTTCTGCGGTGTATGGTTTAAATTGTTAGTGCGTTTTACGTCCGGTCACATTTTCTAAATACACAGACACTCAATGGGTCGAAACTTGAAACACTTCCACCAAGCTTTTCAATAATTCATTGTTAGTCCATTGAAAAGTTACATTTGGGTTTGCGTTTTTCAGAGGACGTTGTTTTCAAGATGGCGGCCGTGGGACAATGATGGCGACCCCACAAACTTGGTATTAGCTTTACACTGACCCCCCCCCCCCCGACCCCTCTTCTAAAAAACTCAAGGTAAAACCTAAAAAATGTAACATTTGTAACAACTATGTTTTTTTATTGTCGAACAGCAGCGAACTGCGCGCTGTCGTACCGGTGGCGCGCAGCCGGCGCAGGATCGCGCGCCGCACGCGCGCCGCGTCCAGCCCGGCGCTCAGCGCGGCCAGCGCGGCGCCGCTCTCCATGCACTCCTCCACCTGCCGCCACGGTGCGACGGTATATATATATATATATATATATATATATATATATATATATATATATATATATATATATATATATATATATATATATATATATATATATACGCACTTTCCACACTTCACGCAATTCCCAATACAGGGGTAGACAGAGGTCTAGTCTAGACAATTAAGTCCCTTCGATCCACCTTCCACCGAAGATATTTTCGGGACAACGTGACAGGTAGTGAGCCCGTCGCCGTCTTTATGTCCAAGCCAACGATGAAATTCGTAAATAAGTTTTTTGAAAAACTCATTGGTACTGCCACCTGGGGATCGAACTCGGGTCTCTCGACTCGAAATTCCGACCACCCAACAACTCGGCTATCGTCGTGAGGTTCATTCGAACTATTATTATGTCGGTTACTTCATTGCATGTTGCATAAGCATATCGTTTTTATTTCAACAACGCGTTATATTCATAATCGTTATAATCGTTTATATTCATAAACATTTGTAGTCAATTATATATTTTTTTATAAAAAAGTGGCTGTTAACGCAACATTGTGAAATACTAGATGCAATATTTAATGATGTATTTTATACATCGTGAAATAGTCCGACAAGATATTAATAGCAAAAATTTGCCAACTGAAGTATGTATATTAATACTGTATATATTTGAAGTTTGTAAGGTAAGGGAAGTAATTTCTTACCTGGCTTTCAGAGATAGAAAAGTTAACGCTAGGATTTCTTATTCTCGAACTGAAGCCACTTTCTGAGGAATACTGTAACAAAATAGTATTTTATTGGCTTACTAGACGTTCAAAGCATATACCTATTATGTTTCAATTAAAAAAAATCATTTATTTATCGAAAAAAGAATACAATTTCGTTTACCGATTGTCATTTTTTAATCTAGCACCGTTTCATAATGAGGTTTCTCTAACGGAGACAAGCGAAAGAAACTCCGTAGGTAACCTCTTTTTTCTATTTTTTAAAAGGATGTACAATATTCAATATTCTATACTTAGAATTACAATTAAAAAGAGCCTAAGAGTGATCAACTCATTCCCAGGGCCATAATATATAATATATAGGGGTACATTATAATAACCCTTTTTATACAAGTTCTCTTAAATAAATTTCTTGAACCAGTTAATAGATAGGCCTCGGCGTATTTACTTGGATGTTGTTGTAGAAGCGTACACACCGCTCCCTGAATGGGTTACTTACTCTGTGGAGTTTAGTAACTGGTGTTACCAAGCTTGTATCTGTTCCTGGTATTAATATAATATACATGTATATGTTGAAGTGGCAATGGGCCGGCCGCATAGCTAGTAGAACTGACAATCGTTGGGGAAGAAAGGTTCTCGACGACACACCACAGGCGGCGACCTGCGTAATGTTGCGGGGAGTCGATGGACGCAGGTGGCACAGGACCGCTCTGTATGGCAGGGAGGCCTATGTTCAGCAGTGGACTTCTGACAGGCTGTTATGACGATGATGACATGAATATTCTAATGAAATTATTAAAATTATTATTATTATTGTTTTTATAAGCATAAAATAGCATACCAATGATGTTTGCGGTACTGCAATGGCGGCCAATCTGCTTCCCAACCAACGCGTTTAAGGCAAACCCTATGGTTCCGGACCTATACGTGACGTGAACTTGAAGCATCTTGAGTTTCGATATTTCGCCTGGTGTAGTGAGGCAGCCGGAAGCTCTCCCCATTCCGAAAGTACGTGGGTGTCGGTGAAGTGATCACCGCTCGCAAGTATTCCCCTAAACTTTGTATATAACAGTGATGGTAAGGACTTACGGTGCGCTGGAGCGAGGTGCGGCCGCGGCACGAGGCGACGAACTCCTGGCCCTTGACGAGCAGCACGTAGCCGCAGTGCGGGAACCAGTGCGCGTGCTCCGACCACGGCGCGTCGCCCGCCTCCCACTTGCCCAGCCCGCCGTCGCAGTAGAAGCAACGCACCTGAGCAAAGTCCAAAAACTATTTTTGTAACACTTTCAGAAATAATAGACCCGTTATTGAGTACGTTTTATTTTATCATTTGTACTTTAAATTTCTAATTTGTGCTGTGTTGTATCGGCGTAAGAATTTACAAACCCCTTTCTTCCTATGTGTGTGGTAAGAATCTATTAAGAATTCTAAATGTCATTGACTGTTGTCAGATGGCGGGATAACCATCTCTAAAAATATCGTACTACAAATGTGCCGACTGGTTACGAAAAGCGGCATCTAAGGTGCTAGATTTTTGATAAAGAGATCGCTCATTCCCTTCCCAAGCGTGGCAATTATAGCAAATTTTCCTTACTAAAGAGGCGCCAGATCTGCAGGCCGGAAGTAATTAAAAAAATTACTACGTTAACTAGAAATTTTGTGCTTTACAAAAAGTATAATCAAGTGTTTTACAAAAGTATAAGTAAAATCAATATCAATATAAAGTATATAGACTTGAATATTTGTAATAAACCTTTGACAATGCCATGATTGTGGAATTTCATAAAGATGAAATTCCACCAAGAGACCACAATCAGTATACAATATATAAAATCAAATGTCGCAGAAATATTCACCAATTTATGATAATCGTTAAATATGAAAACGATCTGCTTATTTTTGGGTTTGAAAACCGTTGACATGCACCTGCTTTTAAGGTGAAGCGTCGCGCTGGTGTTAAATCCTCCACATGCGAGAATTATGTACTGCAATGGAGTTTAACGTATGCATGTATTTTACACTACTTTTTATATTTCTTTCTTTCTTCTCTTTTAAGTTCAGTAAAAAACATGTGCCATAAAAGCCCTTTCTTTTGATATTGAATTACATTTTTAAAAAAATATTTTCTAATTTATACCCCTTAATCTCCAAATTCAGTCAACAGTCATGGATATACGGCACAACGACGGTTTATGTTAAATTTAACATTATCTTTCATAATCATGATTGTTAGATAGTTGCTAATATTATAAATTCTGATTGAAGTAGACAGTCTCAATTACAGATTTACATACAAATAAGTTTTCAAATTAATCAATTCAATAGAAAATGTAAAAACTGATTATATTATTTAAAACGATATAAATTATTATCTAGGATATTTTTAAGAACCCTTTAAATAAGAGTAATCATTTAATTTCTCATTGTGTAAATAATCAAAATACATTGTATAATAATCAACGATATGAACCATTCATATCGTTGGCTTGGACATAAAGACGGCGACGAGTTCACCACCGGTCACTTTGTCCCAAAAATATCTTCGGTGGAAGGTAGGTCGAAACGACTTAAACGTCTAGACCTCTGTCTATAATACAGGAGGCATTGGAAATGGCTTATTTATAAAGAGGGTAGTATTAACTCGTTTTAAAATGAAACTGAAATTAGTACGGAAATTGGATTGACTCGAGCCTATTTATAACTGGTTCCGATGGCCGAAATTATACTTCTAAGTCTCGTTGAGAGAGGAGGTCTAGAGTAGATCATTTCAAGTGTTTATTAATTAATTCAAAAATTAGTATCTTCCACAGTGAAATAAATTAAGTGCAATAAGTAAATCAAATAAAGTAAAGTTGATGAGTTTGTTTACCTCGGGTCCACTATAAGCAATAACGGCTCATGTGAAACAGACGTACGAAGGCGCATTGGAATGTCAAAAAGCGCTATGTTTCGGCTTCAGAAGATTTGGAGGAATAGAGGAATCAGTTTAAAGTCCAAATTAAGGCTGGTGCAGACTCTAGTCTTCTCTATTTTTCTATATGGAGCTGAGACGTGGACTCTGAAGAATGATGATCGGAGGCGTATAGATGCGTTCGAAATGTGGTGCTGGAGAAGGATGCTCCGCATAACATGGACAGCTTTCCGGACCAATGTTTCGATACTTAAGCAACTTGGAATTAAAACAAGATTATCTACTATATGCATGATACGAATTCTTGAGTATTTTGGCCACATTGCCCGTAAACATTCACACAACCTGGAAAAACTAGTGGTTACAGGAAAAGTAGAGGGCAATCGATCTAGAGGCCGAAATCCGACGCGTTGACCGACCAGATCCGAGCTGCGCTTGACACCACGGTGTATAAAGCTATGCACGATGCCGAAGACAGGAATAGATGGCGTGCCATAATAAAAGAAAGGATTCTGGACGGTGGTGGTCACGACCCTCAGACATGAGGAGTACGACTGCAGGAGGAGGAGGAAGTGAATCAGTGTATTTCTATTACAGCTTCAATTCCATTAAAACAATGAGTGAAGTTAATCAAGAGAATGGTGACGTCAGCTCTGCTTGCGTCACTGTTTTTTAAATGCTACCAGACATAGTGCTCCGTTATATATGAATATTTATATATTTAGTGATTAAAAATGTTTAACATAGACAACGTACCTGATCGTCGACACCGGTATAGTAAAACCAGCTTCAGCTAGAGCCCTCGGCTCCTGCGGACGGTCCGCCGGCCAGCGGCTAAAAGTTTGTAGGCGAGAAGCAAGCGCCGCGTACTCCGTATGCCTGGCCCCGCCTCCCACCACGCCCAGCGCGCGCCACGAACTGCCCGCCGCGACCACACGCGCGTTGTGCACTGCGCCGGACCTAGCAAGCATGGTACTCTTTCATTCCAACACCTTTTAGTTCTTACTAATGAAATAACGTCCATAGTAGGAAGACCCGAAATTTTTTATGTTAAAAAAATATATATCTTCACGCAATTCCCAATACAGGGGTAGACAGAGGTCGAGTCTAGACAATTAAGTCCCTTCGACCCACCTTCCACCGATGATATTTTCGGGACAACGTGACAGGTGGTGAGCCCGTCGCCGTCTTTATGTCCAAGTCAACGATATTCGTACATAAGTTTTTAAAAAACCCATTGGTACGAGCCTACCAACTGGGGATCGAACTCGGGTCTATTGACTCGAAATTCCGACCACCCAACCACTCGGCTATTACGGCTATATACGGAACAATGGAATCACAACGTTACTATTGTGAATAGGAGGAAGATTTGTGAAATCAACTTTAGCTACTATTCTGGAATCTTTTATTTTAGCGGATTGACCGAAACACCAAAGCCCAACGACCAGTCATATATTGACTCTAAATAAGTATTCAAAGTGTCAATCGCCCGGTGAAGACTGTCTAATTACGATTGCTCATAGATTTTCAAGTCGGCCTACAGATGATACGAACAGTCAATACATAATGTAAGAGAATTAATAAAAATGGAGAAAATTAAAGGTGAGAGGGCACCGCCTTGCGTTACGCCTGTAACAAGCTGAGTCCATTGTGTAGATAACAAGAGAACCACTCTGGCAAAAGAAGCGAAATTATACCAGGATAGAATTGCAATAAGGATATCGTGGTCGACTATGTTGAAAGCATTAGAAAAATCACTAGCACCAAAACTGTGACCTTTTTATTTCCCATTCCTTTTCTTATGTCTTTTAAGTAAAGCTGTAATGGTGCTGTTACCAGGACGAAACCAAGACTGAAATTGACTCAGTAGGTTATGATCATGGAAAAACTTTTTGCTTAAGTACCTTGTGTACATAAGCAAGACTTTCAAGACTTTAGAAAGAAAAGGTAAAATTGATGTAGGACGGAAATGCAGAGGTAGAGTAGTATTAGGTACTTTGGGAAGAGGTCTCAAGCCTTTTCCCACTGAGATGGATAACAACCTGAGTCAAGTGAAAACTTAACAATATGTATAACTTTGACATAGTAAAAAATAAAACCAACCCTATCTCCAACATTGTTCAAGTGAAAAAAAAGAGAAAGCCTGACTTAATCAGTACTAATGCATGAAATTTTTACTATTATAATAACAAAGTTATTGATGTTCATATCTAAAAGAATTTTTTAATCAACCGAACCACAGGCGCTCTAATTAATCGCAGAAAAAGAAAAAAAGGGATGAAGTAGGTACAAATAATTTAAACTGAACTGTCTCGGTAATGATTGACGACCTCCAAGGACTGTGGCATGCACAAAGGGTTTCCTGGTGTCACCATCTCCGAGGTTACGGGCTCGATTCTAGGCGGATCAATGTAGAAAACAACTTATTCTAAATAGTCTCGGGCCGGGGTTTGTGATGCATCCGCTGATTCTGATTCCATAACACAAGTACTATAGCTACTTACTTTAGGATCCGAGGAATGTATGTTTCATGGTCCCTATTTATTTATTTATCAATAATAATTTACAACATGACTTATCACTTACGACTGCAGCACGTTATTCGATGTATCACTAGGCGGAGTTGGACTGTAGGGAGCTGGGTTAGTAATAATCGTGGCGTCGTAACTACGCTGAGCCGCCTCAAGTGCCGCCGCGTGCGCACAACGAGGGAAATACCTGCAATCATTGTTAAGATTTTATGTTTATAGATGGAATGACAAACAGGTATGTAGCCCACCATTAGTATCGACATAAATATTAAAATGTTGTCGTCAATTTTTTTTATTAAATATTCCATAGGCATCATTTATCCAAATACCATTCAGCTGGTAGAGCCATGCATCAGCTTTTTTTGTTGCATGTATGGGCCGGCTCGACCTGGGAAGTACCACGACCTCACAGAATACCGGCGTGAAGTAGAAGTCTAACAAACTTCTGTGTTTCATCTGGTGAGTGTAGGTAACCAGAGGCCCACACACCCTTTTGCCACAGCTTTTGGCAGTGATTAAATCTGTCTATTATCAATGACTTTTTACTTTGTAAAAGCTTTCATGACTGCTTGCCTAAAATTTGTGTGGTCAGAAGTACAGAGAAATAAATGGTTATTATCAAAACTCACCAATCTTATTTTAAATAATGGAACAAGTGCAAAAATTATGTATATGAATTGCCGAGCTGGCCATGCTCTAGGACACGGTGGCTCGAAGGTAAGAGCTTTGCCACAATACAGCAGTCATAGGTGCCCATCCAGGCCTGCTGATTTTTTAACTTCTTTAAAGAGAATTTGAATATCAGCTTTTTAATAATTTCTCCAGTTCATGAAGATGGAAATATATTATTTAGCACTACCGGACCCTGCCACTTTAACTGTTAACCTAGAACTCTTAATTCATTTTCATCAGTTTTTTTATTATATTTTTTACTAAAGCAATTGCGCTGGCATAGGGTAATAACAATTTTTTTAACTCTACTATCCAATGTTTCTTTTTCCATATCTCTTACCGAATGTAAATCTCTATGAGATGAGATTTTAAAATATTATATGCAGCTTATATAGAGATGTAGTGTCTTACTGCTTATTAAATTAAAACTAAGCTAGAGGTCTAAACTTACGCCAATCTACAATAGATACGAAATTAAATTGAACAATGTTTTATATTATGTTAATGAATGAATTAATACTTTATTATACTCCACAAAAATTATAGACAAAAGCAATTAAATATCAAACCAAGTAGACTGTAAAATTTAGCAGCCTAATTGCTACATAGCAATCCCTTCCAGGCATCTTCTCAGTTTTAAAGAGCTATATAGACACGAGGAAGGTAGTGCAATTTATGTTTATAAAGACATCTCTATAGATATACTAAAAAATATAGTCAAAACCTCAAACTAAAATAAGTTGGCTGTCTCAATGTTCCACGCAAATTGAGAATGAGACATTCTTGTCAATTAGTAAAAGAACATTAGTATGTTCTTTTACGAATTCTTAGCGGAAGTGTCTCAAAATGTTAGATCAACATTCCACCACCAATTAGGTATATAGATTATGTCCAGAATATTAACATTTAAATTAAAGATAAAAAAATTCCTCATCCAGATGCAAAGACAACATGAAGACTTCCAATGAGTGATCTTCCTATTTCTCGTCATACTACTATTCCCTAGAACCTGCTTAAAGTATAATTATTTTTTTAAATTATTGAAACATAACATTGATATTTATGTATGGTTTACTATTTTACTATGTTATTTAATAGTTATGAAAAAGTAAAAATCTCCTTAACACTAAGTATTATATTATGTGTACTCATATTACCTTTAATCATTGCTAGTAAATTCATAATATAAAGTATGTAGTATGTTTCATGAGGTATGTAT
The DNA here is from genome assembly GCA_029286605.1 of Sericinus montela. Taxonomy (NCBI): domain Eukaryota; kingdom Metazoa; phylum Arthropoda; class Insecta; order Lepidoptera; family Papilionidae; genus Sericinus; species Sericinus montela. The sequence continues at coordinate 3,848,890 of JAGSMR010000031.1, read as the reverse complement.
TAATAGCTAACGCTTTATGATTACCTAAGTTAGAACTAGATGATCATAAAGTGCTAGTGTCGCATTTATAATGCCAATGCTTAGGTTAATTCAGCTCTGAGTTCAATGTCGTTGCTCAGCAAATGCTGAGCCTACCCCTTATCAGTGTTGTGCTTTTACATATATATTACAACAAATTTTGCATCATCAAAACTCATCACTTCACACATTTATATAAAACAGTGGTTTTTAAGTTTCCATGGAAATGGGAAATTAAAAGCATGCTTGCACTTAGTAGACTATTAAATGAAATGGATAAGATATATATTTTTTTTCTATTTTCTATAAAGTATTTTTATTTCCAAAGCTTATATAGCAGACTGTGTTAAACATTTGACCCAGCCAAAGATTAATTTAGATTAGCTAGGGGCACATAAAAAAAAACTTACATTCTATGTACTTCAAGTGGAGGACCTAGTGATCCAAAATTTCTAAATGGTGCAAGCTCCCCACCACACCAAGCGCAACGAAGGCGACCTTCACCTGCATGATAGAACCCTGCATTCACCAATGCCTCTTGAGATACTGAACTGTCCTAAAAAAATAAATAGACACTATTATTATTCTGCTGTTTATTTTTATGTATTAAATGTACAATGTTAACACTATTCAATTAAATAATTTGGAAGATAAAGATGCATTTTAATTAATTTAAATTGGAGAAACTTTCCAACATGGACCATCAATTTAAATGCCCATGTCTATTTGTAGATAGTACTCAGTGTAAGAAAGCGTTTTGCAAAGTTGACAAATAATTGATGTCAAACGTAAATCACTACATTGCCCTTAAAGTTGAGATTGTTTGCTCATCTTGCAGCGCCGGAGCTGCCATGGAGCGCCATGCCCCCCCCCTCCAATTCATCAGATATACAGAAACGATAATAAGATGTTAAAGTAAAACAAGATAATGGTTAGTAGAATGATAAAACTTTAACCATGAATATCTCCATAACCATTGGGTTCTACAGGGTAGGGATGGGGATAGCCCCCCCCCCCTCCACCTTCTCCCAGCCCTAAAACCTGATATATTGATGGTCCATATTAGAAAGTTTAACCTTAAAATAACTTAATTTTTCATTAGGACTTATCAAAAGATAACAAAATGTCATAAGAATGTTTAAAGAATCTTACATTCCAATTGATAAACGAGAGCAACCGTAGAATATCGGTTTTGTACATTTCATCTTCCTCAGTAAGACCATAATCAGTAGCTGATTCCGAGCTACCTTGACGATCTTCAGATAAAAATTGGGTCGATCTCTGTGACTGAGGTGAAGGACGCAATGCGTTGATATCGGTAGAAGGACATCGCCTACCAACAACTAATGGGACGTTACCAGAGAGTTGAGGATTAACGACAAATGCACAGTTCGGATCTAATGTACGATGTCGCCACATAACTTGATCACCGTAATTCCACTGTGAAATTTTGCCTCCACAGCTGAAACATTGCACTTCTGTTCCTTGGCCTGTGTAGAAGAACCCAGCTTTAGCAATTCTTATGGGATCTACTGGGGCAGATGCAGGCCAATTCGTAAATGTATTCAGCCTATTCGTCTCAAGGTTCATTTTCACTATACACAGAAGTTAGTTTTCATTTAAAATAATAATACAATTATAAGTTCTTTTACGATAAAGAATTCAATAAATAGAAATAATTTAGAAATGATATGTGCAAATCAATATTTGCTATAAAAACTATGAAAATGATTTATAGTATGACAAATAATTGACTGTTTTGACATTGACGTTTGACAACGGCCTTACCGACGATTACTAAGCAAAGGTCTCGCAGATCTATTACCGATTAGGAGTGAGATGTATTTATCATAACATATATAAAAATAAAAAGAAAACGTCACGATAGCCGAGTGGATGGGTGATCGGAATTTCGAGTTGAGAGACCCGAGTTTGATCCCCAGGTAGCAGGCTCGTACCAATGGGTTTTCCAAAATAATGTACGATATCTATCGTTGGCTTGTACATAAAGGCGGCGACGGGCTCACCACCCGTCACGTTGTCCCGAAAATATCTTCGGTGGAAGATGGGTCGAAGGGACTTAATCGACTAGACTAAACCTCTGTCTACCCCTGTATTAGGAATTGCGTGAAGATATTTATTTATTTTATTTATTTACTTTCATCAGTCATTTGATACATGCACGTGATACATATTCTTAACATAATCTTTAATCAGAACGTCCAGAACTCGATTGATCAATGTTCGTCTTGGTCTTCCTTTGGCCCTTCGTTTGCAAACTTTTTCTAAATAAATTATGTTCAATTTTGTATTTCTTTTGTTAAAATAATGTCGATGAAGAGGATAGCTACGAAGTTTGGTTTTCCTATTTCTTCTCCGTTAGAGGATTATCATTACGAAGCTGGTTAAAAACTGATCATCTAATAACTGTTTCAATCCTTATAAATGCAAGCACATCAAAATTTCTTGTACATGTCAATGGAACACCTGTATCACGCGTAACGGAAGCTACTACTAAAGACGGCGACCGACTCACTACCTGTCACGTTGTCTCGAAAATATCTTCGGTGGAAGGTGAGTCGAAGGGACTTAATTGCCTAGACTAGACCTCTGTCTATCCCTGTATTGGGAAATGCGAGAAGATATTTATTTATATTTATTATTATTTATTTACATATAAATCACAAGTATTCGAAGATGTTCTTGTGATCTATTAAAATATAACTTATAATTCACCATACTCAAGTTATTCAACCACTTTCAACAATCAACATTTTCAGTATTCGATAACTGCCGGTTACTAACATAGCTTGAAATAACAGAACAACCCAAAACAATGAAACAACTAATCTTGTCTTCGTCTTGGGTATAATATTGTCATAAGCTAAAACAAGAAATTATCTTCGAAAAGCGAATTCTAAATTAGAACGTGTACTGTGTTATTTTGTTGGTTAATTAACCTATCTCACTCACACCCAATGGTTTGTAACAGTACATCAGTTGCTAAAACGCTTCTCGTTCTCATTTAGTATTATAACCCGAAAAATTTAAATTGTAACAAGAAATTATCCTTGAAACATCACTCCTTAATTAGTTCGTGTATACTTTTATTTTGTTGATTAATTTATCTCGCTTACACCCATTGTATATTCTGTTGCTAAAACGAGATGCACCAAGTATTATAACCAGAAAATGACTAATTGTTATCTTACAAGAACATATTATCATCCTTGAAAAGTGACAAGTATTTCTAGTCGCATTATGAGTTATCTGTTACACATTTTGTGTTCCGAAACACTGCAGGACTAATGTTAGCATGATTATTTAACTGTCTTAAATTATTTTTATTAATTTCGTAAATGGACCGTATGTGGGTAATGCAATGTTGTCTAAAACTATCTTCGCATTATTGACTTTCAAATGAAACTGCTTTGGGACACATCGGTTGAATGGTTTTAAAGTCAATGTCGAACATGGGTAGTACTGATAAATTTATAAGACCTTTTTTTTATGGGGAAGGGAAGCAAACGAGCAGGTGGCTCACGTGATGGTAAGTGATTACCGCCGCCCTTGAACATCCGCAATACCAGAGGCATAGCAGATGCGTTGCCGGCCTTTGCGAAAGGTATAGGCTTTTCTTGAAGGTCCCTAAGTCGTATCGGTCCGGAAAAACCGCTGACGGCAGCACATTCCATAAAGTGCAAGTGCGTGGCAGAAAATTCCGCGAAAAACGCACTGTGGTGGAATGCCAAGCATCAAGATGGTGTTGATGGAATTTTTGACTATGCCGTAAGGTTCGATGGTGAAATTCAGCGGCTGGGATTAATCCGAACAATTCCTCAGAGCTCTCCCCGTAATAAATCTTGTAAAAAAATGCAAAGAGATGCAACATCTCCGCAATGCCAGGGGATCTAACCTATCAGATAGAACATGGTCGTCGACGATTCGAGCCGCTCTTTGTTGGATACGGTCAAATGGAAGGAGCTGATATTGGGGTGCCCCCGCCCAGAGATGCGAACAGTACTCCATGTGCGGCCGAACCTGCGCCTTATAAAGTTGCAGGCGGTGGGCCGGCATGAAGTACTGTCGTGCTCTACTGAGCACGCCAAGCTTCTTAGAGGCCAATTTGGCCTTCCCTTCCAAGTGACCGCGAAACTGAATGTCGCTCGATATGTCGACGCCAAGGATTCCGATACTGGCTGAAGCAACTAGGGGAGTGCTCTCAAAATGTGGTGACACGACGAAGGGTTTCTTTTCAGCGGTAAACGCGCAAACTTCTTTACACGCGCGTCTTTTTAGGGTTAAACTGGACTAATTTAGTCGGCCCCAATCCGAGACTTTGTCTAACAAAATCTCGACTTCAGACACAAGTTTGTTCCGGTACTCGTCGACGTGTTCCCGAGAAATATTGACACGGCCGGTGTATAAGGCATCACCAGTACTGTCGTCTGCATAGCAATGAATATTTCTAATTTGTAACAAATAATTGATATGCAGAAGAAACAGGGTTGGCGATAGCACACAGCCTTGTGGGACACCAGCGTTCACAGACTTGGAGTCCGAGCATGCACCGTCAACTACGATCTTGATGCTCCGGTCTGTGAGAAAACTAGTGACCCTATTGCAAAATTTCTCGGGAAGCCCATATGACGGAAGCTTCGAGAGAAGCGCTTTGTGCCACACCCGATTAAAGGCTTTTGCTATATCCAAGCTAACTACCAGGGCCACCTCCTTGCTCTCTACTGCCTCCGCCCATCGATGAGTGAGAATCGTACACAAGAAAATCACCAGCTGAGCGACCCCGACGGAAGCGGTCACTAATAAACTGGTGCTCCTTCAAGTACCTCAAGAGCTGGAAGTTTATAATGGACTCCATTATAAACTTTTGGAGAACAAGGAGATGATAGCGATCGGTCTGTAGTTGCCCGGATCTGAGCGGTCGCCTTTCTTAGGGATCGGGTGCACCAAAGCTGTCTTCCATGTCATCGGCACGACGCCTTCAGAGTAGGAGTACCAAAAAAGACGCGATAGAACCGGTGCCAACTCTGGAGCACACATTCTCTGCACAATAGGGGGGACACCATCGGGCCCACTCTACTTCTGGATGTCTAGGGAGAGGAGTGCTTTTCGCACTGAGCTCTGAAAGAGCCGGATATCCGGCATAGAGCACTCACTGCACGGGATGGTCGGCGGTGAGTTACCCCTGTCATCGAGAGTCGAGTTGGACGCAAAAAGAGAACCTAGAAGATCGGCTTTCTCCTTTGCGTCATGGGCCAGCGAGTTGTCCTCCCTGTGCAGAGATGGTAATGATGGCTGACTGAAATTCCCTTGGACAGTCTTGGCGAGGGACCAGAACGCACGAGTTCCCGAAGGAAGACGAACCAGTTTCTCGCCAATTCTGCCAGGGTGCTCGGACTTTGCCGCAGCAACTACTCTTTTGAAGGACCTGGCGGCAGAGTTATACTTCTTCTTAAAAACGCTAGTATTTGAATCCCGGGACGCCAAAGCATTAACCCAGGCCCGGTAGCATTGCTGCTTTTGACGAGATGCCATTCTGCATGCGCTACCAAACCAAGGCTTAGATTTTATATTTTGAAGTCGCCGAGAACCACGATCTCTGCGGATGGGATCTGCTGTAGCACAGAATCTGTAGCCATTTGGATGTGTCGATGAGTCGGTCAGTTTCGGCATTACCGCTGTGGGACCTATAGAGGCACCCATAGACGCGAGGGTGGTCGTCGCTGTCTATGCGTAGCCAATTGGGTGGACAGGTCCCTACCTTCAAGGCTGCCGAGGCGCTGAGAACATGTATCCTCTCTGACGTATACACAAACCCCGGCCCGTGGCACAAAAGAATATTCAAGCTTGTACCCCGGGTAGGAAAGATAAGAGGTATCCGCCGGAGAGGAAATACGCGTCTCGGTAAGAAAAAGCAAGGCCGGCTTTGCCGTCTCCAGGTGGTAGTGGACGGCATTTAGATTGGAGTGTAGTCCCCTGATATTGCAGAGATCCACAGCAAGCGTGGTAAGGGGTGCCGTGGTAAGGTCGAGGGGCAGCCTGAGCATCCACACTTAGGCAGCGATTGGTTGCCCGAGCGCGGGTGCCCAGAGGGGGATTCTCCAGTACCGATGGTGCTGGTACCCCCCTGGGGTAAATTTTTTTCATCCGCTACCATGTTTTGGGGGAGAGGGGTGTGTGGGCCTCCGGTTACCTGCACTCACCAGAGGAAACGCAGAAGTTTGTTAAACTTCTACTTGACGCCGGTATTCTTTGAGGTCGTGGTACTTCCCGGTCGAGCCGGCCCATGCATGCATCAACAAAAGCTGATGGCTCTACCACTGTTAAAATAATGATGAAAAGTTATCGCTTCCAAGGAAAATTACAATAGAATTTACTTCGCATCAAGCAAGAAAAAAGGTATCGCCATAGGTCATATTTTTCCCAATGCCTCAAAAAAAAAGGCAAACGACTGCCTAATTGTGAGAGAAGCGCTAATTAAATACACTAAAACCCTATTGTACTTTTCTTTTGGATATGATTATAGTAACAGAAGCTGGAATTTATTTTTTTTTTATGGAAAAGGGAGGCAAACGAGCAGGTGGCTCATTGATGGTAAGTGAATACCGCCGCCCATGAACACCCGCAATACCAGAGGCAAAGCAGATGCGTTAATTGATGGTAATGTTTTAATAATATGTGATAAAAATAAATAAAAAATATCTTCACGCAATTCCCAATACAGGGGTAGACAGAGGTCGAGTCTAGACAATCAAGTCCCTTCGATCCACCTTCCACCGAAGATATTTTCGGGACAACGTGACAGGTGGTGAGCCCGTCGCCGTCTTTATGTCCAAGCCAACGATATTCGTACATAAGTTTTTGAAAAACCCATTGGTACGAGCCTACCAACTGGGGATCGAACTCGGGTCTATTGACTCGAAATTCCGACCACCCAACCACTCGGCTATCGTGACTTATTATATAATATGTGATAAAAGGGATAAATTATTTATTTTATAGAGAAAAGATCCTGATAACGCCAAATTTAAATTAAATTATGTTAAGTCACGTAATAAAGCTTCTAAAGTATTAGAAAATCGTAGAAACTCATATTTCTTCACTTGGATTGAAGCCAATTTTAGTAACCCTAAAAAATTGTATAAAATTATTAGTGAGATGTTAGGTCGATTTAATCTATCGATCGATGAAGCGATAACAAGAGCCTTCGCGTCACAAGGACTGTCAATAAAGTTCATTGCAGATTGCTTTATAAGCGAATTCGAAGCAGGCGTCAAATCTTTTATTCCAACCTGTACTAATAAGTTATTAGAACCCAATTCTATATACGAAGCCGTAAACTCCAGTATATTCTTTCAAAAAGCGTCCAGGGACAGGATCTGTAAAATAATAAAGAACCTTAATCCTCACAAAGCACCTACAAAAGTAACTTAGATTAAAATACAGTAAATTTAAATTCCAAAAGAAGATTTTGGAATTTAAATTTACTGCTAATTTAATGTATTTTAATCTAAGTTATTTTTGTTACTTTTTACTAGTAAGTTATATAATTATATATAATTCTTGTTAGAATGTAGACAGGCATCGAGGACATTCCTTCGTGGATTTTTCGATGTTTTTTATTAATATGTTAAACATTATTTTAAATTAATAATTAAATAAATATTAAGTTATAAACTAAAATAATATAATTACTGTACAGAAAAATTTCAATCGAATTGAACCCAAAACAAATAATAAGTAGTTTCCGAAGATAAAAATTATATTACGTAGGTATGGATTTAAAAATCAAATTTCAAAATCGACAACGAAATGTCAAACATTACCAACATTACGGCCCAAACATTGAGATTGGCTATTCTCTCAATTCGGAAACTTGGATTATGTATTCAAACAAAAATAAACTTTATCGTTTTAACATAAAGACTGTATTACATTGAAATATTATGTATTACACAGTTTTATACTGAAGTGTCGACAAAGTGATAATATTCTCTTCGACGTCAACCCCATGTTAGCGATTTCCAATTGATAATGTAATAAAATTCTCGCTTTCAGAGAAAATATCACCACTGTTCCTGATAATAATAAGTCTTTTTGAATAACACAACGAAACTAAAGATATAAGAAGAAAATATAGTTGTAATATAAGAAGTGTGAAAATTGTAGAATGATCATTGTTTTAGGTTTGATTGCCTTATTCGTTTGTATTTTATCATTAGTGTTATACTTAAGCTTAGAAAAGAAATATGTCTACAAAAACTTACATTTGAAACATGTGGTTGTTACTGGTGGATCCAGCGGAATTGGTAAGGCTGCCGCGATTGAAGCCGCTAAGTTAGGGGCACATGTGACTATAATAGGCCGTGATGTGCAGAAACTTAAAAATGCTGTTAATGATATTAATAAAGTCTGTACATCTGAAGGCGGTCAAAAGATCCAGTATGCTGTGTTAGATGTTACATCCGATTATGAGTCCATTAATAAAAGCTTTGCAGCCCTTGAAGTGGGCATGGGTCCAATATTTATGCTTATAAATTGTGCTGGAATGTGTATATGTGGTCAGTTTGAAACAATGGAAGTTGAAGACATAAAACAAATGATAGATCTCAATTATTTTGGCACTGCTTATCCAACCAGGTATGTCCTACAAGGAATGAAAGAAAGAAATCAAGGCATTATTGTCTTTGTATCGTCAGAAGCAGCTTTACTGGGTAAGTTTTGTAGCAGCAGTAGCACCTAAGTAGATTTTAGATTAGTGTCTGTTTTAAGTAACCAGCAGGTGTATTATTAAAATTAAATAAACTTTATTTTACACCAAGAACATGCAACATGGGCACAACAGGCTGCCTTATTGCTAAAAGCAGCAATCTATTCCAGGCAACCATAAGGCAAAGTATACTACTTTAAGAGAAAGCAAAAAGTGTGTACAGAATAAAAAAGTGATTAATGGTAGAAAGTTAAGAAAGGAAAGATAATAAAGTTTCGCTTTAATTTTAATGATAGGAAGAGATTTTGGTTCTTTAATATGTAAGGGGAGAGAATTACAAAGGCATACAGCAGTAACCATTAAAGAGCCATACTTAGAAGGAGATTATTTTGAGAATATAGAGGAAAAGAGTGTTAACTGCTTAAATAAATAAATCAATCTAATCTAATAGAATGCTGTAAAGGTGAAGAATGTGATTATTCCTGTGAAGAATAATTGGGAGTCTTTTGAGCTTGCTTAGGTTTTAGTCCCCCATTATTGCTGACTATTTATTTGAATATAAAATATTTATTTATATTTTATAAATTATTAAAATTTGTTGACATGGCTTAATGGTAACAGGTTGAAGGGTAACTACTTTTGTTGTCTGACATGCCTCACTAAAAACAAGTGTCTCCTTAATCCTGCCAGGATAATCCTAAGGGATATCTCGTATGGTTGTTGCCTATCCAGAAACCTGGAATAGTTAATATGCATAAATATATTTTAATTTCTCTTGTTATATATATATATATATATATATATATATATATATATATATATATATATATATATATACATATATATACATATATATATATATATATATATATATATATATATATATATATATATATATATATATATATATATATATATATATATATATATATAATATATATATCTATAGTGTTTTCTTCTTCAGTCAGATTCACTATGCAGCCAAGCATTATCTTTATTTATGCATTTTAATTCATAAGTTGCAGGTGCCAAGCCTTTAACATGTTATCATACTGGAAACTTATGTAATTAAGAGTGGACTCCATTTCTCATTAGATTCTGGAACTCATCTAAACTTTGAGAGAATGAAGCACATATCTAAGATCAGGCTCACATACTTGTGTAGGGAGCTCGCCGAAGTTGGTTTTCTAGTAGTGACTAAAATATAAGGCATTTTTTAATATTTTTTACAATTTCAATCTTTATTAAAATTTCGATTTTACTATGCACATTGAATGCTAATGAATAAACATAGTGGTGATGGTAGTATTTATGAATGAATATTTTAACATAATGTAACAAACAAAATGAAATATTGTATACTGTATTTTAAGAAAAGATATTAAAAAAAGTCATGATAGCCGAGTGGTTGGGTGGTCAGAATTCGAGTGGGAATCGTCGGAGTTCGAGTTCGATCATCTGGTGGCAGGCTCGTAACAATGAGTTTTCCAAAACGTATGTACGAATTATATTGCCGTCTGGGACATCACCACCTGTCACGTTGTCCTAAAAATATCTTCGGTGGAAGGTGGGTCGAAACAACTTAATTGCCTAGACTAGACCTCTGTCTCTGTCATGTATTGGGAATAGCATAAAGATATCCATTATTTTTATTCTTTTGTATTACCCCACAAATCTCAGTTCTCAGTAGGATGTGCCATTATCGCATATATTCTTGTTGAGGGTATTAGCGATTGAATATAATTTATACCAACCCTATGCTGGTCCACTGCAATTTACAGACCCTAATCGCCTCATACAATATTGGAAATGGAAGAAACCACCATGTGGTGTGCACTACCACCACACTGTCTAGGATACTTTGAGTTTTATTGACAACTAATAGTTTAGATTGCAGACTTAAGACTCCAGATACAAGTATTGATGCTTAGTTGAAATGCTTAACAGAAACACTAGTAATGTTACGGCATTGGTAGTTTTCCAGGACTGCCTAGAGTAAAAATTTGTATAAAAATTATTGTGTCTATTATTTGAACCTGAGCAACTGACTCTATGCTTATGCATTTTTGTTATAGGATAGACAAGGTCTTATTTGTGGATTTTTTGTTTATTTCAGGAATATATGGATACAGTGCTTATAGTGCAGCAAAGTGGGCTATACGTGGTCTTGCAGAATCTGTGCTAATGGAGTTAGTCGGCACTAATGTAAGATTAATGCTCGCTTTTCCCCCCGATACTGATACTCCTGGATTCAAAATGGAAGAATTAACTAAACCTAAAGAAACAAAACTAATATCTGGCTCCGGTGGATTGCAATCACCAGAAGAAGTTGGAAAGAAAATTATACGAGATGCTTTGGTATGGTTATGAAAGCTTATATTTATGTTAAGTATAACATTTCAATACTTTACTTATGTCTTAATCAAACACCACTACTGTTTTATATATTAAGAAATGCACACATAGTGTTTATATTATCTATGTAACTATATTTTTAGAAAACAAAAGATCTAATAGGAATTGACATGTGGAGAGAAATAATAATAATTTTTGTACATGTTTACCATGTGTTACTAGTTCTTGCAATAAATGAAATTCTTAAGGGATCCTTTATCGGTGTTATGCCTGTTTAAACCCCCAATTCTACAAATCATTTAATGATTTTGATTTGATTTCAGATCTCTACCACCAGAGTGGTGCGTAAAAGTCTATCTATAAAATTTTCATTTAAATTGTTTAATTTATTTGTTCATTGTTTCACTTTTTACTCTTGGAAATTAGAGAAGCCTGCTGAAAGGAGATGGGCCATTTTCGGTCCAGCTACTCGTGCTCTCAAGGACATTAATGAAATATTTATAGAAAAAAAACATTTCTTTGGATATTATAGTGTTTCGTTGCGATATACCTTCTTATTATATTTTGTTGTGGAAGGACTAATGGAGGGCATATTTAAGCTGATGATGATGTTAGTGTCAGTGTATTCATAGCAAAATCACAAGATAACCTAAAATTCTTATCTTACTTTTTAAATATCTCTGTATCTCCATGAATAATATTGATGTTATTTTGTTTATAATGAAAGGGATATATATTCTGTTATTTAAACTTAATTTCATTACTGTCCTTGATCTTCGTTTAGTGGGCCGTGCAAATGTATGGAAAGTGGCCCATGTCCTTTCAGGATATGTATGGACAAAGTCGCGGGCAAAAACCAGTTAATTACTAATTATGTAGAATGCTCATCCTAATTTTTACAAAGTTACGTAATGTAAACGTAAAATTTATTTAAAAATACGCTGTCGTAAATATTGTTGTTACGTACGTAAAAATATTGTTAAGTTTGGTTTTTTGTAAGATTTTTCTTTTATTTTTATTTATTAAAAATTTGTGTTTTTTTTTACAGACTGGTAAAGTGTACTCTGTATTTGGATTCAGTGGAAAATTACTATCAACTTTATACTGTGGCTCAATAGAGAGTATTGGGCAAGTACTATTGCAAATATTTTTTTTGGGATTTCTTCGGGCAATTATGGTGCCAGTTATTCTATCGTTTAATAAAATTGTGAGAGATGGGTTAAAGGAACGATCAGCCAAAGAAAAAGTGAAAGTTAAATGATACTTTGTATTTTTATGAGCTAATAATACTGTATTCCCTAATTATGATTATCCCATAATGATATTATCATTATGGGATAATCATTATTAATGAATGTTGCTATAAATAATAATGATCATTTCCCACAGACACGGAATGAAATAAACTTAATAAACTAATATTATGTTGTTGCTAGGACATTAACAATAAGCATGAATTAGTAAAATTTGTTATTGTTTTTGTTATGTATTCATTTATGGGTTCATATCAGTGTTGTTTTTTAATTACATTTTTATGCGAAATTTGTAATTATTTTCTTTTACTATTGAAAATTTTATTATTGAAAAAAAGGGACAAACTAACATTTCACAACTTTAAACGAGAGGTATCTGTAGATTAGTAAAGAATCTTTTTTTAAAAAATAGTTTTAATTTATGAACAAAACAATTGCAATTAGGATACGTCTCCAATAGTCGCACACCAGGCACCACGCACCTTACCACTGCTACCCATCACAACTCTACATTGATGTGGTAATATCAAAATTGTTAATCTCGTATCTGTTATTAATACATTCAAAGCCCTTTTGTCGCCTCTTAAGGCAACAACGGGAAAATGGGACGTTGGATTCTTACCTTAATATTTCATAAGATGATCATTAGTTTAAGTAGCACACAAAGGAACCTATTATTGTAACGTTACATTTATTTAAGGACAACATCACAACTTTTTTTGTTTCTAATTCATAATAGAAACAAAAAAAGTTTCAAATTGAAAACATTTGCTGGTTTCGACTTGTATTATACAAACAACTAGGTCATTGGTAATTGCCTAGTGCTGTGGATTTTTCAAATTGGAATAGTTCACGAAGCCTGAAATTTATACGTATTATCCTTAGATTTGGAAGTTTTAGTCAATTTTTTTAATCAGTACCCTGAGAAATACCGAAAAAAATCATATCGAAATTTTTAAAAGTGATGTCTGTCATCTTGAATTTCGAAATTACCTTGAGTTTGACAATCAGCAACCCAGGAAACCACCAAAATGATACCTATGATGATAGTTTGCATTGAATTTGAAAATGGATGTTGAAGATGAATGGACTGAAAACGATATAATAACTTATGTTAATTTTACGGCGACAGGCTCACCACCTGTCACGTTGTCCCGAAAATATTTTCGGTGGAAGGTGGGTCGAAGGGACTTAATTGTCTAGACTAGACCTCTGTCTACCCCTATTGGGAATTGCGTGAAGATATTTTTTTATATATGTAAATTTTTTTGTAAATTATTCCACCCATTCATTGTTTTGAAACTCCTAATGAAAAATGAGAAAGCATATTTCAAACCAACTAGTTCGACACGGCTAAGGTGAAAAAATTAAAACATACTAATATCATAGGTTTATTAATTTCAAAAATGTGGCGCAGACAAAGTTAGGCCGGTTAGTCAGGGGCTAGTAAGTAAGAAACTCTTTAAATCTAACTCATGCGCACTTAGTATGAAACCTAGTGCCACTGTTTTCTATGACTTTTGTATTGACGAGTTCCATGTTGACATGTTACAGATTGAAATTGGTATCAAGTGTTGATTGCATGTACGGTAATTACAATCAGTTAAAATGTTATGTCGATGTTACGAGGGAAGGTCAAAAAGTTCGCGGAAGGGAGGGGGTTGGTGGGGGTAAGTTTCCTCGACACTAGGCACTAGGCACTTTTTTATTTAAAATTTTCACTAGTTAAGCAACTTATTAAGAGTATATATACCGAATTGTTACTAAATTAGATCATTAACTTTTGTGTTATCGATCTGCAAACAACTGAATCGGGAAGAAGTCAGCCAGTATGGAGAAAATTTAGCACCGCACAGTTATTTAGCTCCTTACCAAGCAAGGATAATCGGCTTAGGCTGTTTTTCAAGATAAGCGGTTTACGTGCACTATGCCCCTGGTAAAACCATGATTTGCTAGTAGCATGGTCTTTCCAATTGAGGGCACCACACCGGAAATCGTCGAAAAAATATAAAAACTTGTATTAGAACATGCCCGGCTTAAGAAGAAACAACTTGCAGCAATAGTTCGAATGTCCGAATCAATTATTTTAAATATCCTACATCTTCATCTTGGGATGACTAAGGAGTCAGTGCAAAATGGGTTCCAAAAATGCTCACGCCAAATGTTCTTGTCAGTTTTTGGAGCTCTGTGGAGAGAGAGAACGGATGAAGTTATGAACCGGTTCATTACTGGAAATGAAACCTAGGTTCACCAATATCAGCCTAAGTCAAAGCAAGAGTCGAACAGTGGCATAGAAAAGGCACAACTCCGCTAAAAAAGTTCAAACTGGCACAATCGGATAGAAAGATCCAGGCAACTGTCTTTTGGGATAAAGGAGGAATTTTACTGATCAATTATAAAGAACGCGGTGTTACTGTAGCGAGACAGTACTACGGTTACTTACTGGAAAGATTTAAAAAAAGCCATCAAAGAAAAGACAAGAGGGAAACTGTCAAAAGGTGTGTCCTTTTGACGACGCACCTGTTCACACGTGCCATGTTGCGACAGCCGCCATTCACCGTTGCGAAGGGCTCATCACCTGTCCCATTGTCCCGAAAATATCTTCGGTGGACGGTGGGTCGAAAGGAATTCAATACCTCTGTCTACTCTATTCTATACTCTGTATTGGGAATGGCGTAAAGATACATATTTACTATTTATTAATAATATATAAACTATGTCAAATTGATCATGATTACACAAAAAACTTAAGATAGTTAATAGACTCAGGCGTTTGCGGAAATTATGTTATTAAATAATTACATTGCATCATTCCGCATGCATGCGGATGCAATGTAACAAACAACTTAATTCTATCACAAAAGAGGTAAAATACTCAAAATTCTTGTAAATTTTAAGCATGCAATTTTCTTGAATTTCGTAGGATTTTAAATAAACCGATTTTCGGATTTTATCGCGTTTTTTAATTCGTTTTTACAAATTATTTTTATTTCCCGACGTTTCGGATGCTTTACAGCATGCGTGGTCACGGCGGGACTGCTTCCCCGCGCGTTTTTTAATTTGTAAAAACTAATTAAAAAACGCGATAAAATCCGAAAATCGTTTTATTTAAAATGTGTAGTATTCGCGTAAATACAAGAAGTCATTATTTCTTAGGATTACATCATCAGGTGGTGGTGACAATGGGACCAAACTAGAAGTATACCATTTTAAACAAAAAGAAAGATTTTTCGTTATCACTTATAACGCAGTTATGAGGTACAAATACAACCAAATTGAAAGCCTCCCCATTTATTTGAAATCGGTTGACAAGGCATGTACTAACTGAATTAATTTTATAACAATAACCAGAGGTACTTACTAAATTAAGAAAAATCTCGTGTAACATGTCGTATTTTATAAATATGATGCAGCGCCACACATATTCTGTTGATACTGCATTTTGAAACCTCGGCCAACGTAGCTTTCGTCTGACCTGAACCATATTGTTATAGGGCCGGCACCAATATCTGAAATAAGTCAAGTTTGAGTTAACTTACGCAACACACTACACTATTTTTTAAGAGTCACGATAGCCGGTGGTTGGGTGGTAGGATTTTCGGGTCAAGAGAACCGAGTTCGATCCTCAAGTGGCAGGCTCGTACCAATGGGTTTTTCAAAAACTTATGTACGAATTATATCGTTGGCTTGGACATAAAGACGGCGACGGGCTCACCACCTGTCACCTTGTCCCGAAAATATCTTCGGTGGAAGGTGGGTCGAAGGGACTTAATTGTCTAGACTAGACCTCTGTCTACCCCTGTATTGGGAATTGCGTGAAGTATTTTTTTATTTTTATTTAGCATTTTTTAAAATAAAGTTTACTTAACTTAGATTACAACTTCTAAGGATTTTATGGAAAAAAATTAAACATAGACCGAAACCGAATTTAAATTATCTTATTTTGTGTTAAAAAGTGAAAAAAAAAAGAAAAATCATTTAATTGGTGAATATGAAGTTGGAGTTAGTAGTTTGTGAAAGCGCCAATGATGTTCGTAACACATCGGCAACGATTTGGCATGCTCTGAACAGGAGAATTCCTGCCCAAACGATAGTTGTTCCTCCTTGGTAAACCAATGCCTGATAGCCTTTCTGGAGGAGTCAAGTCGAGGCTGGAGTCGACTTCATCGCCTAGGAACTCTCCAAACATGCGTCCTTCGTGAATCTGGGTGGAAGCCGCTCGTGGATTCATTCAGTCCACGTGTTTCCGTACCCATTTCAATCGTCGTCCACGATTCCCTCTCCTACCTTTAAGGGTCCTAGCGGAGTCCTAACCCACAGGGGTCTGCGAGAGCGTAGATTGCCTTCATGCAGTTGCCTCCTCACAGTTTGATCACTCACAAGCACTTGCCACAAGCCTTTGGAACAATTGAGTCGCCGTTGCATTTGTTTGAGCTCTTGGAGCAATTTGCAAAAATTGGTCCTGTCTGGGAGTAGTAATGCGATTTGGCCCCCAAGGGATCTTACTTTCTGCAGTGGACTTTACAGTATGGGATAGTGCGTGAAGAAATATTATAGTGAATCTATTATGTTTCTTCACGCTATACCTGTAATGATGAAGGCAGAGGTCCTTACAATGTAGCCCTTTCGACCCACTTTCCACCAAAGCTTATTTGGGACAATATGATAGGTGGTAAGCATTTCGCCCTCTAACGGTGCTATGTACTTATTCACATATATATTTTACAATGATATACATAGGAACATCCGTGACTGTAGAACAAACATTCATATTCATCACAAAATGTTTGCCCCTAGCGTTATTCGAACTCGCAATCCCCAGCCTTTGACGAGCGGCGTAACCACCGGTTTTCAAGGTGTCGCCATCTCGAGAGGTCCCGGGTTCGATTCCCGGTCGGGTCAATGTAGAAAAACCAATGTTTGTGGTGCCTTCGTTATTTCCGATTCCCATTCTTTAGCATCTTACATTGGGATCGGAGCAATGCATTTGACGTTGTCCCCATCCTATATATGTATTTATTATATTATTATTTATTATTACAGCTTCGAAGGAAGTCACTTTCAACTAGGCTCTCGGTCCAGCTATAAAGTATTTTAAGTAAGTAAAAGTAGGATTTCTTACCTGTAACAGGAGCATCTAAATAAAAATCCTGAACTACGGAGCCATCATTAAGACGCTCTCCACAAAGTCGTACTGCCGATATCAGAAGCCAGTCGCTGGGACAATTGAATACTTCCACACCGGCTTGCCGCGGCGGAATTATTGGTAAACCATCTATGCAGAATATAGAAAATAATTTTTAGCTATCGGTACTAAATGCCTTGTTATTATTAGTATAATATAGTATTATGTTGGAATGTTTAGTTGTGAAAATTAGTCATGATTTTCTTCAATTAAAATCGTAGGTTATGAATCGAATAGAAAGAGAGCATCGCATTGAATTCGAAATAGAAAATATTATTCTAGTCTGGCCTAGGGTAGCCAAAGAGAACATTATCACTAAGTTCTAACGGTCGCTGAAATGCCGAAAACTCGTTAGGTCACGTATGGGTGCGAATTTGTGGAAAATATTTTTGTGGTATATCACAGAGGTCCTACCTGTGTGATATACCACAATGGGTTTATATTTGATATGTTTATATAGTCATTGGTTATTTATATATATGAAATTAATTACATTATTAAAATTAATTGTATATAGGTATGTTATATATTTAACTTACCAATATCGTAGTTAACAATTTGCATTTGATTCTCATTTGTGTACGTAATGCTACATGACGACTTTTCCCGCTGTATACAAATTGCATAATTAAGATTATTCTAGAAAAGGACACGATCGTTTTTATTAATTAATTACGTTAAAATAACAAGATCATTAAAAATCATAAAGTAAATTTACCAGATAACTTGGATTACTCGTGTTCGTGATGCCAGTTATATTTCTGTAGTTGAAAGATTCTATAATACCTTTTACTTCTTTGAAGTATTGTAAGCATCCGGTAGGCGCGGCCAAAAAATCTGTTCTTGTTAGTTGTGTAACCTAAGTAAGTACGAATCGTATCAAAATATGTGTAACATCAATATAGCCATAAACTTTTATAACTAAATAACATTACATACCGCCCAAACACACATGATTAAATCGACGTAAAAAATAAGCATTTAAGTAGACGAATTGTATAATTATATAATATTCAGCTAATTATTTATTTATTTAGGTCACAGTAGTGGGGTAGTCAGAGGTCTAAAAAATATAATATTTGAACCCTTTTGAAAAGTTTTCACTGGAGATTACTTTAAACAATGTTACAGGTGGTTAGCGCATCGCCATCTTTTATTCCAATCATACGATATGAATTGAGGTATATAAATTTCGTAAAAGGTTAGGAGATCGAACTCTGGTCTCAACTTGAAATTTTGATCATCCAACCATTGTGCTATCGTTATTGAAAATACTTAATATTTAGTCTTGTAAATATGGAACAGAATATACCTTGTAGCTGCGTGGCATCGAAATTGAAATTTACCACACCTTGAATATCCTAAAACGTTACTTGGGGGAAAATCGAAACCTCACTGGTGACCTTTCCACGGTTACGCACAGGTAGAAAGATAAATTAGTATTTTAAGGTTGTAAAATAATGTAAGGATTTTTTGTAGCTTCATTTGTCCAAGTGAAGCTACAAAAAATCCCTACACTTTTTAGGTAAGATTAAGATTTTAGGTAAGATAAGGTTATTTTACGAAAAAAATATTTCAGTTGTCTGTAACCAAATTAAAATATTGTATAAAAGTGGCTTAGAGCTTCCCTGTAAACAATATTTAATTTTCTTTTGTTTTAAGGAAGCAAAATATATTTTCTAGAGCTCCTGCGATAGACGAACATGGCCATGAGTAAGTCATTCTCTTTGTAGGTCAATTTCTACTAATCGAAGTCTCTGGGATTACTAATAAAAATATGTTTTGACCGGAAATGGTTCGCTTGAACAATCGGTACTCTCCTACCTAACGTCGGTGTAACCCACTTCGCATTCTTCGCATGGAACTGCTGAAGGCGCAGTGACACATATGTCAGCCCGCGCTCAGAACCGCGGACTGATATATGACAGCAATTTTTTATATAGTAAAAATGGAAAAATGACTATAATTAACCGTTTAAAAAAATATTTTAAAAAGCAAAACATATCTTTTTTAGACAAACTTGTTACGTAGTAATTTAAGTAAAGTATAATTACCGATGTGTTTTTTCACAATGAAAACATACATACAAAATATAAATCTTACCTTTATCGAAAACAGTCGACTTTCTGCAGTGGTGGTTTGAATTGTAAGATGTATAGGACCTTCTGCATTACTTACTTCGATGTATACTGAAAATAAAGATGTTAAAGTTGAAATGTACAAGGTCAAAAGGTAAGTAAAGTAAGACTGTAAAAATATATAATCGATGAACCTGACATATCCTTCTTGACTAGGATAACAAGAGCCTGTAAATTACAATCGGTCACCTCCTGGCCGATTTCGAATAGATCTTGGCGTTCACTTCGAAAAAAAAATTATTACTTAGCTGGAGATATAATAATAAATAAATAAACACATTCATAGGGACAACACTTGTGTTATGGAATCGGAAATAACGAAGCTGCAGTAGCTTCGTTATTACACCCATTAAACACCCAGTACCGAGACAATGTTGAAAAAAAATTTTATACATTGACCCATCCGGGAATCGAACCCAGGACCATTAATCCACCGAGGTCGTCAAATGTAATGTCCGTTGTAACGCATATGCGGTAAGGTTAGAGAGAAGGTCGAATTGTAAGAGTCGTAATAAGAACACAAAATATATATTTTTACATTGGGTAGCTGTTATTACTAGAAGCTTGAAGCAAAGAGCCAAGCTCAGTGAAATATATATTTAACCTTAATGTAAATAGAGCATTACAGTGTTGGCCAGTATTAATTCCACATAAGATCGGTATCACGGTGTTTATGTTCTGTCCAGAAACCACAAATTGATCTTGTTCACATGTCCCTGTAGTCGGTGGTAGCAGCTGCATCATAAAAAAAATGAAAATAAGTATACCATACATTTAGACAATACACATAAAACTACTATAAAATCTAAAAATTTTAATTGAAGATTTTCCGTACAATGACTGACTTAAAGAGGTCGACAGGGTATAAACGTCTCCTGTAAGGAGTATTTGCTATAATATCCATTTGGCATGCGGATTGGCGATCGCAGTACCAGAAGAAACAGCAGATTTGGTTAAGTATTTTCGACTTGTATACACCGTCATCAGTCGGTTGCCACTACGGTATTAAGCATTAATAGCCTAATGCTTTAGGTTACAGACTACAAAACATGACCTTTTGGGTTAAACCCCCAATTGTCGTAAACTACTCCAGACAAGATTTGCATTTTATTTGGACTGGTTAAGAAGAATGCAAGCAATGGGTTTTTTAACATTGCTAGTAACACATTTATGCATTATCTATGGCTAGTAATAAAAAAAGGCTTCTCTTTTTATGACCGCTTGTGTAAATGAGTAAAAATACGCCACTCTATTTTTAGCGTAGATATTGTAAGAGGCGACTATAGGAAAAGCCACAGAATAAGATATTTTTTAATTTGTGATGGTAGTGGTAGCTAAGCCACAAACACTGAAAAGTACAATTGAATTTCTTTAAAAAATATGTTAAAGTAATTTTGTATGTAAACATATTTATATACATAATTTTACCATGTTTAAAACATACCTCAAAGTTAGTGAAATCTAAGCGAATTTGCTCAGTATCTTCTGATGTTTTGTTTAATGTAAGTAGACATGACAATCGATCAGTACTTGGAGAAGGGAAGCTTGGATTAGTGAACCAACTGACTGGAGCTGACGTATGGCCGTAGCAGGAAATCATAACTGAAAAATAAATTAATTTATTTCTATTGATATTATGTCATAAAGAGGTATTATTTTAGTAGACAAAATGATAGAATGAATCGTCCGATATACTTACTGATGCAACATGTTCCATAGCCATCAGCACATGTCCCCATTGGCGAACCACCAGCAGATTGGCATCCATATTCATGAAGACATTTTCCTTCCAAACCGCTTGTTGAAGTACATACAACATGTTCAATTTCATGAACTTGAAACACTTCTAAAAACCTTGGTTTGATTGTCACGTTTTCGCTTGACCGTTCAATTCGCTTAGCTTTCAAAGTTGGACACTTTCTGATAACTCTTCGCTTTGGACGTTGAATCTTAACAATATTGGTATTTTCAATAGTGGTATTCAAACTAAGAAAATTGCGAAAGTTCTCTTGTTTCGAAATCAATTTATTTTTCTCTTGTGTAATTCCATCGTAATTGTTTTTGGATAAATTTAATTTATGTAATATCTCAGAACTTGCTGTAAACTTTTGAGGTCTATGATTTGAGTTATACCTAGCTAGCCATATATTGTTATTGGCGATATTTTCACTTCTCTTATTTATGTAATTTGTATTCAATTGTTCACCGTTGGGTACAAAGTTATTATAAAAGTTGTTACTTATTACATGCTCAGGTCTCTTCGTCTTCTTCGTCGACGTTACCGAATACCAAGGTTCTCCATCAATAACTGTGCTTGAAATAAATATCAGAAATAAATGTTTATGGGAGTAATACATTTTTTGCTAATATTCCTCGCTGACTGAGGAGCACTGATTTAATTTTCCTATCGCATTCATCGCAAACGAAGTGGAGGTACATAGATGTCTAGAAACCGTTACGCTTAGCGCATGTTTCCACTAAACTTAGTAATTACATTTTCTTTGGTTCTACTTACTCATTGCTTCTCTCTTGCCTACTATTAAAATAATTTGCAGAGGCAGTATGTCATAAACATGTAATAATTATTTACTGCTATGACAATTTCGACATAAGAAATCGTTTTATTTTGTTTAATATATAAATCAGACTCACCATAGACGAATGTTTGGATGATCGGAAATAGAGACAGGGGGCTTGAGTTTGATAGCCAGAACGAAGGCACATGTTTATCAATGAGTTTTTTTTGTTATCTACAATTTGCATTGACGGTTTGAGCACTATGACGGGCATGGGTTCACCTGTCACGCTGACTAATATGCTCCGGCGAAACGTTGACTCTAATAGGGTGGAAAGGTCTTAATTGAGACGTCTCGCCTCTGACTACCCCAGTATTGGAAATATGAATGAAGATATTTGTTTGTTTATTGATTATAATTGGACGCGTGAATAACTTTCTCCAAGATTTTGCACGATGATTAGTATTTAGTTTTTTTTTACTTATCTTCCTAACTTTGTTTGATGATGACTTTTTTAAAAATTTAGAGACTGGGTATACCTAATTGAAATATATGGGCTAATTATTTACTACTAAAATCAACAAAACCCGTTTCTTACTTCGGCTAGAGACAGAAATTTAATTCAACTTTGTTAAATCCCACAGACTAGGAATAGAGGGCAGGACCTTTAGTTATTAAATAAATGATTGACACGGACGGGAAGGTCGTTTCTCACCCGCAACAATTGAACTTTGAAATCTCTTTCGCACCCCTCTCTCGGAGCGTTAGCGATTTGTTGAAGTTTATACTTAAATCCTTACGGACTTAACTCCTTACGAAGTCCTTAAGGACTGCGTTTTACAGAAAGTCCGGTTTGACCAGAATAGTATTAGGGCCTCGTAGAATACCGGTGCAGATTATAATCATCTAATGTGCTTCAAGGCATCTGTAGCTCTTCTTGTATTGGGGATGTACATAAACGTCATAAAGGTCATCATTTATATTTCGTCATTTTTTTGCCTGTTTTTCCCAACAAAATCTACTTCGGTCAAACATAATTAGATACAATATCACAAACGAGCCTTACCAATTTATCTTTACTCTTTTCCCAATTCTGGGTGTCCCCTCAGAGGTCCAGACAATTAAGCCGCTTCGCCCCTCCTTTCACCGAAGACATTTGGGACAACGTGACAAGTGAAAGCCTGCCGCCATCTTTTATGTCCAAGTAAATGATATAAATCGTACATACCTATGTTTTGAAAAAACTCATTGGTACTTCTCTCGAATCTTAACTCGAATTCCGATCATCCAACCACTCGGCTATCGTGAATAATCACGACCAAATAATAATAATTTTAGTATTTCTTTTATTTGTTAACATTATTCTCTTGAAATTTAAAATGATTAATATATTAGTCGACGGTTTTAGGTCATGGAATGTGTAGTGAACACTGGTCGGCCACACCTTGTCCACAAGTTTAGCACATAATCGTGTTGTGCGCTAGAATTGCATATAATAATCGCTGTAAATATAGATTTAAAGTAATTTAAATTAAGAAATTATATTCATAAATTTGTAATATTTACTCCTCGTTGATTAAAATTACTTAAGAATTTGAGTTACAAACTCTGTTTTTTTTTAATAAAAAAATACTAGCAATGCCCTATCAGAATCCTATAACATTTGTAGGATTTGACGCAATCGCCAAGCAGGTTGGCGATCATTGGTCTCCGATTAACCAAATGTAACTCCGGAAGTCTTAGATATATATTAACTCATCATGTATACAATGTTTCTAGCAAAGAAATGATAGAATTGAATTGAATAAGGTTTTAAGAAATATTTGATTATTTTATTATAAATTGGGTCAGTAATTCAATAAGTGTCGTATTAGTATACATCAATATTAACCATCGGAATGTACAAAAATTGTGCCAAGAACAAACTGCCACATATCTTACCCTACATGTGCGTACATTGTGCTTACGTACGTAATATTGTGGAAAAAACTTTGCTTTAACAATCTATCCACCTCATGCTAAAGACAAGCTTATTGCATTCCTTCTAGTTAACTGGGTGTGGTATTACGTTGTATGTTGCTTAGCCCTTTAATCACTTAAACGTTATTTATTGTTAACATGATATTACAAGGTGACCACATGTAGATTGAATTTACGAGAAACGGGATAGCCACAGATATAAAATATGCAGAAGTGGCAGAGTTCACAATGGGTGATGGAACTTCATCGACAAATTGAAAACTGGACTGGTCATATTATTATATAAATAGTTTTAATAATTATTATACAATTTTATTGATTTTTAAAGCATATTTATGCTGAACTTTTATGTGAGTAAATTAAAGAGAAAAAAGTTTAAATTTCAACTGAAACGGGCGGGATTCGAACCCGCGACCTTCGCCGATCCGTGGCGACGCTCTTACCTCCGAGCCACCGTGCCTTTACACGCATCAGTTGAAATTTTTAATCGGTATTCTCTTTTATTACTTATGCCTTGTTTATTGGCATAGGCGCCATGTATTGTCCCTTTTGCAAGTGACAATTGATATTACTGACTTTTCAGTTAGGAATTATCAATACGGTAATGCCAACTTAATTTTTATTATGCAATCTTATTGATTTTTAAAGCATATTTATGCTGAACTTTTATGTGATTAAATTAAAGAGAAAAAGAATAGTTTTAATAAATTAGAACACTCGTGACGAGTACATGCTTTTAAATTCATCATACAAATATGGATCCCACAAATTCTAAACCTCACGCACCACGTGGTGGTGCTAGTTATTAATAAAAACTCACTTTGTAATGTATGTATGCATGCTTCAAATTAAAAATACATGCGTCTGTTTAACGGTATTGACATGAAGCGAAATTTGACATTATAAATATGAAATCTTAAATCATAAATCTTATATCATCCAAAAATTGTTCATAAAATTTATATACCTACTAGCTAAACTCTGGCCGCCTTATAACCTACAAAGCCAGTCGTTAGAATTTACCACCCCCTTTCTTCCGGTCGGTACCGTAAGAGGTGACTAAGTGAAAAAAATATAATAAATAAATCCATCATATCTTCCAAATGCCCTTTATTGGGAATGGCGTGAAGATATTTATTTAATTATTATTTCTTAACGCCAGAGTCTATTAACTATCTTAAGTTTTTTGTGTCATGATCAATTTCACAACAGTTTATATATTATTAATAAGTATCTTCGCTATTCCCAATGCAGGGGAAGACAGGTCTAGACAATTAAGTCCTTACGAACTTTCATTTTTTGGGACAATGTGACAGGTGGAGAGGCTGTCACCGTCTTTATATCCAAGCGAAAGATATAAATCGTACGTAAGTTTTTGAATAAACTCATTGGTAAGACCAACCTTCTGCAGACTAAGCCTGGTGTTTATGACATATTCTTGCAGAAGGGGCTAATGTCCTTCTCCCAGCAGCGGGGATTTATAGGCCATAAAGTAAGTAGGTTGGTATTGCAGAATGATTTTTGAGTTTTATTAAAACAGAAATAAAAGAAATATGTCCGCCAATGGTTATTACCCTTGTGCCGTCAACCACACCCAGGTGCACTTTTTCCAAAGTCTAACAAACATAGTTGCAGTGCACAATGGATATATTAGTATGTAACCGTCGCACATGTGACCCTTCACACTAATGTATGTGGATATCCCCACTGACTATAAAAGCCTTACCGACTTTGATACTGGGCCATACTGAACTCAGGCTTTGAAGGAAAATCAAGCATGATGTTAAAGGTGAGCTACATATTTTTTTAAATATATAAAATGTAGATAGATCTTTCTTTTATTGTCTTGAATTATCTAGTCGTGAACAACATATTTTTAAGTTAGTCCAATCCAAAATAATTTAAAATATTTAATTTTGATATTTCCGTATTAATTGACGACCTCCGTGGTCGAGTGGCTTACACACCGGTTTTCGAGATGCGGCTATCGCGGGTTTAATTCGCAGAAGCGGCAATGTAGAAAACTACTTTTCCATATTGTCTCTGGTCAAATCAAATCATTTATTCATCGACATAAGATTCGTTTATTGATAGTCATTTTTTTTACAATACAATGTGATATGATATTATCTAGAAATAGCTTGGTAGCGATCTCCTCATTCCCAGGGATTACTGTCATTAATATATTCATTTATATTATAATAACCCTTCTTATAAAGATTTTCTTTAATAAATTTATTAAACCTGTTAATAGACAGGCTTTACACATTTACCGGGATTATGTTGTAGAAGCGTATACACCGCCCTACGAACGAGTTACTTACTCTATAGAGTCTAGTAACCGCTGTTACAAGCTTGTGTTTGTTCCTAGTATTTACATTACGCACATCAGAAGTCTTGGTAAAAGTATTAATGTTTTTATCTACATTCATTAAATTTTCATATATATATTGGTGCCTAGTGTTAGTTGTTTAAAATTTCTCTCTAAGAGATGCTCTAGAATTTAGACAATATGTAGCTCGAATGGCCCTCGTTTGTAAAACAAATACTGTTCCTATGTCAGCTGCATGACCCCATAGCAGAATAACTACCATATGACATTATGCTATGGAAGTAACTAACATAAACAAGTCTTACCGTTTATACATCAGTTAAGAATCTTATTTTTCTTACAGCATATGCTGCAGAGCTTAACCTACTCGCAAGTTGGGATATATGGGGGCCCCATTGAATCTTGTGTTTGTAGTACTTTCGTTCTTTCTGATTCCATCATACAAGTGCTTTAGCTACTTTCTTCAGAGAAATGTTTGAGATTTTGTCCCCATTTATTTATTTACATTTAACCTAATTACCAATATTTAATTTTTGCTAACCGTTGTAATGAAAGGAAACAAAGTGTGATAAATACAAAAATTGCAAAAGATAAGTCAAAGGAGCCGTGATGGCTTAGTACTCAGAAGGCCCGCTTTAGGACACGAGTGACCCAGGTCTGAACCCCGGGCGTTACTACTAAATTTGTTCAAAACATTTTGAAGTACTTACGTGGTGTGAAGTCCGCGAACCTGCACCGGAGCCGCGTCACTTTTTCCTAGTCCTAATCTTTCTCAAATATTTGAGAGAAGAATTTTGTCCAGCAAATATTCCTACTTAATGTGTATAAAATTCTTCACTTGTAATGAGTACTATAAAACTTTAAAATATTTCATAGAAACAGAATGTTTAGAGTTCATAAAATCGATGTATGTCTGTTTCTGTATAAAAATACATATTTTTCACAGAGTACGCTAAAAGCATCGAGCAGCTTGCCCGATGCCTAAACGATATAATAGATTTCAATATAATCTTCGGAAACCTTGGGCTGGTCTACATTACTTATTAAAAAAAATAAAGTTTAAAATATGAATTGTGATAGATGTTTGTTTTCGTACATATTTGAACACAAAACAGAAATAAGAAAGAAGAGAAGAGTATGATACCTACCCAGACGACTCCTGAGCAAAGAAAGAATTTACTATCAGTTACTATATTGTGGTATAGCCTTTAGAAATTACCACCCCCTTTTCTCGTGGGTTTCATGCCTTAGAAATGGTAGTGGCTATAGACAAATGTGGGAATAACCATCTGGGAAAATACCTGGCCAAAATTAAGTAGACCGGTAATTGACAACATGTCTAAGGTGCGAGGGATGTGGTGCTGCGACCGCTAATGCACTTGCCACGTGTGTCCATTACGACAAACACTCCTTACGAGAAACGTGTACAATGGAATTTTGCAGACCAAACCAATAATTTATTTATAATTAAGAAATAAGTACTATATAACTTACTTTGAATTACAGGTGTTCATTCTGGCGTGCGCAGTTGCGGCGGCTCAAGCTGGTGGGCTGCTTTCCCCTGTTGGTGTCTATGGCACTCACTATGGTAGTCTTGGAGCTTGGAATCCTTACAACTCATACCCAGCGCAGCCAGCGATATCTTCCCAACATTCTAACACCTTGAGATCACCATTTAATCTCGGACAGGTGAAATATAAATGCCTTTTAAATAAATTATTAATAAATTCACTTTTGTGTAATTTTTGAAATTTGTATTGATACCTTTGTATGCTTTTTGCATTATGTTGCAATAAGCATGCAAAGGTATTAAAAAACTATATACTGTAGAGACTCATAAAAACAAGCATAGAAAAACAAACACTTAATGATAAACTAAGATTTTCCTACGAAACTTTAAAAAAAAAAAGAATTTTTTTTTCTCGGTTTTGAGGAATATTTAACTTAGTCTTTTACTATATGTGTACCTTTCTTAATGCAATTAATTTTGTGTATTAAAGGTATCAACCTTCTCTAAAGCTGTGGACACACCATTTTCGAGTGTCCGCAAATCTGACGTACGAATTAGCAATCCCGGAGTTGCAATCGCGCCAGCCTACCATGGATTAGCATCACCTCTTGTATCACATTACGGTGTCGCCGCACCTTTAGCCGCCCCAGTTGCCAAAGTAAGTTTTAATTTTTTAGGTGTTATCGCATAAATTTTATAGTAGTTGTTAGTGTGACTAAATAATTGCTAGAAAATTAATCTTGAGTGAGTTAAAATCAATATTTGTACGAAATTATTGTAACTTTGGGGTTGTTTCCTGGCAAATGGCAAAATGGCAGACACAGAAAAAATTCCACTGCAGGACATAAGGCTCTCCCAAAAGGAGGATTTGGCTTACTCGACATGCGTGGCAAGCAGATTGACCATTGCAGTACTAGACATCGTGCACCTGAAACGCTACTTCACTTCACTTGTCTGCTTTATTCTAATCTGGTATATTTCCAGATGATTATCTTGCCATGTGTGGGTCCCTATTACGTTATTTACGGGCTATTTCCTTTAGTCGCCTCTTACGACACCACGGGAAGAAAACTTCTTTTTGAATAAAACATTTTGATTTCTATCCCAAAAAGTAAGTAAAAGTAAAAACACGTTATTAGTAATTATCATTATCATCATTCTAATCCTCTAAAGCCGTGTACTAATCACGGCTTTTAGAGGATGAAGCAAGTTTGCATACGCCACTTTTCGCTCCAAAGAGATAAATATGTTGGAGGGCGAGCTTTATTTATCGTGAGCGAAGTTAGAGATACTGGCATGAGATTCATAATAATGACAACTTTTGTAAGAAAAGGAATAATCTAAATCATAAATATGTTTGCAGGTGGCTGGAGGCCTCCTTGGAGTGGCCTACTCTGCCGCCCCAGCTGTTTCTCATATGACCTACACCAACGGCCTCGGCCTTGCTTACGCCTGGTAATTTTAAAAGACTTGGAATGTTGATAGAGTTATTATTGTGTATTCTTTGTAAATGAGCTGAATGATTCCTCTGTATTTATTACCTGATAGTTATTAGCATTATTTATTAAACTTTGTTTCTTTTTAACCTACAAGTTTTTTATTCTTTTCTGGAAATTACTGAAATAAAATTAACCTTATTAAATAAAATAATTAATATTAAATAATATTATTAAATATATATTAAACATAAAGACGGTGACAAACTCGCCACCTGTCACGTTGTCCCGAAAATATCTTCGTTGGAAGGTGGGTCGAAGGGACTTAATTGTCTAGACTAGACCTCTGTCTACCCCTGTATTGGGAATTGCATGAAGATATTTATTTATTATATTTATCATTTTTATGTGAGACCGTCATTAGAACATGCAATGCGGCGGACATACATAACGGCCAGCAAATTCCACTGCAAGACTTAGGCCTCTCTCATGTAAAGGAATTGTATTGCATCATAGGTCTAGATATCGTGATTGCTGTGTGGACCTAAAGGTGGTATACTTCTTCTCTGCCTAGAAATCGTCTAGGTCATCTTTTCACATATACTACATTTTACCAATAGTAGTATAAAAACTGTTTATTCCATGTGTTCTGGTTTAAAAAGGTATGCAGTGAGGTATTCCATCTTAATCTTCGGGGTGGTCAACGCGTTTGTAACCTGCAGTAGCCACTTACCATTAGGTATAAACAACAGGCAATAACAAAGAATCAAAAGTTCACTGCTGAACATAGCCCATGTCCTCCAAGGATTGTCACATATAACGGTCCTGTGCCACCTGCATCTATCGACTCTCCTCAATATTGACCAACCTGTTGGAGATACTACATTGAGCATAATACTAAGCTCATCTAGCTAACTTGCATGCGGTATAGTGCAATATAATTTTACAAAAACATCTCTCTTGTTTTTTATGACATTTCTTCAATATGTCAGACACTACAGAATCTATTGTTTCATGAAGACAAAAGATTTGTGTCCAATCGGTAAGGGCCTTTTTGGGTTAAATATTTGTTTGGACCGGGTAACCCTAAATTATGTATGTAATTCCAGCGAGTGTAATAATATACTTCTGTCTTTATCACCGGCACTCAGCTGTACTTTATAGATTTCTTTGTCTACGCCAAAGAGTATAATACTGGGAGAAAAGAGCCCTCTAAAAAGCATGTATAAATATACATGCTTTTTAGAGGGCTCTCTCATAATAAATACTATGTATATGGCATTATAAGTATTAGAAGAGCAACACTTTGAACTGCACTTCGGTGTGGTCTGTATTAAAATCATCATCATATCAGCCGCAAGAAGTCCACTGCTGGATGTAGGCCTCCCTTAAAGATTTCCAATATGACCGGTTGTTTGCGGCCTGCGTCCAGCGTCTTCCCGCGACCTTGGTCAAGTCGACCATCTAGTCGGTGGATGTCCGACGCTGCGCTTGCCGGTACGTGGCCGCCATTCCAGAACCTTTCTGCCCCATCGGCCATCGGTTCTACGCGCTATGTGCCCCGCCCACTGCCACTTCAAGGAGCTAATCCGCTGGGCTATGTCGGTGACTTTAGTTCTTCTACGGATCTCATCATTCCTAATGTGATCTCGTAGAGAAACTCCGAGCATAGCCCTCTCCATAGCTCTTTGAGCGACCTTGAGCCTTCTTATGAGGCCCATAGTAAGGACCCGTAAGTCATCACTGGTAACACACATTGGTCGAAGACTTTCGACTTCACGCACTGAGGTATTTTGGACGAGAAGACACTCCGGAGCTCCCGAACGCTGCCCAGCCGAGTCGGATTCGTCCAAAGACCTCGTCCTTGAAGCTGGAACTGTCTGCCTTGATCAACTGACCCAAGTAGACATACTGGTCAACAACTTCAAGAACTGAGCTCCCAACACATACAGGTGAAGGTGCAATATGGACATTCGACATAATCTTCGACATAATACAGACCAACACATACAGGTGAAGGTGCAATATGGACATTCGACATAATTAAAATAACTAAAGCTATTTAAGGAAAATAAGTTTTCCTAGGCAATGGCTTGATGGTGATGCAACCTCGTACTTTTGCTAAATTATTTCGAACTCAATCATATAAAATAATAACTATACAAGATGACAGAAAAAGCTTGAAATAAACTTTTTCGAATCTATTTTCGTAATATACACTTAACGTTATCAGTAATTTCCTAGAATCCATTGCTTATTGTTGTCACTATATGTCATGTTTTCGTTAATATTAGTCTTCTACAATTATTTTTACAGTAATAATTTTGTAACAATAGCTGCATTTGAATATTCAAACTGCTGGTGAGTAGTTTATTGATGAAGTTTTTTTTTATAACTTAAATTTTTGTTTTTTTTTTTATTTATAGTGTTTAGTATTTGTATTGTGTTTTTTTAGTGTTAGATTTATATAATGTTGTTACTAGATGATGATAGCCATTATGACTCCTTATTCTCTGATTCCATTTCTATTGGATCGAACAGCTACGATAGTTTTGAAACTCGCTTCCAGACTTTCGACTTATTCGTAACGACCGTACTGATCGGGGCGGTGGTGGCGTTGCGATTTACCTCCGATCCCACATACCTTATACAATCATTCGTACATCAACTTCCACGCAGTCTGGAGGCAACGCGGAATTCCTCTTCATCGAAGTACTTCTCTCACATACAAAAATACTTCTTGGTGTTTTCTACAGCCCTTCTCTTACCGTCGACTACTTTCCTACTTTAGAAAACCTTCTTGAAGATCTGACTCCATCTTATGATCACTCTATTGTAATGGGAGATTTTAACACTTGTCTTTTAAAAAACAATTTAAGATCAACCCGACTAAAATCTGTTATCGATGCAGCCAATTTGAAACTTCTTCCCTCTTCTGCTACTCACTTTTTTCCTAACTGTACCCCTTCTCTTCTTGACATAATGTTTGTGTCTTCGCTTTGTCATGTTGAGAAACATGGTCAGTGTGCTGCTGATGCTTTCTCTTTCCACGATGCTATATACTTATCCTATAAAATTAGACCTCCGAAAGCTAAGTCAAGGATATTACTTCAGCGCAATTTTAGTAGTATAAACTTAGATCATCTTATTAATGACGCCGAAGATAAATTGGAGTTTAGTACTTAATGCGCCCACAGTTGACGAACAAGTTGCTTTATTTAACTCCTCTTAATTCAGTTGTATGATAAACATGCACCTGTTCGTCCAGTGCGCCTTAAACATCCACCATCCCCGTGGTTGACGGATGACATAAAAAATAATTGAGAAGAAGAATCGGTTAAAATCTAGATATAAATCAGATCCTAGTCACAATAACAGAGAAAAATATAGATTAATACGTAATCGCTGCAACAATGTGTGTAGAAAAGCACAACGACGCCATATTCATGAATCAGTTCAAAATTCTGACTCTGCTACAGTCTGGAAGTTTCTTAAATCTCTAGGAGTTGGGAAATCAAATAAAAACTTAAATCATCATACTTTAGATCTTAACCAGCTTAACCAGCATTTCTCTTCCGCGTCTTGCATTGATGATCAGGCAAAACAACACACGCTGAATTTCCATTCAAGTATTCCCGCTCCAGATACTCCTGCTTTTAATCTAAGTCAATTTGACAGCTGTGGTGTCAAGAGAGCTATCTTATCCATTCATTCGAATGCAGTGGGTACTGATTTTATAAGCCGTAAGATGATCATCCCCCTCCTTGACCTCCTTAGCCCTGTAATTACTGTCAAATTATTCCTTGAATAATTTGACAGTAATTACTTGAATACTGCTTCCTTTCCAACTGTTTGGAAAGACGCTAATATAATTCCTCTCCCGAAAAAGACGAATCCCACGTGCTTCTCCGATTATCGGCCAATTTCTTTACTTCCCTTTCTGTCTAAAGTTCTTGAACGTCTCGTTTATAACCAACTTAATTCCTATCTATCTAATCAAAACCTTTTCAATCCTTTGCAATCCGGTTTCCGACCTGGCCACAGTACAACCACAGCACTATTACAAATTACAGATGATATTCGTTACGCCATGGAAAACCAAAAATTAACTGTACTTACTCTATTGGACTTCAGCAATGCGTTTAACACTGTTGATTTTGAAATCTTATGACTTTGCGCTCTCTTAACACATCTCCAGCTGTAGTTGACTGGTTTCGTAGTTACCTAGTAGGACGACGGCAGCGTATACAGGTTCAGGATGTTTTTTCCAGATGGACTGAAATTGGCGCTGGCGTTCCTCAAGGTGGCGTGTTGTCTCCACTCCTTTTTGCAATTTTCATTAATTCTATAAGCAATCACATATCTTCTTCTTATCACTTGTATGCAGACGATCTCCAAATTTATACAAACTCTTCTCTGGAAGACCTGCCATTGGCAATTGAGTCAACAAATACCGACTTGGCTAGTATATTAAAGTGGAGTAAATCTTATGGTTTATCCATCAATCCCAAGAAAACCCAGACTATAATCCTTGGAAGCTCTAGAATAATTATTAAAATTAATTGGTCTAATTTGCCGCAAATTTTTCTTAACGCTAATCATGTCCCCTATAGCAATACTGTTAAAAATTTGGGCATTTTATTTGATTCCTGTCTCACATGGACTCCGCAAATTAATGAAGTCAGTCGAAAAATGTTTGCTACACTGAGTTCTTTACGCAGACTACGTAACTTTTTGCCTTTATCTACTAAAGTTGTGCTTGCTCCATCTTTACTTTTGCCCATCCTTGACTATGCTGATATTTGCTATCTCGACATAACTGAAGAGCAGCTTAACAAACTTGAGCGAATTCAAAACCTCAGTATACGTTTCATATTTGG
This sequence comes from Sericinus montela, assembly GCA_029286605.1. NCBI lineage: Eukaryota > Metazoa > Arthropoda > Insecta > Lepidoptera > Papilionidae > Sericinus > Sericinus montela. Next base: position 3,814,559 of record JAGSMR010000031.1, on the reverse strand, counting down.
GCTTCGCAAATATGATCATATCTCCGAATTTCGCAAGCAGCTCAAGTGGCTGCCAATCCGCCTTCGCAGGAATACGCACATCCTTTCAGCTCTGTACTCCGTGCTGTTCAACCCATACACGCCGCAATATTTAAAAGATCGATTTGAGTTTTTGTCTCTTTCTCATGATCGATTTCTTCGTCCCACTATCAACCTTTCCCTCCGAACTCCTCAACACTCTTCTTCCTTTTACAATAAATCTTTCACTGTTACCGCTGTCCGCTTGTGGAATGCTTTCCCTCTACACATTCGTCGTGCTCTATCCCTTCCCTCTTTCAAAAAACTCCTCAAATCTTATTACCTTGATATCTGACGCAATTTCCCATATTATTAATTTTTTTTATTATTATTATTATTTTATTTATTTATTTATCTTCACGCACGGGGAAGCCAGAGAGAACAGATCGCCAAGTGTCACGATCCCTACATACTTCTTTCAGATTCATCATCTTCTTCATACATGCACGTTTAGGTATCCGAGTACTCTTGACCCTCATCTCTTCGAGCAATTTGCTCATATGGTCCTCGAAAGTTAGTCTCGGTCTACCTCGACACCTTTTAATATTAACTTTCGCACTATATATTTTCTTCACCATTCGGTCTTCACTCATTCGCTCAACGTGCCCAAACCATCGAAGCACGCCCTTATCCATTTTTGAGACAAGGTCATCTTTCAAACCTGCCATATTGCGAATCTCTTCGTTTTGCTTTCCGTTGGCCATGGTAAGGCCGCACATTTTACGAAGAGATCGCATCTCCACTGCATTCAACCTGCTTTTATGCTTCTTCTGGCATACCCAGGTTTCGCTGCCATATAACAAAGTCGGTACCAACACTGCGTTATGTATTGCAAGGCGTGCACTTTTCACAACGCCTTGCCTTTTGATTAACGCAGTCAGGGCACCATTGACTTTGTTCCCGGCAGCGACACGCCTGTCCACATCTAAATCACATCTTCCATCCCGGCTAAACGCACTCCCCAAGTATACAATTTCATTCACCTGTTCTAGACATTCCTGATTTACCCAAATTTCGCACTTCGTTCTTTCTTCGTCCCTTTCAAATACCAGAACCTTAGTTTTATTAGCATTCAAACGGAGACCATTAATTTCACATTCCTCTTTTATACACGTGACTAATGCCTGCAGTTCTGCCTGCTATAAGCACTGCATCATCAGCATAAAGCAGACAATTTACTTTTATGTCACCCAATTTCACACCCAAACAGCTATCTTTCAGCTTCTGTAAACAGCTGTCGAGATACAGTATGAATAGCCAGGAAGACATGACACAACCCTGTTTTACGCCCGTTTGGACGCTAAATATGGGTGACAGGTCATGCCCTACCCGCACACAGGCTTTACAGTCACAGTAAAGTGACTGCACAGCCCTTAGCAATCGACCATCCACGCCATACCCCGGCAACAGTTCCCACATTTTCTTCCTTGCAACCTTATCAAATGCTTTCTCAAGATCCACAAAAGCACAGAAAATCTTCTGGTTAGCAGCCAGAAGCTTCTCCGTGATCATTCGGAGAGAAAACATTTGATCCGTGCATCCTCTTCCAGGTCTAAATCCGCATTGTGCCTCCCATAGAAATCTTTCCGATTTATCTTGCATCCTACGTGTCAAAACCTTAGAGTAAACTTTACTTGCTAAACTGGTCAAGCTGATCGCCCGATAGCACCCGCAGTCATAATGTGAACCTTCACCTTTATAAAAAGGCACAATGACCGTGTATCACCAATCATCCGAAACAGCCCCCGTTCGCCAGCACAAATTGCACAGCAGATGAAAGCTGTCCCAGACGCGTGGCCGACCATACTTGACCATTTCAGAAGTAACTCTGTCTAGTCCCGCAGCCTTACCACATTTCAAACTTCTAATCGCACATTCAATCTCTTTCATACTGATGACCTCAGTGTCATCGAGGTCCGAGTCTGGCGTACCAGTCACGGCGTCACCCCCGGATCCCTCACTAAGATCATCACACGCATACATATCTCTATAAAATTCGCTCCATCGCTGCAAGACGTCCGATTTTTCTGAGAGGACGTCATTGGTTCCCGAAAGCACTTTATTCATTCTTAAGGCTGTCGCACCACTCCGGCTCTTTCCAACCTCTTTCCAGAAGAGTTTGGAGTTCTCCTTGAAGTTGTGCGACAACCTTTCGTCCGCTTCCATTCTACTCCTTTCACGCACTTCCTCAATCAATGCTTTCGTGTGAACTTTCTGGAGCTTATATCTTTCTTTCCTCTTCTCTCATATCCTTATCATTACTAGAGGCCAAGTAGTCTAACCATGCTTTCTTCTTCTTATTTACAGCTTCTTTCACTTCGTCATTCCACCATGCATCACCCTTTTACTACTACCTCTTTTCACAGTTCCACACACGTCTTCCGCTGCACTAACCATTCCATCTCTAAGGCTCTGCCATATTTCTTCCACACATTCTTTCCTGACACCAATGCTGTCCAGCTTTTCGGCTACCCTTGCTTGATATTTATTCCTAGTGTCCGCTTCCTGAAGCTTCCAGCTTCGGATGCTACCGACCGACTGTGGTTCTGGTATCGCCGTCCGGTGGCGCCAACCCGCGAACAGACCCCTAAATCTAGTAATCACTAAATAGTGATCCGTTCCCAGGTCAGCACCTCGGAACACTCGCGTATCCATGACCTGTTTTCGCAGTCGGTCATCCACCAGGAATAAATCGATCATACTTCTCTCATTCTCTCTTGTTCTAGTATACATATGGATTTTCTTGTGACTAAACATAGTGTTTGTCACAAGAAGACCCTTTTCCTTGCATACAGCCAGTATAAGCTTGCCAGCATCGTTAACCCTTTTATCGCCAAACATTCCAAGCACCGACTCGTACCCTGGCCGAGCGGTACCAACCCATCCATTCAAATCACCACATACAACAATTCTTTCGTTTCCTCTAACTAAGTCTAGAACTTCTCTTACGTTCTCCCAAAACTCCTCCAGCTCAGCTCTGGACGACGAAGCCACCGGCGCATAAACAGCCATAAGGAATAACTTCGTCAGTCCCAATTTAAAGCGAACCCAGAGAAGTCTCGAGTTCACAACCTTATATTCAGTCATAACATCGACTAACCGAGACGACAGCAGCACCCCCACTCCCTGGCAGGCGCTCTCGCTCTCCGGGACTCCGGACCATAGAGCTAACGCCCCGCCAGGGAGCTCTTCAGTTATTTATGAAAAAAATATGTTTTATTACTTTTGACAGTAATTCTATCTTTTCTTCTTTCTTAATTTTATCTAAAATTCTATCTTTTTTTAGGCGACACCTCAAATAGACTAATGACAAGTTTGTAGTTTTCCAACACAATTTTATTTATAAATGGTACGAAACCAAGTGTAAATGCGTCTAGTCGAGCTTTGTGTTCCTCCGACTTATTGTCGTGAATTCGCTTCGAAAATTTGCTTGACTGTGTGTATTTCTACTTTGTGTAATAGAAATTTCGTGCGTTATTTATAAAATTTTGGTTTAAATTTAAAATAAAATTTAAAATATTTTGTTGTTATGGTGATCGAAAAATCAAATCATTATTCCAAATTTAACATAACTTATGTTAGATGAAGTGAAACTAAAATAGCTGCCTAAGAATATTATTATTTGCATAAAAATATAAAATTAACATATAAACATTGCCTTTTATTCTACCCGAATACTACAATTGACTGTACTATATCGTATAAATCTATAAATAAATAAAATAAATATCTTCACGCAATTCCCAATACAGGGGTAGACAGAGGTCAAGTCTAGACAATTAAGTCTCTTTGACCCACCTTACACTGAAGATATTTTCGGGCAACGTGACAGGTGGTGAGCCCGTCGCCGCCTTTATGTCCAAGCCAACGATGAAATTCGTACATAAGTTTTTGAAAAACTCATTGGTCTCTCGACTCGAAATTCCGACCACCCAACAACTCATCATCAGAATTATTTAGCAATAAAATAAATGTAGTGTAGTTAGATATTTAATATTATAGACGAATTTCAGCTAGACAGATACAAGTGATTATATTCTCTTTGGGCAGATGAACATAATTGTTTTTGGGGCAAAAGTCCAGGTGCGCTAGTTGTCAAAACAGTCCACTTTGAAATGCTTTAAGACAGCTCTTTTCTCCCAGAATATTATATACACTTTGCGCTAGTAGTTGCCGATTATTTGTGCCAAATTATTTTGATTAGAATCATTGACTACTTGACAGTGTCGTGTTGCCGAACATGAAGTGGACGTGAAGTGTTGCCAAATAAAGAATAGAATTTTATATAAAATTAAGAAAGAAGAAAGATAGAACTGTCAAAGTAATATAATAATAATAATAAAAGCCTATGCTCTCCTAGCTAAACCGCCAGTATAAACTGGAAGGTACTACCATCCACTCATGGTAGTGACCACTATCCAATCCTCTTATACTTATCCAACAGGTCTATGCCAGTTACAAATGATTCCCAGATCATAAAGTTTAACTTAACTAAAGCCAATTGGAGTGAGTATTCGTCTGAAATAGATTCCAAAGTCCATAATTTCCCTTCAGTAAGCCCTGACCACCTCCAAGAAGCTTACTCCCAATTTATTTCTCTTCTCAAAGAATCTGCCTCTAAATCCATTCCCGTGAGGGGCCGCGCCAGTGGAAAAATTTCCTCGCCTCCATGGTCCCACCATTGCTGATTGTACCGTAATCATTAAAAAACGCAAAGAAGCTGAACAACAATATGCAGTAAATATGACCACAACCAATTTCGTCAAATATCAAAATACCGCTGCCCAAGCCAAAAAGTTACTTACACAAAAGAAACGAAAGGGATGGCTTTCTTTCTGTGAAAGTCTGTCTCCACAATCTCCGTCATCCATTGTTTGAGAAAAAATCAAAAGATTTCGAGGTTCTTTAAGCGATAACTATAATAGCAGTTCTAATCCTTCCCAATAGATTGATAGTTTCTGCAACAGACTGGCACCTCTTTGGGTTCCTACGCAGGAAGAAATGGTTCCAAAAACTCGCCCTTCCTACCGGTTTCTTTCCAACGTAAGCGACAATTTAAATGAACCTTTTTCTATGTCAGAATTACTTTTAGTATTAGGAAACCTTAGGGATAGCTCTCCTCCCATCCTAAAGTCCGGTAAAGATCCCACCTCAGAATCCAGTTACCGTCCTATTGCATTAGCTTCAACAGCTTCAAAAATAGTAGAACATCTTATTAGGAACCGTTTGGAGTGGTTCCTAGAAAGTAGGCGTATTCTACCAAACAGTCAGTTTGGTTTTAGAAAAGGCTTTAGTACAATAGGCAGTCTTAGTATTATAGTTTCCGAAATTAGACTTGCCTATTCTAAAAACGAGTTCCTGGTTGGTATATTCTTAGATGTTAACTCAGCCTATGATAATGTTAATCTTCCACTGCTCAGACAGAAAATGCTTCAGCTGAGCATTCCTGCGAGGATTATCAATTACGTTTCAAATACCTTTTGAAATAGGCGCATTCTGGTGAGTTCCAATGGAACTTATACTTCTGAGAGATACACTTGAAAAGGTTTTGAGCCCACTGCTATATAACATCTACACTCACCATCTTGACAGAGCGGTAACCGGTTTCTCTAAGATACTGCAATATGCGGGCGACATTGCCTTATATGTTACTGACCACTGCATAACAGATGCAACCGCCCGCCTCTCATCAGCAATTACTCATCTAAATGATTGGATGATAGAACATAGTCTCTCGTTATCCCCTTTAAAAAGTAAGACCGTAGTATTTTCAAGACGAAGATTTACTCCAGAAGTCGCCATCCCTATCGAAGATACCTTTATTCCTAATGAAAATCAAGTAAAATGTCTCGGCGTTATTCTAGATTCTAAAATGTCCCGAGTAGCTCACTTTTCCTACATAGCATCTAAATCTGAAAGAAACCTTAACATCATTCGCTCTTTATCAGGCGCCTGGTGGGGTTCCCATCCTTACATCCAAAAACTTTGGTACAATGCTTTAGTAAGAAGTCATTTTGATTATTTTCTGTTGGAACCCTGCAATAAAAACGCTCTCAAATACTTAGATAAAGTACAATCAAAGTGCCTTCGTGTTATAACTGGAGGCATGAAATCCACTCCTATCAACGCTCTACAGGTAGAATGTATTGAGGCACCACTATCTCGTCGCAGACAATACCTCTCTGATCGGTTTCTGGTTAAAACAATTTATCGCCTAAACCATCCACTCTTACAATTACTCCATTCTCTCCACCAGCTTACTAACCATTCCTCATATTGGTCTCACAAAGACCTCACATGCCTTGTTAAAAGTTATGTCAAATACATACACATCCCAGTCTTCCAAAGCAAAGGTAACCCCTTCTTTTCTATCCCTTATGCAACTATTTCGTATAATCCTGCTGTTATACAAAACCTTGGAATCGACAAGAATAGAATTATTGGAAAATTTGCGAGATTGGAATGTTATGTACACAGATGCATCAAAATTATCTGACCATGGGAGTGTGGGATCCGCAATTTGGTTCCCTAAATACAAAATAATATGAGTTGTGCTGGCCTGGATACCAGGACATAATGGCATTCGAGGCAATGTATATGCAGATCAATTAGCGAAGGAAGCAACAGAAATTGGAGTATCACAACATCATCTTATTGTTCAAGACCTGATTCCACTAGCTAGTTCAGATTTAAGATCATCATGGCAATCTTTTTGGAATCAGTCTCAAAGAACTAAAGGTAAACATTATGCCAGTGTACAATCGGAGATCCCTTCCAGACCCTGGTTCTTTCTCTATCGAGAAGCAAGTAAGGTTACCACTTCTACCATTTGTCGTCTACGGTTTGCTCATGCAAATACCCCTGTTCATCTGGTTAAACTGAGGATAAGAAATTCTTCTATTTGTGAGTGTGGATTGGACGAAGGCTCCACAAATCATATATTTTTTAATTGCCCAAGGTCGAGATATTCTCTATGTGATTATTTACCAAATTACATTCCGCGTCCTGTAAATTTTTCATTTTTACTGTCTCTCGTTTATTCTCCATTTATTAGTATTTTATGTAATTTTATTAGCAATAACAAAATTAGATTATAAGTAACTAATCCCCAGTGTTGGTGAGTTATATGTTTATATATTTATGTTATGTTATATGTTTTTTTTTGTTCTTTGTTGTATACTTAGAAGTCTCAAGCAAACCCTAAACCGGAAAGAAAAAACATACTTATGGTGTCACTTCCATGACTGACTTGACATTGGCAGAATTCCGGAAGGAGAAGCCATATACATAAATTAAAAAAAAATATATTAAACTCCTTTATTCGCTGACCTTTTTAGCTTACATGCTATTCTTATGAAACAGCATTATTATTAAATCTAATTTACATAGAAATTATAGATGATAAATTTATTAGCAACCACTTTGGTCAGGTTGTCCGTCGACATAGGCCTCCCCCCAATTGTTTCCACATCTCTCTATGCTTTGCAGACCTTCTCCATCCTTTTGGTAAATCGTTCTCCCATCTTTTGATTTGACCTCCTCGTCTTTTCCTGTTCCTTGGGTACCACTCTATTACATCCTTAGTCCATTTTTCTTTATTAGTCCTCATTACATGTCCAGTTTATTGCCACTTAAGTTTTCTTATTTTTTGCAGCACGTCGCTAACCATTGTTCTTTTCCTTATTTTTATAATTGTCCATCGATGCCGTAGTCTTATGTTTAGAATGCTTCTTTCCATTCCGCGTTGACAAACTAATAGTTTTTGGTTGTTTTTGCGCGTTGCAGGCCAAGTTTGGCATCCGTAAGTAAGACATGGTAGAATACGGATATTATATAATTTGCTTTTCATTGCCATGGGAATTGTTTCATTTTTAACTATTAGTTTAAGAGACCAATACCGTTTCCAAGTGTTGCATATTCTTCTATCTATTTCTTTGGTGTACTGGTCTTTTATTGAAATAAGTTGCGCTAAATATATATATTCATCTACATATTCTATGATTTCTTGTTCTATTACTATATTTTCTTTTACGGCATTCGTCATTACTTTAGTCTTTGTTGGGTTCATTGATAAACCCGCTTTCAACATCTAATTGTTGCAGCATAGTTTGTAGTATGCTTGGTTTCTCAGCGAAAATCACAATGTCGTCGGCAAATCTAATCATCACATCAAATGATTTAGGTTCAATCCGTTAATATTGATTCCAAAATGTCCCCAGTCCAAGTTTCTAAATATACTTTCCAAGACTGCCGTGAAGAGTTTTGGGGAAAGTGGATCACCTTGTCTAACACCTTTTTGAACGCTAAATTCTTCTCCTTGTAGTTCAAGTTGGACAGTTCTTGTTTTGCTTTTGTAAATTTCTTTTATGATTTTTAAGTGTTTTCCTTCTATTCCATGATCTTCTAGCGTTTTCCTAAAATAATCAGCGACTCAAAAGCCTTATTGTAATGTCATATAATACAGTTGCCCGTATTCATTGAGCTTTTCAATTACTTGCTTCACAACATGAATATGGTCAATGGTAGAATAATCGGCGCGAAATCCTTCTTGCTCCCTCGGTTGGTTTTCTTTCAGGCGGTCATAGTAATAAACATATTTTAATATTAGTTATATAGACCTTTCAGTAATTTAACCACATTAGTAATATTTGACATGTCTTCGATTAAAATGATGATAAACCTTGATATACATAATTTTTTATTTTCATAATACTTTATTCATTACAATAATTTGAATCTAAAAAATAATTAGTTTCATTTATTCAGATGATAGATATTTTATAATATGAAAAATATATATTTTTTTTCTCTTTATATTTAATACCTAAACTATTTTCCTTAAATAGCGTTAGTTATTTTAATGCAGACCACACTGAAAGGCTGTTCGAAGTGTTGCTATCCTAATACTTGGCACGCCGTATACATAATTTTAGATGTAGTTATGTGTAATTTACGTTTCAGTGGGGGTTCTGTTCGGCGTAATCTTGGAACTTTCGTGTCAAACAATAAATAAAAAATCACCACACAGTTTATTGCGACATATTTATTATAGTTTCACAGCTATTCACTGACTAAAATTTATTAATAATAGTTTGGTCACACTCTCCATAAAGCTACGAGCAAATATATAGTTAGTTTCGGAAACGCGCGGGAAGCACAAGTCGACGACGGCGCCTTTTTCGGTCATTCCCATTAACTATCGAGCCAAGCGCTGGCAGAGAGAAAGTAGTAAAATGTTGCAGCGTTACAATGTTTATTAAATTTATTTAAAAAACGTTTTTAATATGTGAGGTTTTTTTTCTTATAAATAGAGGGATGTACATACAGCGCTTTAAAAACATTTTGTTTAAATAATTTGGCAAATCTTTTTTTAGGTACTAATTGGTAAACGTTACTGTAATGGAACTGTTAACAAGTACTGTAATCGAGTATTTAAAGTATGCATTTTAACGAACTGGTTAATAATACATATACATTCTTTTCGATTAAGTCGGTAAACACTAATTTATAATAATATCCCTCTATCTTTATTGTGGATCGGTTGATTTTTTAAATTTCTCATTAATTTAATAACGTTGTGTATTATAAACATTACTATGTCTTTGTCTCTAAATGATTGATCTCTAAATGATCTCTCTAATATGATTGTCTCTAAATTTAGTTCAAAGTTAAAAAAACAACAAGTAAACTAGTTTGAATCGAAAAACTTAATTCTTACGTCAATAGTCTTAGGACAGTCAGCTTTAAATAATTAAAAATATTTTAATAAAAGCAGTCGTAAATACGAATTATTCATTTCATTTTATTACACATTAATTAATAACTTTAATCCAAGTGTTCTGGTTTGAACGGTAAAAAGCGCAACTTACATTACTTTTTTACATTCAAATCGTACGCGTTCTTAAAACGCCGCTCGTATTTCGCTCCGTGTTTCTAACTCCGAGTTTCGAGGTAAATTATTAAATTTGTGTCAGTACACCCGTCGTCTATACTTCTAAATATAGACGAAATGAAATAGATACTAAGACGTCTTAACAAAAACTTCTAGACGGCATCATACGTTTACCGCAATAAGGTCAATTGTGAATGCATAAGAATACATAATCGAACGCGTCTCAAGTTAAGTTTCGCGCCTCCGACTTCGAGTTTTAGTGGATTATTAAGTCGTATGAGAATAAGTCGAGTGCTCGTCGTTGATACTTCTAAACATTTGAGTCGTATTGAACGACTGTATTGAGTATGCAGACATCCAAGCATACAACTTATTCCAAAAATCTGTTCCTGTAAATATGTCCATCTGTACTCATCTGATCTATACGTAAGTCACAATAGCCGAGTGGTTGGATGGTTGGAATTTCGTTGGTTCGAATTATATCGTTGGCTTGGACATAAAGACGGCGACGGGCTCACCACCTTCCACGTTGTCCCGAAAATATCTTCGGTGGAAGGTGGGTCGAAGGTATTAAATAGACAATATACTACTACTTCTAGACAATTACGACTAGACCTCTGTCTACCCCTGTATAGAGAATTGCGTGAAGATATATTTTATTTATTTGGACCATAGATAATATGTATGTAATAGAGGACATGAACTTCAGAATTCATATCCATATGAGGCTGTATGGCTTAGTTTCCTTGCCTGCTCTCCCGAGCGAAAGATAAAAACAACAATCAGATCCAGATAAACAAAATCATATAAAACTTTTAGATTTCGTTTTATAGTTTATAATATTAAACCCATGAATTGCATTTAATCATATTATAAAATTCAGGCTGCACTCAAGTTATGGGGAAAATCTCTTAACATTTTATTACATCTCATCAAATTTTTTTATCAAAGTTTAACAAGTTTTAGTGATTTTTTTCTCTATTTATTGAATTTTGTATAGATTTGTATTACCATACTATATACTCAATAAACAACAATGTCTGACAGTGGGGAAAGTGATATTGCTTTCATATATTATAAAGATCGTCCAGAATGGAGTGATATTACTCCAGTGTCAGAGAATGACGGCCCAAATCCTGTAGTTGTTATAGCTCACTCTGAAAAATGTAAGTATGAATTTGCGTGTATATATTATAGGCTTTATGAATATTTTTAGTTCAATCGCACTGGATACATGGACTGTAAGACTGAGGTTTGTTTACTTATTAAATATATTAAGTACACAGTAAACACAAAGTTAGCATTATAATTATAAGATTGAGTTTGTATGAAGGCTCTATAATATTCCCAAAAATAACGTCACGTTACGCTCAGCCAACGACTATCAATGCCAAGGGTTATTAATAATATAAATAATAAAACAATTTTTAATTGCAGTTGAAGATGTATATGATTACTTCCGAGCCATTCTTCAGAAAAATGAAAAATCTCTGCGTGCTCTTCAGTTGACCAAGGATGCAGTTGAGTTGAACCCAGCTAATTATACTGTCTGGCAATATAGGTCAGTTTTGACTTGTTATTGAGTGACTTTCAATTATTTTGTCCTTTTCAAAATTTTAGTAATTTCTCAGATATATTTAAGGCTTGTTTCCCTTAATAAATCTACGCAAAATACATTTTTACAGTTTTAATTTCATCATGTTACAGGAGAGACTTGCTTCAAGCTTTGGGCTGCGACTTGAGATCTGAACTTGATTATGTCGAAGCAGTGATAAAACAATCGCCGAAGAATTATCAGGTTTATTTCATGTATATAAAATCAGACCAAACCAGGAAATAAAGGATTTAAAATTAAATTAAAAAGAGTAAATATTTTAAAAATTTCAACTGACATGGGCGGGATTTGAATCCACGACCTTTGCTGACCCGTTGCAACTCTCTTACCACTGAGCCACCATGTTTTACACAGTTCAAATCTTTTGAAATCTGCTTTATGTCTGATTTTGGCATCAGCTCCATCTACTGGTATCTTTGCAAACTACAGCTTAACATTCATGACTTTTCAGCCCAGAAATGTTAATAAGATAATGCCAATTATATATTACGCAATTTTTTATTGATTTAAAAGCGTATAGGTTTAAATTATATTATTAAAATTAAAGACAACAAATCTTTGTTGTTTATTCATGGCTGAGGGTTGTGACCACCATCGGTAGCTCTCTTCAATAGAGCTCTCCAGGCTGCTCTGTTTAGTGCCTGGTGAAGTGCGGTTAAAATTTTAAGAACATTCTTTTTGTCTTTAATTTAATAAGAAAAAGTTCAGCATAACTTACATGCTTCAAAATCAATGAAAAATTATGTAATAAAGGCTTTAATGTTCAGTTTTAGAGAAATTATAGTTTACAATCACTTTTTACCCACTTTTATGTAGTTTAATATTTTCTTCAAATTTATATGGTATCACCAAAATCAGTTTATGAGAATCTTCAAATGGAGAAGATATTGCTTATTATAATATACAAGAAAAAGAAGACAAGCAGTATATTTAAGGGTTATTTAAGGATTAGGTGTTCTTTACAATTGGAAACTGAATTTTGATGCTCATATGAACTATATCTTAAATTATGGCAATAGAAATATTTGATTTTTGGTCCTAACATTTCATTCTTTTAAGCAAGTCCAATCTACTACTATTCAAATCCATAATTAGATCTCAAGTTGAATATGTAACACCGGTATGAATCCTTCACTATGAGAAATATCTATTTTTTTAAAGAATTATAGCAATGGCAAATAACATTACTATTATTCCTATTAACCACTCCAACTAAGGTGTATTGCTTGAGTCTGGAGCAGTTCACGACAATGATCGAATGGCAGGCCCGACCAGCGACGTTAATTTCCCTGTTTGTACCCTACCTAAACCTTTAGGGTATTGTCTTATAAAATTATTTAATTAGAAAATTTTCTGGCAATTCTTTTAACAAAATTATATCAAATCGTTTATTCATCGAAATAAGGATATAAATTCGTTTGTCGATAGTCATTTTTATAATCTACCACCATTTTGTAATAGTTCGTCTAATGGAGAAGAAACCGGCGAAAGAAACTCCGTAGATATCCTCTTTTTTGGTCAATATTTTTTGACGAAATTAAATCAAGATTTTTTCTAGAAATAGCTTGGGTGCGATCACGTCATTTCCAGGTGTTTTTTTTATTTTTTTTTTTATAGAGAAAGGAGGCAATCAAGCAGGTGGCTCACGTGATGGTAAGTGATTACCGCCGCCCATGAACATCCGCAATACCAGAGGCATAGCAGATGCGTTGCCGGCCTGTTACTATCATTAACGCCATTCATTTATATTATAATAACTCTTCCTGTAAAGTTTTTCTTTAATATATTTCTTGAACAGTTTATAGGCGGGGTTTGTAAACTTACTGGAATTTTGGAAACTGGAAACCCCATGAAAAGGGTACTCATTACAAGCTTGTGTTTGTTCCTAATATAACCATAATGTACATCAGAATTCTTACTAAATGAATTAATGATTTTATGTATATTCCCAATGTTAAAATTTTAATTTCTTGAAATTTTTCTCTGAGAGATGCACTTGAATCTAGACAATATATAGCTTGTTTGGCCCTTTTTTGTAAAATAAATATTGTTTCTACGTCAGCAGATTTATTTTTACTATTTGAATGTAAATTAGCATTAAACCAATTAAGTTCTTGATGTATCACTATTTACCTCGTCAAGCAATATGTCACTTGATTTTAAAAATTAAAGAAGTATCTTGAGCAATCAATACTTCATCATTATAATTAAAGTTTTCTGGAGAAGTATAGACTAAATTTCTTTTATTATAAATGCATTCATTGAAGGTCCTCACATAGCGTTTTATTGGATAAATTCTCACTGCATTAATTTAAATAATTAATTATTAAATAATTATTAATTAATCGCGATATGCTACCCTTGTAGATTCCTTTTGGTTGTTCCCTGGATGACCAAATTACAGTAACTAAGCTCCGCCGCCACGATAAGATTAGTCCCAAGTATAAGCCTTTCCTAAACATCTTCTCGTTATCTCTCAAATTGGTATTAACCTAATTTTAATTGCCCAAAGTCAATTACCACTGGCATGTCTCTCAAACATGTAATAATATATTCTTCACGCAATTCCCAATACAGGGGTAGACAGAGGTCAAGTCTAGACAATTAAGTCCCTTTGACCCACCTTCCACCGAAGATATTTTCGGGACAACGTGACAGGTGGTGAGCCCGTCGCCGCCTTTATGTCCAAGCCAACGATGAAATTCGTACATAAGTTTTTTGAAAAACTCATTGGTACTGCCACCTGGGGATCGAACTCGGGTCTCTCGACTCGAAATTCCGACCACCCAACAACTCGGCTATCGTGACTTTTAATGTAATAATATATTCGGTTTATAAAATTTTCAGGTGTGGCATCATAGACGTGTTCTTGTAGAATGGCTTCAAGATTCGTCTTTAGAGTTAGATCTGACTCGTGATGCTTTGCTGCAAGATCCAAAAAACTATCACGCTTGGCAACACCGGCAGTGGGCAATAAAAACTTTTGGGTATGTATATTTTTTAAATAATTATTTAACATTGCAATACGGTATATTATTGTGTGTAGCTTTTATTAGAATAAATGTTATATTTTAAAAAGATTCATAATTTTTTTTTCAATCATTGTCATAATAAAATTATACAAAAGATATCCGGGATACTCATTACGAAAGGCATATGTCTAGTAGTATATAGGAGTTTTTGTGAGATTATGTCAGTAAATTATCTTTTAAGATTAGATCAGATTTACAGGTCTGTTGATTGCTCCACTATCGTAAAACAAGTACTCTATTGGAAATATTGGTATAGATGTAATTAAATCTGTTTCAGATTGTTTGAAAAGGAAATGGAATTTGTGGACAATCTTATTTCTGAAGATGTCCGTAACAATTCTGCTTGGAATCAACGTTACTTTGTTATGAATAATCACCTCGGTTGGTCAGATTTGAATGTACAAAATGAAGTTGGTTACACACTTGAAAAGATAAAATTTGTTAAGAACAATGAAAGTGCTTGGAATTACCTACGGGGTGTTTTATTACATGATAGTAAAGGAATCAGTGGTAATACTGTTGTTACAACCTTCTGTGAGGAGCTATACACGAACAAATGCCGTTCACCTTACTTATTGGCATTTCTGATAGACATTTGTGAGGACTGTATTAAAAAAGGAGAGAACGATTCTGTGTATAATGTTGAAAGAGCCTTAGATCTTTGTCAGTCATTAGCTAGCAAATACGACAAAATTAGAAGCAAGTATTGGAACTTCATTGCTGAAAGATTTAGAAAATTACAAAAAACTGAAAACATAATCGGGTAATCAATGACTTGCGTGAATATAACAAGCACTTTCTACTTTTTTTTTGTAACAGGATGTGAATAATGTTGTGAATATTATCAGTAGATTGGGTTCAGAAATAATAAAAATAGTTTGTTGCTTAACATAAAAAAAAACTGCATAAAAATACAATTTCTGTAGATCATGTATTTCCATTTACAATTATGAGTGTTGTTATGACTACTAAATAAAATTTATGAGTATTATAAAATATTTTTTGTAGCATCTATTTAGTTGTTCCAGTAAAATTAAAACTTCATTATCTGTTGTCATTGTTCATAGTTAAATTACGATGTTTTGGTATAAATGCCGCTTACGACACATTTTATTGGTTGACATTCAATATTAAAGTATTAAATAGTGTAATATTATGAAATAGTTGTGGATCCCGTACGGTAAAAACTTATTAGCGAGCACCCGCCATCTTAGCATGGAGCATATATCTGTAGTTATATTAAAGCTAATGTGGGTAACAGTGAGGAATGCTTCATCCGTAATTATTTATTATTATTATATCTTCACGCTTAATCCCTATCTATAGTTAACCTAATAGTTATCGCAAGTCGTGCACTTTTCACTGTCTTGCCTTTTGACTAACGCAGTCAGGGCACCATTGACTTTGGTTTGACATTGATTCATTTTAGCGATAAGATCATCTTAACAAACTGCCAAACTGCGAATCTCTAAGTTTCATTTTCAGTCGATCATGGTAACGCCGCATATTTTACGAAGAGATCATATTTCCGCTGCATTCAACTTGCTTTTATGTTTCTTCTGATAGACCCAGGTCGGTTCCAGCACTGCGTTATATATCACAAGGTGTTGACTTTAACTACACCCTGGTTTTTCGCTAACGCACTCAGGGCACACTGTACCCGGCAGGCATACGCCTTTCCACATCTAAATCACATCTTCCACCCCGGCTTAGGGCTCTCTCCGAGTATGCAATTTCTCCACCTGTTCAAGTCATTACTCATTTACCAATATTTCACATTCATTCTGTCTTCGTCTCTTTCAAATATCAAAACCTTGCTTTTCAGGGGAAATACTCGTCAAGAGACCCGGGTTCGATACCCAAATGGTAGACAGTTGTACTACTAATGCGTTTTTTCAAAATACTTATGTACGATTCATATCGTTCGCTTGGACATAAAGACGGTGACGGACTCACCACCTGTCACGTTGTCCGAAAATATCTTCATTGAAAGGTGGATCGAAGGGATTTAATTGTCTAGACTAGACCTCTATCTACCCCTGTATTGGGAATGGCGTAAAGATATTATATATAAAAAAATTAACACAAAATTTAGTATTATATTAAAACGATGGCGAAGTGCCAATAATTCCCTAAGTGTCGTAATTAAGAATTTACACAAATTAACGTTAACGTTAAAACGGTAATTTTTTTGGCAATTAGTAAATGTATTTATAATAATAATAATTATAACTTATGTTAAATAATATATGTTGAGAATAATAATAACTTATAATTTAATAATTGAGAATGTGGTAGGTATTTGCTAAGTTGGAGATATTAACTTTGCGCTTATTTATTTTATGTAATAATGTTAGGATAGAAGGTAATGGCTTTGACAAAATACTAGATTTTTAATCAAAACCCTTAACTTGTACATATAAGATGTCAATAATAGCATAGCTGCATAGTTAAATAATAAAAAAAGGTATGGGCAATATAAAAAGGTATAAGTTTGTGACAGTAAATTGTCATAAAATGATGTAGGAATCGCATGGCAATACTTCTTTTAATTGTTGGAGATGATAATAATATTAGACAAATTTTGTAGAATCTAAACTAATTAGTGCAACATGCGAAGTCGTAGGTTTTGGTTTCTTTGTCCAACCGGAATCTCTGTCCAATCATCATCAAAACTAATTTTGAAACACCCGTCGTGTCATTCGCGCTATACACCGCGTCGCCACTGAATTGTCATTCCAAAACAACCAATGGAACATGTGTATACGTGTTGTACACACGTATACACATGTATATACATATATATGTCGTTTATTTATATATGGAGGTATTTCCACATTCTAATTTAATGCCGTTTCAACTAAAAATAGCTCCGGAGATTTTACTAAAACATGTGAATAGAGTTTTAAATTCAAAACAATTAAAAATGAATTTCTCGAAAAAAATTAGTTAGGAGGTGTTGGCACTTCGCCGTTGATAACTTGATTCGTGAGACTACAAGACTTCCGATGTGTTTGCTCCGTGGATTTCCTGCATTAGTGTTCTTAGCGTTGAGACAAAATTCTCTACTAGCTTTCACAAAATACCGACGCGTCTTAGTTAATAACGTTTTAGTATATTTTAAATATTATGGACATAACTTCTACCGACTTTTAATAGTTTCAAAAGTCGAGAATATTTTTCTGTTGCTGTGTGATACTTTTTTGTTGTTGTTAATGTGTGAAACATTCAAGAATCTGTGACTGGCAGCAATGTCTAAGTTATGTACTGCCGTGAACTTTTACTGATCGTATACTTTATTTATTTATCTATCTTCACGCACAGTCCCTGACGGGGTAGCCAAGGAGAACAGATCGCCAAGTGTCACGATCCTTACATATATCTTTCGCTTTTTTCACACGCGACACGGCGGACGATGCGGGCTGTATCGAGGAGCACCGCTTTCTGCATTTGAGCTCGGAGCGGTCCGTCACGGAGTCCCAGTCGCCTCAGATGTTCAGAGAGGCTGACTGGGATTAACCTATCCACAGAAACTACTATAGGAATAATTTCAGCGGGCACCCCACCCCACATGTCGGTCACCTCGTGAGCCAGATATTTTGTTTTTTTGTCTGTTTGGGCTTTCACGAGGTTTCGTAATACGCGATGGTAATGTCCACCAAAAATATCCTTGACTGTGCCTGGTCCATCAACACGATATCAGGCTTATTTGCCAGAATCGTCCTGTCCGTGACGATGGGCCGGTCCCAATAGAGTCTGGCGCGGTCATTTTCGACCACGGCCTCCGGAGAGTACTTCTAGTAAGGCATTTTCCGTTCGACGAGACCGTATTTAAGAGCGAGCTCCTGATCCTGGCTACTAGGTTATGTCTAAGCAGATATTCAGAGTTAGAAAGCATGGAACAACCGGAAATGACATGCCGAAGCGACTCCCCAGGATGGCGAGAAGCTCGACAGATGTCGACGGTGCCATCCCTTAGGATGTATCTTCGATAGTTGTTCGTCTTAATAACCTGATCCAGTATCGCACAGACAAATCCCTCGGTTTCCCCAAATAGGTCACCGAAACGTAGCCAGTTTAGGGATGAGACAGTATCTACGAACGGCTCATGTAGAGCCTTGTAGAAACTCCCATGGAGCTCTTTCTCCTTCCATACGGTCTCACCCGGGAGTACAGAGCGTTTCCATTGCTCGTTGGCCAAGGATAGAGGGGTAAGTCCTTTATCTCTCATAACGACGTCTGCGTAGAACGAATCATCCGATTTCGCCAGAAAGTAGTTCCGGAGTCTGCTTTGTATTAAGTAATTATTATATAATTAATTATTAAATAATATTATTAAATATTAAATAATTAAATATTATAAAAGTAATTATTATTATCTTGGGGTATTTTATATTTTTCGTCTGGTTGGGTTTTTAAACACAAAAATAAATATACATAAAATAAAATAAAGTATTATAAAATATATACGTAATAAATCCTAATACATAAAAATAATAAATAACTAATAATTAAGACCCAACCAGACGGAAGCCTTCGACAGTGGAGACCAGACGACCGAGGGTAAGGGCGACAGGGAGAGAAACCGGCGGACAATGGAGGTCGTATCGAGGAGCACCGCCTTCTGCATCTGAGCTCGGAGTGGTCCGTCATGCAGTCCCAGTGATTATTATATTATTAACATTACTAGTAACGTAATTTCAATTTGCACAAATTCGGTAAATACTTTAGGTTAGAAAGTTATTGGTTGAACTAAGAAATCTATGGAACAAATTTTATTTATTAATCTATGGTACAAACAAATATAATTGTTGTCAATTTGCTGTACAATGGTTGTCATTCGCTTATCAGTTTACTTTGCAGCGGGATGGAATGAAAGCATTTAAATCGTATTATGCTCTCGCCACTTTTCAGTTCTGAAAATGTAGTCCTTTAAAACCCTAATCTAACCGATTCTCATCTCCTGCAACGAAAAAATAAATACAAAATGGGACCACTTTAAACTTTGTTACGAAATAGGTACAAACAATGCAGTGTTCCGACTGGAATTGGGAGCCAATAGAAGTTCGCATATTGAAGCAGCAATTGGCAAATCTCTCCTGTAAATGCATAAACTGTGAGAGATATAACCAGCGTTTAAAGCAGAAACAACAAAGTGCGGGTGTTCAGGTAGACCAGAATTCGGGCTCTTTTAATCATTTTATTCGAACTGTATCGGACCAGAGAGATAGCAGACAACTCAATAATAATAGTAACAATTTGATATCAACAATTTGTAAAGATGTTATTTGCCCTGGATGTCGATACATTGCAGATTTCTTACGTGGAAGCTTGACAAAAATTTTAAAAGATGAAGAAACTGAAACAAAAGCAATTATTTGCTGTGACAAATCGACTGCAAAACTCATTGATTGTGTGGAGAAGACTACATCTATGACACGAAAATCTGATCTGTCCTGTAATATGAGAAAGCAAATTTCAACAGAAGGTATTCCATCTAAAAAACGGAATTCTGATAAAGTTACATTCGAAGATTCCCAAAAGGAACCTTCCGTATATACAAAGCAGTTTATTTCTGGGAGTTGCATATGCTTAGAAAGGTTTATTGACTCTATACGACCACTTAAAGAGAATTAAGATATTTTGAAAATAAGGTTGTGTGTTTCGACACATGCATGTCAGGTTCACCTCGTTAACATTGAACTTTATTATTATGTAATCATACAATCAATTAAAATTTAATAAATACATTTGAAATATAATAATTTCTAATCTGTAGCCTGTACCAGTTGCCTAATAAGCGAAGTTCCAGTACTACATCCATTTTATTGGCTAGGTATTATATTTCTGTTCTGTTATTTAAACCTTAAAAAATGAATATCTTCACGCAATTCCCAATACAGGGGTAGACAGAGGTCTAGTCTAGGCAATTAAGTCACTCCGACCCACCTTCCACCGAAGATATTTTCGGGACAACGTGACAGGTGGTGAGCCCGTCGCCGTAAACCTTAAAATTCATTTTTAAATATCTCGATTATCTTAATATTGTGTTAGTTGATAAAATACGAGCTAAAGCCTAATCCACTCTTTGCTGTAAGCTCAGTCTGTCATTAATTATTAAAGACAAGTACTCTAGTGCAATGGCGTTATTAGGATCTCAGGATAGGATAAGCCCATATTTTTAATGATTAATCAGTTCATAGAAATAGTAAAATTTTACGGGAATACTAGTATAAAAATATTCCTTACATTTTTTAAATAATAACTTACGTTTCACTGTTTTCCCAAAACTCGGAAACGTTTAAAAAGTTATTCACGAATAATTGCGACAGACTTATACCATTGTTACATAAACATAATAAATTTATTGTATGTAAACCAATGACTAATAATTTAATACTCTAATCTATTATGTGTTTTAATTAAAATACTTTTAATTACAAATGTCAGGATTACTTACTATTTTGGAAATTGTACGAATCACAAAAAATACAATTTATTTTCTCCACCAAGTTTATAGATGTACCTCCTCTAACGCTCTTTCAAGTTATGTACACAATACCAGCCTTTCACAAGGCAAAATATTACTCAATGACACCGTGTACTTCCTACCATCTAAAATTAAACGAACCTCTTTATAAGCGATTAGCAATCTCAATGAATGTACCAACACTTAGTCATTGAGAGGTAATATTTCCATTTCCATACCCAATTGTCTATTTCAATTTTACGGCTATTCATGTGAGTTTTCTTAATTTTCTTTTTCATAAACCACTTTATTAGGACGAAGAAAACACCAAACTTAGTAGACCCTTAGTATTTTCCGATACTGTACACTCTTACGTAGGAATAGAAAATTAGTGAAAAATAGTTAATATTTACCTTGGAACAAACATGGAAGCTGGATTTTTATACATATTTACATATAAAGACAATTTTAAAAATAAAACAATATTGTGTATAATCGTCGTTGGACGCTAATCGTTCGTACTTATCTTGTAATACTTAATTATAAAACCAATTTTGAATTATTAATAGTTAAGGGTTATGGCGATCGCTTTAATTTCATAATATGCAAATGATCAACATCAGGTTTTGTAAGCATTAGACATCCGACGACGTAAGACCCAAGTAAAAATTTCATTGAGGCTAGACCATCCAGTATTTATCGTGATCGACACCGAAATAAATCATAATAATAAACCTGCTTTGCAAATATATATGGCAGAGAAATAGAGGACATCTATCATAATAAGAATATATAATAAGACTATCTAGAAGCAATAATATTAAGAAATTCAATATATTAAAGCTTGAATCGGAGGTTCCATTGGTTTAAGTGATTTTTATATAATATCTTCATGCATTTCTCAGAGGTCAAGACAATATAGTCCTTTCGACCCACATTTCACCGGAACTCATTTGGGACAACGGGACAGGTGGTGAGTCAGTCGCCGTCTTTATGACCAAGTTAACGTTATAAACTGTAAATAAGTTTTACTCCATGAAAGCAGACTCGTACTAATGCATGTTTTCAAAACATAGCTACGATTTTTATATAACTAGTCCAAAAAAATTTTTACTTAAGTTGGCGAGGTGCAAAAAATAATATGATCGTCAAAATTAAATAATTTTCAATTATTATATTCTACGTAGTCAATTATTTTTGTTATAAAAACAAATATATCGTTTTAAGTGGCAGCATAATGTTTAATGAATCTCGCAGAAGGATCTGACACTTGAACCCATTTTGGCATCCAGTAATAAGGAGTAAAGTTGTATTGACCTGGAAACGATTTTTCAAATACATAGCGATAGTAACTGGATTCAAAGTTTGTAGGTTGAATGCCTTCATACTGTGCATTAACTTCTGGCAATCTTTCCTCTATTATTTCAGATATTGTTGTAAATAAAGATTTTTTTGTTGATGCAACTCCGTCGCTGAATGCTTCTTTATGTCGCCATAAAATTGAGTCCGGTAATAGACCACTTTTGGCGAAGCTACTCCGCAAAAGATGTTTCTCGACTCCATTTTGTGGCTGTCGTAGCTTTGGCTCAATACTGAGATAATGGTGCGTAAACTGAATGTCCAAGAATGGTACGCGAAGCTCCAAACTAAACGCACTGGTTGTTCTATCCGCTCGTAGACCATCGTACAAATAAATATCGGACAGCAAACGAATACTTTCATCATGACCAGCTGAAACTGTTGGCGCATCTCTGAAGTAAATGTAACCTTGCGCTAATTCATCAGCCCCTTCACCACTAAATACTACTGTCGTATCAGTGTTTTCTTTTATATACTTCGACAAAAGATACATAGGTAAGCTGGCACGTATTGTAGTAATATCAAATGATTCCAAATGATAAATTACTTTGTCTAACGCTTGTCTTACGTCATTTTCGTCAAATCTGACTTCATGATGGTCGGTTTCAAGGTATTCTGCCACTGTACGCGCTGCAGTAAGATCAGGTGAATCATCCATTCCGATCGCAAAAGTTTGTATTTTATAAGGCAATTTAAACCCCTTAGCTAGTTTTACTACTAAAGCCGTAATTAACGAGGAATCTAATCCACCACTAAGTAGACACCCGATTCGTCTATCGGACATCAATCTTTTTTTACATGCAGCTTCCAATAAAAATGCTGTTTTTTCATAGACAGTGTTTAATTTATTTAGTTCTTCTTGTGTCACATATGGTAAAAAACGGGGGGGTGAACCTGGTGTGAAGTACTTTTCGGTATGATCCAGTTTTACTTTGCCTTCCTCAAGTAAACTCCAAACTTCAAAGTGGCCTGGGATAAATTGCGCCAGACTAGCCTTTTCACTGGCTCTTTGTTTTAGACCAATCAAGCCTTTTGCTTCCGAACAAATAGCCATCAATTTGTTTACATCATCCTGTAACTTAAATAGAGGACGAACACCATACGGATCTCGGGCAATGTAGACCTTCCGCGTTTCACCGTCAATTAAGCAAAACGCAAATACACCGTCTAACTGCGCTACAGTGTCAGCTATACCAAATTTTTTATACATATGGATTATAGCTTCTACATCACAGTTTGTTTCATAAGGAAAATTGTATTGATCGCGAAGACGCTTACAGTTATAGATCTCGCCATTGCAGATTAATGTCACGCGGGGAAAGCAATGTAGGCGCATTGGCTGCATACCATGTAAGCCGTCGACAATGGCTAGTCGTTGAAAACCAAGTACCGCTTGCGGTTCTCTGGAATCCTGTTCGATTCGCCACGCATCTGGTCCACGATGCACGATTGCCGCAAAACATTTAATACATGTAGGACTTAAGCCTCCATCAGCACCGAATGTCGCCCAGATACCACACATGTTCTGAAAAACAATAAAAATAATATCACAAATGTTATAGTTTCATTCCTTAGAATCCTCTTATCAGTAAGAATTCGATTAGAGGCTGGGCAAGAAACTAATCCAAGGCTGCAACTGCTAAGCTCGTAAAAATTCGTATATTATATTTACCCAACATCGTAAGAAATGCGCATATTTTCGTCGTAACAAATACCAAGGTATATACAATATCCTATTACATATTTACAATAAGGACAGTGTTTTTCATAGAATAGGGTATTATATACACCTAAATGTACAGTATGCTCTTAGCATTATGTCAGTTTTTTGATGTTACATAATGGTAGGTTCAAAATGAATAAATAAATAATTGTACTCTACACGCACACATACACACACGCATGTAGATAATATTAATTAAATTAAATCAAGATAACAAAAAATACATGTTAAATTTAAAAGTTACCATGTATGTTTTGTTATCTTGATTATTGTTTTATCTGCTGGTAAAACTGCACAAAGAAAAATGCACTGTCACTGAAATACGGGTTTATAAGCCTAGTTCAGTCACAAATGCTAAGGTTGCTTTGCTCATTTAACATTTATCTACCCCAAAACTTTGTAAAATGTATGTTTCAACCTTTTATCTTCGAAAAAAATAAATGGATACTACTACTTATATACTATATGTTTAGAATTTTAATAAATATATGAAATAAAAAATTATATATATTAATAATAAATGCCTAACAAAACGCTTGCATATTTGCTAACTAACCTTGGCTCAAGTTTCTGAGAAATATTACTAATTTATTTACTGATGTACATTTATTTTTACACATTACATTTCTTCAGTATTAATAAACGAAATACTTAGCTCTACTTAACCGAGTCTTAGGTTAATTTTAATGTTAAAAATAAAATGTGCTGTCCCCTGTACTTTATTCTGTCAGCCGCGTCAGCGTTTCAGCGTGTCCAATGACATTTCATATCATAGATGTTTTCGGTTGTGTTCCGATATGCACTGCGCGCACGGTAACGTGTGATGTTAATTTAGTATACTGCGAAGCCGTTCCTTTATAGTTCGTTATTGGAACCGTGCGTATCGACAGCACCGCTATCTAGTGTACTATTTGCGAAACAACTGTTCTATTAAATAAATAGCATTTTGTAATACAATACTTTTACAATATATGCAAATAAACAATTAACATACTTTCGGAGCTTAACTAAAATGCATGGGATTGATATTGAGTTTATACTTAAGTGTAAATAAAATAATTTTTACAATACAATTTTATATTTAAAAAAAAGAGCATTTTCGTTATTTTTTTCTTTTACAACTCTTCTAATGTTCCATCTTCGTAATGGGTACATACTCACTAGTAAACAGGTACTTTAAAAGTTGCATCTGATCCACTATTGTTGAAATTATAAAAAAAAAATATAAAGTGTAGGTACACTTTTATTTTTAATTTTATTGAAGTGCATTATAAACTTTCTCTAACATGTTTTTCTTTAATACAAAATAAGGTATGTCAAAGTAAATACCTGGTCAAAACTAGCAGGGAGCCTGTGAACCTATAATATCGTAAAAGCATGGTTTACACAAACTCGTATTTCTTTCACGAAGAAAATAATATCTAAAGTTTGCTTTTTCCATTTTTTCTGACATCAATTCGTGTTTCGATGTCTTAGACAGATTTTAGACTGTGTCGACGTTAAATCCTTTGTTTTGGTTTTATCCTTGCTGCGTAATTTTATCTTCTTTGAATCAATGGTAATAATAATATAAGCCTTTATTTAACAATCTATCTTACAATGTAGTTACAATAATTTTAATTAATTGTTTGACACGGGTACGTGACGATTGTCTTGCTGTCCAGCATAGGCCTCCCCGATAGTCCGCCATCGAATACGATTCTGCGGTTGTCTCATCCAAGTATGTCCTGGTATTTTCTTTATATCGTCTTCCCATCTACAACGTTGTCTTCCTTTCCGTCTTTTGTTATGTCTCGGGCACTACTCTGTTACGTCCTTAGAGCATTTGTCATTATCACTCCTTATCATATGCCCTGTCCACCCTCATTTTAGTTTTTTTATACAGTTAGTAACATCTGTAAATCTAGTTTTCTTCCTTATGGTATTATGTTTCATTTTATCTTTTAATTTAATGTTTAGTATACTTCGTTCCATACCATGTTGAAAAGTTTTTAGTTTGTGTATATTACGTTTAATTAAGCTCTAGGTTTGGCACCCATATGTCATGACCGGTAAAATACATTAATAATATTTTGCTCTTCGCTTTTAGTGGTACGAGAGGGTTTTTCATTACCTCCTTGAGAGACCAGTATCTTTTCCATGCCAAGGTGACTCTGTTGTTAATTTCTTCATTTGTTAGGTCTATTGGAGAAATCTGTCCGAGGTAAATGTATTCCTTCACATATTCTATGTTTGTTCCATTAGCAGTTACAGGGATGTTTACAGAGTTGGACATTAATTTAGGTTTTGCTGTATTAATTGACAGTCCTACTGTATCGCTTTCGTGTGTCAGTTGTTCTAAGATCTGATACACGAAATCAGGCTTTTTGAATCTTCCGCAATAATTATAAGATCGTCTGCAAATCTTAGGTGGTTTAGACGCACTCCGTTGACGTTTAATCCGTAGTTATCCCATTCGAGACGTCTAAACACGTGTTCGAGAACAGATGAAAAAAGTTTAGGCGACAATGGATCACCTTGTCTTACACCTCTTTTTATCGCAAAAATTCCGCCATCTCTTTCTGTTCTAATTTTTGCTTTCATATCCTTATATATATTGGTAGTCAATCGAATATACTTTCTCTGCACTCCTTGTGTTTCTAAAGCTTCCCAAATTTTTGCGTGTTTTAAGGAATCGAACGTTTTATTGTAATTCACGAACGCAAGGTAAAAGGTAATATTGTACTCATTACATTTCTGGATTACTTGTTTTATAGTGTGGATATGATCAATTGTTGAGAACTCACTGCGGAAGCATGCTTGTTCTTTGGGTTGGTTTTCATCTAATGTCTTCGTTAAACGATCTAACGGTAAGCAAGAAGTAATGCTTATTAATAGTAATGCTTACCATTAGTAAGCATTACTTCGGTTTTTTTCCAAATTAATTTCTAATGTACAACATTCTTTCTTCAAAGAAATTATCAATAAAAATATTTCATGTTTGTTTTTAACGGCCGGTATTTTTGTGTAATATAAATATTTAATGATAATTGTTATTATTAAATATTTAATAATAACAATTATCAATGCTGTATGCCGTAAAATTTTACTCTAAAAACGCCAGTGCTTGCAGTACAAAAATTGGAGACGAATTATGACGTCACATATTTCCCAAGGACTGTCTATAACGAAACGAAATCTTCCCCAGTAAGACTACTGAATTGTGCCCGCCATAGAGGCCATAGATATTACATATACAACACAAAGTGCCCGCAGTGTATAGCGGAATATACCCTTAGATGCTTGATTGTGTAGCCAGATTAATTATATATTTGATTTACCAGGCGTTTTGCAAATGGACCGCTAAAAATTTTAAAATATATTTAGAAACAAATATTTTCTATATCAAGAAAATTTTCAAGGATTTTATTAAATGGAGTTCATAACAGAGTTAATAGTGACTAATGTAACAATGGACAACTAAAAAAAAATCATGTTCTCGATGGCTTTCATTTAGCACACATTCTGGAAATGAAGTATAGCTAAAACATTTGATAGCACATTATCGATATCAAACATCACAGGGATCTTGAGTACTGACATCACCGCCATCTACTGTACAAGTTGCGAAAAGAACTGTTCCGTCAATTAAAAGTATCAATTATAAGTATAAATAGTAAAGCTAAGTGGTTGGATGATCGAAATTCGAGTCGAGAGACCCGAGTTCGATCCCCAGGTGGCAGGCACGTACCAATGGGTTTTTTCAAAACCTATGTACGATTTATATCGTTGGCTTGGGAATGACGGCGAGGGGCTCACCACCGGTCACGTTGTCTCAAAAATATCTTCGGTGGAAGGTGGGTCAAAAGAACTTAATTGTCTAGACCTCTGTCTACCCTCTGTATTGGGAATGGTGTGAAGACATTTATTTACTTCGTTTTATAACAATATTTATATAATTTACATATTCAAATAAATATTGATGTTTCATTCGATTGGGGATATACCAATAAATATTTTTGTTCTTATGTATATAAAAGCTCTCTGGCGCAATGTTGTTAGGGAGTTCCATGGTACCTGGCCTTAGGGACTGGGCCTGGGGACTACGTAGGAGTGAGTAATCGGGCGAGGAGCTGAAATCACTTTTGTGCTTAATCACTTGACTATAATGTAACAAATCTAATCGCTATCAGAACTTAACTCTAATCCTTTCTTTACCTAAACCCATAAGAAACTACATCAATACGGAAAATACCCAGAAACTTATCAGCATAGCTACATGTTAAGTAATCCGATCTACTGTCGAAGAGAAAAAGAAACGAGCTCATCGGATGATGTGGTCAGGTTACTCCTTCGCAGTTCGTGTTCGCAGATATGGTCTTCTTTGAGACTATTTCCACCTCCCATGATCCATCGATGTGTATCCTATATCCATCGATATATATGCTAGATAACCTGGCTCTCCACAAACGTAGCACGTGATGTTGTTCTTGTCAGTTATCTTCAATGCCTGATCTGAAGTCCGGACTCCACTCTCTTGATCTTTTTGACGCTTGCGACAGTCAACTTTTTCTATTTCCTAGTATATTAAGTCTATCAATAATAACTTCTGTAACTTTACACCATCCTTTTATGTCAGCTTTAATTGAATTGAGAACCTCTTTTTTTTTGAAGTTGGTTAATAAACCGCTTAGGTAATACGCTGCTGCTAGCAAACTGCTTGGAGCTGTCAGCTAGCGGGCCTAACAGCATTCGTATTTTTTTAACAGATTCGGTGGGTACTCCGACATACGTAGCTCTTTTTCAATGCTATCTTCTCGATAGGTTGCCCTTCAGATCCCGCTTCTGATGATGGCTTTCTTAAAGGTGTTGTTGTTAGTAAGTTCCACGTTCCCGAGGGGCCAGCTAGAGAGTAAGTAGGCGTGAGTAGTAGGGCGAGGAGAATGAAATCACTTTTGTTCTTAATCACTTGACTGTAATGTAACAAATTACTGAAATCTAATCGCTATCAGAATTGGAATACTTAATTACACAAATTAAACTAAGACACTCCACCTAACACGTGGCGCACGTCCGAGCAGCAAGACGACGTATCGTGTAATTTCTTGTAATGCTCGCCGTCCACCCTCTTTTATCGCATCAGAACCCGGTGTTGCGTCAGAGTGGATGTGACATGTCACAGTTGCCACTCTAAAAATATTCGACTTCCTGACATATAAATATATATTATGTATCTATTATATATATTTTAACGTGGTAGAGCCACGCATTAGCTTTTTTTGTTGCATGAATGGGCTGGCTCGACCGGGGAAGTACCACGACCTCACAGAATACCGGCGTGAATCTCACGTGATGGTAATCACTTACCATCACGTGAGCCACCTGCTCGTTTGCCTCGCTTCTCTATATAAAAAAATCTAGTTATTTCCAATACTTTATTTAGAAACAAAGGTTTTTTAATTTAAATTAATTAATATTTGTCGAAACACCTAGAATTGAATTTGAATTCTAGGTGTTTCGACAAAGGAATCCTATTCCTTGCTACTTATTTACCATCCAGTAACCTTGGTACATTACAGGATACCGAAAGTTAACCCATAGCTTGAGGAATCCGATTGGGCGCATCGATTTGTCGACCACATCGATGTAAGACGGTAAGATACCCGACTGCTTGACATTAATCCCTTGGGAGAGTGGCAAAGCTCTTGTGTGGGACACTACTTGCGTCGATACATTAGCGGCCTCTCTCATCAATGGTACTTCAATAAGGGCCGGGGCGGCATTAGAGGCAGCTGAATCGCGTAAAAAAATGAATATTTATCTTCCACAATTCCCAACACAGGAGTAGACAGAGGTCTAGTCTAGGCAATTAAGTCCCTTTACCCACCTTCCACCGAAGATATTTATCACCGGACGGTAAGTGGCGTAAATATAAGTTTTAGAAAGAAGATTATGTATTTATTCCGTTTGCCGTAGAGACGATGGGTCCGTGGAGTCCACGCGCGATACAGTTTTTAAAGGAATTGTATCCGGGACTGGTTGTTGCCGCTGGTGACGTGAGGGCTGGTTTATTTCTCGTCCAATGGTTAAGTCTAGCCATTCAAAGTGGAAATGCAGCCAGCGTTCTTAGTACCATGCCACGAGGAGTAGTGTTTAGTTAATAACTATTGTAAATATTATCATAATTTTGTTCCTAAAAATAATAACAATGATGCTTTGCTGTATCAAATCCTTACTTAAAAAGTGTAAGATGGCCGGACAAATGTGTAATTTAATTAATATTATAGTACTATAGTACATCTTCTAATATATACAATTCTCGTGTCGCGGTGTTTGTTGCCAAACTCCTCCGAAATGGCTCGATCGATTTTCATAAAATTTTGTGTGCGTATCGGGTAGGTCTGAGAATCGGTCAAGATATTTTATTATAACCCTAAATGTTAAGGGTGTTACACCCCTTAGTTTTTATATATTCCAGACAATATTTTTTGTTTTTATTTTTTATGATACAACATTCAAAAATATGTACAACTCTAAATTTTCACCCTTCTATTAGCAACCTCTATTTTTTTACAGCCGTATTTACAAAACAACGTTTGCGAGGTCAGATAGTTTAAATAAAATAATTACAAAAACAATTACAAAAATAACGACAAAACAAAAAAAGTCACGATAGCCGAGTGGTTGGCTGGTCGGAATTTCGAGTCAATAGGCCCGAGTTCGATCCCCAGTTGGTAGGCTCGTACCAATGGGTTTTTCAAAAACTTATGTAGGAATATCGTTGACTTGGACATAAAGAAAGCGACGGGCTCACCACCTGTCACGTTGTCCCGAAAAAATATCTTCGGTGGAAGGTGGGTCGAAGGGACTTAATTGTCTAGACTCGACCTCTGTCTACCCCGGTATTGGGAATTGCGTGAAGATATTTTTTTTTACAAAAACAATGAAGTAGAAGTTGTTGCCCAAATCCTATCTTATATATTAAGCAGCATAATTGGTTATCATGGACTAGACAGTAATAAATCTGAATTGGTAAAAAATAAAGTGTGCACTTTTAATTATTTTCTAATAAAATCATTTTGTATTCTTTTTATAAAAAAAAAACGCTAAAAAAGAGGACCTACGGAGTATCTTTCGCCGTTTCTTCTCCGTCAGAGGAAATGACGATCGATGGATGTAATATATGTTACTTATGTCGATAAATAAATGATTTGATTTGATTTGTAATAGTATAGATTTTACAAGATTTATTTAACTATTAGATTGTCAGAATGATTTATGATATTAGGGTGACTAGGAAACAAAAAACAAATGAATGCCAATAAAACTGAGGTTCTGGTATTTGAAAGGGACGAAGAAAAACGAAGTGCGAAATTTGGGTAAATCAGGAATGTCTAGAACAGGTGAATGAAATTGTATACTTGGGGAGTGCGTTTAGCCGGGATGGAAGATGTGATTTAGCAATACATAACGCAGTGTTGGTACCGACTTTGTTATATGGCAGCGAAACCTGGGTATGCCAGAAGAAGCATAAAAGCAGGTTGAATGCAGTGGAGATGCGATCTCTTCGTAAAATGTGCGGCCTTACCATGGCCGACCGAAAGCGATACGAAGAGATTCGCAATATGGCAGGTGGTGGCTTCGATGGTTTGGGCACGTTGAGCGAATGAGTGAAAACCGAATGGTGAAGAAAATATATAGCGCGAAAGTTAATATTAAAAGGTGTCGAGGTAGACCGAGACTAACTTTCGAAGACCATGTGAGCAAATTACTCGAAGAGGGGAGGGTCAAGAGTACTCGGATACCTAGATGTGTATGTATGAAGAAGATGATGAATCTAAAAGAAGCGAAAGAAGTATGTAGGGATCGTGACACTTGGCTATCTGTTCTCTCTGGCTACCCCGTCAAGGATTTTGCGTGAAGTAGGAAACAGTGAAACTGATGGCATGTATCTTCTACATCCCATAGCAAACCATTTTGATGAGAAATTTACACAAAAGTTGATGTTGAAATTTGAAACCACTTGTGGCGTTTGAGCTGTTATCTATAGTTTACTCACGGCCCCTATAATCATGAGATCTGACTATGGCATTGGCATTATATATAAATATTAATTCCTTTTTCAAATTCTGTCAAAAATATTGGTGCTTTTTTGATAAAAAGAATATCTTCACGCAATTCCCAATACAGGGGTACACAGTCGCCGTCTTTATGTCCAAGCCAACGATATTATTCGTATATAAGTTTTTGAAAAACCCATTGGTACGAGCCTGCCACCTGGGGATCGAACTCTTGACTCGAAATTCCGACCACCCGACCACGGGACCATCGTGACTTTTATTTGACTTTTGGTTTTCATATAATAACAAAAGATAAGTAGGTTAACACGTTTAAATCTAGTGTGTGAATTTCAACATCAACTTTTGTGTAAATTTCCCATCAAAATGGTTTGCTATGGGATGTAGAAGATACATGCCATCAGGTTCACTGTTTCCTAGTCACCCTAATATCATAAATATTTCTGACAATCTAATAGTTAAATCAATTTTGTAAAATCTATACTATTACAAAATTATAAATCGTGTATAAAATATTTGCAAGAAAACTACTGGAATACTACCACTTTAAATACCTGAACCTACCTTGTTACAGGGAAGTGTCTAAAACAACGATTTTTGGAATTCTTAAGTCTGTTCATTAAGGGTTTTTTCCTAAAACGGATTTTGTTATTGTTTCCTTTGTTAAATGTCTTATTTTTCTGAATCAAGAATTATTGAAATCGGAACAGTAATAAAAGATACAGCTTGAGCTCTCTTTAGCACAGTAAAAAGGTCAAATCAAATCATTTATTTATCGATATAAGTAACATATATTACATCCATCGATCGTCATTTTTGAAACTACCACCGTTTCGTATTGAGGTTCCTCTGACGGAGAAGAAACGGCGAAAGAAACTCCGTAGGTATCATTTATATTGTAATAACCCTTTTTGTAGTTTTTCTTTGATAAATGCTTTAAACCTGTTAATAGGCAAACTTTGCACTTTTGCCGGGATTTTGTTGTAGAAACGTACACACCACCCCGTGAACGAGTTACTAGAGTCTATTCCCATATAACAACCCTTTATTTTCCCCCGCAAGAGGTAAAGTTTCGTAAAACGTTACGTTACATATAATTATTTTAACTTTCTTCTTTAAAAATTGAAAGAGCTTGAACGACGTGGTGTCCAATTTGTGTATACACGTCCATAGTGAATTCTTATAACATTAAATTCTTAATCACACAAATAACATAAAAGCCAAAACTTCAAGTTAAAACAATAATTTTTAGAAAATTTTAACATGTTCGTACTCGTATCAGTCGGTTTTTTAGAAAACTATGCCTTCAACCACGGTTCGGCCGCGAGGGACAGGAAGGACGCTGGATCATAATATCGTCACTTCCCTCCAATTTAGACTCCATTCCACTCAGACCTAGGTGCGGCAACAACGTCTTTTTGCTAGTTCAGTGAGGTAATAATGGGAAATCTTTATTAGAGAAAAAAAGTCCCAATATAAGACACTTGTACCGTGTGGCCTTACCGTCGTTGCCTTGTCGTATCGTGGAAGTCGATACAGTAGAAGGGGGAATTAGGTATTGTAAATCCCAGTGGTTATCCAATGATGGCGGCATATCCAACTCAAAAATATTGTCTCTTGGTCAATCTGCGCGACGTTTAAATTAATTGTTGTATATTTGAACACATTAACTTTTTAAATTTATCATAACAGTAAGTATTGTAACTACTATATATACTTTCTCATAAAATTTTCTCTATAACTATTTTGATTTTTTTTTTTGATTTGGCGCCTTATAATATATATTTCGTGTATATTATCAAATGATCTCCTTTCACAAAGTGGGTATGGATATTTCAGACACAAAGCATGGTATCATCCGTACGTCTGTACGTATTGAAAAAGGAAGCGTTGTTGTATATGTACATAGTAAAAAAAAATGTTAATAGTACGATATGCGAACATATTAACATATTTCTTTTACAGAAAAGGAAGGCAAACGAGCAGGGGCTCACGTGATGGTGATTACCGCCGCAATACCAAAGGCATAGCGATGCGTTGCCGGCCTTAGAGTGCAAAGAATTGGGGGAGGGGGGTGTGTAATATTAAAGGCCTATATAATAGCCAAGGGTCGCGGCCATTTCGAATAGTATATTTTTTTATTTTTGGCTGAGACTAATATCATTATCATTTGTAACAGAACTTATAGTCGGACTATGTATATTAGTTTTGTCATGGAAAGGCTATAAAATGGACACTTTGGCGGAGTTTATAATATTATTATTTTAAAGTTTAAACTATTACAAATATTAAAAGGTTTGGTTTTTAAAGATGTGTCAGAGAATTAACTTTTTCAAGAACTTAATTTTATTACCGCGTGACTAAAAATAAGCTTTCAAAACAACAAACACGTAATATCGTTTTCCAAATGAAAATTGGCTAATAATCAAATTTGTTTTACTGATAACAAGTATCAAAACAATTTTTAATATTTGATTTATAACCAATTTTCGGCACATTCAAAGAAATGAGAAACGAATTTAGGAATAAATAAATACTGTTATAGATGGAAATTAGATTTTCACATTTCCTCAAATAACCTGTTAATAATATTATTTTCGTAATTAGTTAAAAAGGCGTTGTCTGGCTGTATGTCACAGACAATAAAATTATAAGTAAAATAATACAATGAAACAACAAAATATAATATTTTTATTAGTTTTTGTTGTTTTATAATATTTCTTTGTCTTCATATTTGAAGGTGTTTCATAAGATGTCGACAGGCTCATTACTTAGCACGTCGTCACAAATAAGGAGCGGTGAAATGTTGGACGAAAGGACTAAATTCTCTAGACCCTTCTTAACACCTCCATCTCTCCTCTTCTCAACATCTCAACAGTCAAAGGACCTGGGGTCCTTTATATATCCTTTATTTATTACAGTAACTCGTACGTGTGGCTTTGACGTGTGGATAAACTTTATAAAAATGGTTATTATACTATAAATGAATATATTAATGATATTAATATGTTTGGTTATGTATTCTGGAAGAGAAAACAAATCTATTCTATTCTGAATACGAAGGGTTAAGGATCTTTACATAAGAGCACAGTTGAGAACAAAAAGGCTTATACTTTGCAGATCCCGATCTTCGG
This sequence comes from Sericinus montela, assembly GCA_029286605.1. Taxonomy (NCBI): domain Eukaryota; kingdom Metazoa; phylum Arthropoda; class Insecta; order Lepidoptera; family Papilionidae; genus Sericinus; species Sericinus montela. Next base: position 3,779,221 of record JAGSMR010000031.1, on the reverse strand, counting down.
GTACGATGCCAGTATTAAATTGAGTATACAAAGGCGTATTGTTCCAAACGCGCTAGCTATGGAGAAGTGAGATAGGAAGACTGACTAGCGCTGGAGAAATAGCAGATTTGTATCACTAGCAGACAGACACCAACTTAATTAAACATTAACGCTGAAATTGCAAGAAAACTCGGATTAATAGCCAAATTCTTTTGATTGAAATTAAAAAAATATACCCTAATTTAAATAGAGATGGGATAGTATATTACATTTTAACCAAATGGGAAAATATCACGAGAATATTACTCTTAAACGTTTTGTCCGATAAACGTAATCCAAAAATAAAGATCGGTGTTTAGCAAATCTTAATTTTGTTAAGATTTTAACAAAATTAAGATTTGCTAAACACCGACGAAGTTAACAAATCGGCGCTCCTGTACCGATTTGTCAACAGTTGGATTTGTCCTGTAACGATATCGTGTTGGACATCCGCAGACTATCATGTCAAGAAAAGTGCTGGCAGAGTGTCTCGTCACTTCTCTTTAAATGGCGTCATCTAAAGGGATTTTTAGGAAGGATGGCAAGAGACCTGACGGCTTTACTTTGATCACTTGGGAGAGGGACAAGGCTCTTTTGAGGGACGCTCCTTGTGTCAACACATTGACGGCCACTCAAGTCGAGGGTACTCACTCACTTCAATAAGAGCCGGGGCGGCATCGGAGGCGTTTGAATCGGGCAAGCGGTGCAAATATGAATCTATGAAGGAAGACTATATATTATTCTATTTGCCATAGAGCGCGTTAGGTCTGCGAGGTCCTCAACTTCTAAGGAAATTATATATCAGCTACTGGTTGTAGCCGCTATCGACAAAAGAAGCAGGTTCTTTTTTCGCTTTAATTAAGGATGCTGTCTCAAAACCCTCTGTAAGTCAACTATCGGACTCTTCATAAACCCATTAAACATACAGACATACAAACAAATGGCTTTAAAAAGACTAAGTCTCAGGACTGTAGGACATAAGCCTCTCCGTCAAGCAGGGTTGGGATGCAAGCGGATTGGCGATCGCAGTACCAGACATATTGCACATTAGACGCTGCTGGCGGTCTGCTGAATTTGTCGTACTCATTTGTGGTGGTAACGAGATAGTTATCGGTAGCCATCGGTATTTATAAGGCTTTACACATAGTCGCCACTTACGATACCTGCAGAGAGAGATGGTTTTTTTATAGAAAAGGGAGGCAAACGAGCTGGTGGCTTACGTGATGGTAAGTGATTACCGCTGCCCTTGAACATCCGCAATACCAGAAGCATAGCAGATGCGTTGCCGTTGGGGGAGGGCGGTGTGTGGGCCTCCGGTTACCTGCACTCACCAGACGAAACGCAGAATTTTGTTAGACTTCTACTTCATTGAAATAGATTCTCACTGGTATATTCTCGCCTATTAGTCTCGATGGTTTAGTTCGTAATCACACGGCAAAACCAATTCTACCTAAAATTTATATAATGTTCCAACTACCTTCAAATCTAAAATAACAGGCATTTAACTTAGATAAAAATTTAAATAAATTACTCATTTTTAAACACATGGTTTTGTAGATAAATTATCTGACACTAATAGTAAATCGATTGTGATATTGTTCTTATTACTTTAAGCAGTCTAATTGTGTATAATATAATTTTATACACAATGATAATAAATCTCTTATTGCCTCTTCACAAAATAATTAAGGCACATGAGTAAACTATTTGCGAGAATTGCTGTAATTGGATGTTAATCATAAATCAAAAGCGATCCCTAATAAATGATAGGAGATATTATGATACGTGTATGATGTGAATGCTCGGGAAAGATGTGTGTTTATTTCTGATTTAGAGAAGTTAGTTATCTGAGAAGATTCTTTAAGGATGTCGACGTTTTTTTAGATTTTTTTAGTTTACGTTTCTAGATTATTTTCTTTACAGCCTATCAAGAGTCCACTGCTGATCATAACCTCCTCTAAAACGACTCGACTTCCCGCAACATTTTGCCAGTTGTCACTCCATTTCGTGATATGATATATAGATTTTATCTAAACTTATAAGTTTTATTTCTGAGAAAAAATGTTTATTTCAATTAACCCGCCAATTAAAGCGTGTTCACCTACGAACAAAGTTTATGAACAAAAAATATGAAAAACCCGAAAATATTTTATAAGGTACACGAAGATTTATATGGTAATAAGTAACGATAGACGAGTGGTTCGGTGGTCGGAATTTCGAGTCAAGGGACCCGAGTTCAATCCTCAGGTGGCAGGCTCGTACCAATGGGTTTTTCAAAAACTTATGTACGAACTATATCGTTGGCTTGGACATAAAGATGGCGACGGGCTCACCACCTATCACGTTGTCTCGAAAATATCTTCGGTGGAAGGTGGATCGAAGGGAGTTAATTGTCAAGACTAGACCTCTGTCTGCCCAACAGGGCATTGCGTGATAAAATTTGTATTAAATATGTAAACACAACAATGTAAATTCTAAGGTGACGGTATCAAATAAATTAAATGTTTAATATTAATTATACATAATTTAGAATGCTTGGTGATAATAGTGGTCGGTTTCTGTAATTTCAACTAAAATTCAACTTATTACAGATGATACAAAGCCGCACGCGTACGCGTGCCGGATTCCGTTATCATGAAACGCTTACACACGGCATCTCAAAACTAAAGCGTTCATTGAAGGTGATCAAGGCTTTGATAAGTTTTAATCAAGCTAGTTAAGGTGTTAGATTATATGTACCTATGTCATATAATCTAAGGTAAAGGTCAAGAGTGTATGACTTCCATGACTATGGTATGACTTCCACGTGTAGTTCTCTAAAGATAACGATGAATCTTTAAAGGTGAAACCGTCAAAAAAGCAAGCGGCATTATTGGATTACCGATGCCCTGCGAATCTTCAACAGCACACAAACTACAGGTACGTTGCCGGCTGTTATGGGAGAGATAGTATGAGTAAGGCCTCGGTTGCCCCACTAATCGCACGAAACGCACACTGGACCATATTATGATACAAAAACCGCTACTTATCTTTACCACACAAGAATACGCAAGGATAGTCACTTGATAAATTAGCTTAAAAATTTCCTTTAAATTTAATTTTTTTAAGTATCTGCAGTGTTAAACTCGAATTTAAATTGAATTTTAGGTTATCTTTAAACGTATTAATAATGTCTGTTTGCGGGGAAAGTATCATTTCTTACACCTGTCGCAGTTTATAGATTATGTACATATTTTATATTCATGCCAATATATAAGGAATCGAAACGGAGCCTTAGACGGTACAACTGAACATAATATACTTTACAGAGTAGGTTATTCAAGAGCACAAATTTGTAGAATCATGCAGCTGTTCAAAGTTTTCTTATTTATTTTTGGAATCTTAGCTGTATTCATTGGGATAAATGAAGCGGCTACAATTCCGAGTGAAGATCAACTAGAAGAAGTAAGTGACGTTTTCTTTATGGAACACGATATTCTCTTACTATACCTTATACCTTGATGAATTTTGATATATTTTCTTTAAAACAACAGATCGTCGGAGGCGACCTCCTTCTTACGTCGTTACCGTACCGTACCGTACCGTACGAAAATAGAATATGACAAATTTGTTTAAAATGTTGGTAGTAGATATAAGGGTTAACTTATAACAGTTAGGTATAAGAAGTTAAGGCATACAATAATTTAAAAAAATATTTCGTCTCTTACGAGGCCTACATGAAGGTAACCGGGTGGCTGAGTTTTGAATTGCTTTACATTTGAGTGTGACACATTTATTAACATAATAAGCGGAGTATTTAATAAGTTTGCAGTATTTAATAATAAGCAGCAACCCGGAAGCACAATTTAAGTCGTTTCGACCCACCTTTCACCGAAGATATTTTTAAGGGACAGACATTTATATTTTTTAAGATTATTATTATGTTTGCTAATATGCAACTGCCCGGTATCCTAGCAGGTAGTGACTATGACATCGAAGTTAAGGGTTACGAGTTCAAATTCCTTCGGTTTTGGGGTAAAACGGTTTCTGGGGTAAACACTTGACGAATATTAATGTTTTTCTCGAGTGGTGGATATTCGTAAAAATATACATATATTTCATATTGTATGTATATTGTACCGTAATGCTTGGACAATAAAACGGTCATAGGCTCACCATCTCAGTTACGGACTTAATAGACCTCTGCCTACCACAGTATTGGAAAATTGTGTAAAGATAAAAAAATGTTCTTTAGGACTTGTCCTTCTTATGGACCTTTACATTCTCTTAAGTAAGTAAGAAAGTGTATGAATGTTTCAGTCCCCACTAAAGATTTTTTTACTATTTTCCTTAGATCGGTACGGCTGGAAGTGAACCACTTAATTGCCGAGGGATGGAATATTCCGTCAGCGTGTGAAATAAAAGGATGACGTCACCAAGCTCAGCACAGTAAGTAAGTAAGATTACGAAAATTGCTTTATAGTTACCATTAATAACAATAACACAACACTTATTTTACACTTCTTATTAAACTAATTTTAATAAGGAAACATGTTCTAAATCCAGTATGTTATTTACATTACAAGTAAATAATGTTAATATTTAGTTACGATAGCCGAGTGGTAGGGTTATCGGGAGACGAGTCGAAAGACCCGAGTTCGATTCCCAGGTGGTCGTCTCGTACCAAAGTTTGTCAGGACCTTTGTCCACCTCAGTATTGGAAATAGTGTGATATTCATAATTTATTTATTAGTTTTCGGTCTGAAGTAAGTCGGTCTTGATGGAAATCAGCGACTGCAATAATTAAGTCACGATAGCCGAGTGGTTAGGTGGTCGGAATTTCGAGTCAATAAACCCGAGTTCGATCCCCAGTTGGTAGGCTCGTACCAATGGGTTTTTCAAAAACTTATGTACGAATATCGTTGGCTTGGACATAAAGACGCGACGGGCTCACCACCTGTCACGTTGTCCCGAAAATATCTTCGGTGGAAGGTGGGTCGAAGGGACTTAATTGTCTAGACTCGACCTCTGTCTACCCATGTATTGGGAATTGCGTGAAGATATTTTATTTTTTACAATAATACGATACCTACTGAAATACTTCAATCGAATAATCGGCAAAGAGAGCATCACATTTCCTAATATTATATTCTGCAAATATCGGCATTAAGCTGGCAGATGTGGGTAGAACAATGTGTTAATAAAGTACATACAAAGTAAATTGTAAATAACATGTTCAATTTAATCTCAATAGCTTCATTCAATAGCCTTCATTGATTGTGACTTTTAAATTTCAGGCCTATTGTAAACACAGCAATCAACTTTCTACGAAGAAACCGCTGTAAGTATTAAGTATTCTACTATAGGCAAAGCTATATTTGGTGGATGAATATAATACTGTTCTAATACTATCTTATTTTATTTTTATTCCCACACATTACCACCATCATCACTAAATATTAAGTATTGATACCATAATATATACCTACTCATAATGTTGTTGTAGTTGTAAGTCTTCGTCGTTTTGGTATTCAAGCCAACGATGCTATAAACATGCATAGATATTTTCGAGAGATTTCGAGAGCTGCATATATATCTATATATATATATATATATATATATATATATATATATATATATATATATATATATATATATATATATATATATATATATATATATATATATATATATATATATATATATATATATATATATATATATATATATATATATATATATATATATATATATATATATATATACATATGGAAAGGCTGTAAAGATGAAGAAGAATTACTGTTTTATTATCTCTTCTCAGCCCTGGGTGAGAGTAACGTAAATGACTCGAAATGAACGTCATCCAAAATGGGAAAACTGTGTAACAGAATTAATTTTTTTTAATAGAAAAGGGAGGCAAACGAGCAGGCAGGTCACGTGATGGCAATCTGGTATTGCGGATGTTCATGGTCGGCACCCCCGCCCGGGTGGCAATGCGACCATTTTTACAATGCCACCCGGCCCGGGGGGGACCGGGGAAGTGCAATAAAAACCCCACATAAGACGTAAAGTAAGTAACACGCATACACAACGCCGCTGAAAGGTGGCACCCAAGACCGGGGGAGCAGCAGCCCCCTGAGAAGACGCCCGAGTCATGAGGCAATGCCTCGAAACTCGCAACCCATAAGGGGGGGCCTTTTACACCCCCCTGATACCAGACGAAACGCAGAAGTTTGTTAGACTTCTACTTCACGCCGGTATTCTATGAGGTCGTGGTACTTCCCCGGTCTAGCCGGCCCATTCATGCAACAACAAAAGCTGACGCGTGGCTCTACCACTGTTAAAATGTTAATGCAATTAAATTGCAAATTAAAATGAAAGCAATGCAAGTAAATAATTATTAAATTAATTAATTAATAAAGATCTTAATAATAAATAAATAAAAATATAAATATCTTCACGCAATTCCCAATACAGTGGTAGACAGAGGTCTAGTCTAGACAATTAAGTCCCTTCGACCCACCTTCCACCGAAGATATTTTCGGGAACACGTGACAGGTGGTGAGCCCGTCGCCATCTTTATGTCCAAGCCAACGATGTAATTCGTACATAAGTTTTTGCTCGAAGAGGGGAGAGTCAAGGATACTCGGATACATCGACGTGAATGTATGAAGAAAATGATGAATTTGAAAGAAGCGAATAAGGTATGTAAGGATCGTGAAACTTGGCGATATGTTCTGCCTGGTTACCCCGTCAGAGACTGCGTGTGATGATAAGTAAATAAAAAGTAGTAAAATAAAACGCCTTTCAGATTTTATTGCGTGTATTATTTAGTTTTTCACAAACTATTTTTACTTTCCGACGTTTCGGATGCTTGTCAGTATGCGTGGTTACGGGGGGACTGAGGTCTTCAGCGTCCCGCTGTAATGTAAAAATAAATATAAGATGATATGTGACAATGGTCACTGTCGGTTACCGTCATCTTATATTTATTAATTTTGGACCCGATTTACGCAGAACGTGCTCACTGTATTTTAAGGTATGCTTGGTCTTGAATTTACTCTTATTTATGACAGGATCACAAGCAGGTGGTAATACGCAACCATCTTATCTATTGAAATTTGGATGTTTTTTCATCCTGGGTAGGAATTGGTGTTCTTTCGCGAGGATATGTGGCTTCTCAAATCTGATATAATGGTTGTGCCGATCTAAAATGTGAACACAGACTACAGATTCTCTCTGACACTTCAGCATCTTCCAGAGGGATATTACACTTATCTTACTTACACTTGGTGGAGGACGGAGTGCAGAGTTGGCACGTGGAATGTTAGACCTCCTCTAATGAGAGATAAGACGAATGAGTTGATTGAAATAATGAAAGAAAGAGAATTAGATGTCGTGTGTTTGTCGGAGACCAAGCGGAAGGGCAGTGGTACTGAAGAGCTCCCTGGCGGGGCGTTAGCTCTATGGTCCGGAGTCCCGGAGAGCGAGAGCGCCTGCCAGGGAGTGGGGGTGCTGCTGTCGTCTCGGTTGGTCGATGTTATGACTGAATATAAGGCTGTGAACTCGAGACTTCTCTGGGTTCGCTTTAAATTGGGACTGACGAAGTTATTCCTTTTGGCTGTTTATGCGCCGGTGGCTTCGTCGTCCAGAGCTGAGCTGGAGGAGTTTTGGGAGAATGTAAGAGAAGTTATAGACTTGGTTAGAGGAAACGAAAGAATTGTTGTATGTGGTGATTTGAATGGATGGGTTGGTACCGCTCGGCCAGGGTACGAGTCGGTGCTTGGAATGTTTGGCAATAAAAGGGTTAACGATGCTGGCAAGCTTATACTGGCTGTATGCAAGGAAAAGGGTCTTCTTGTGACAAACACTATGTTTAGTCACAAGAAAATCCATATGTATACTAGAACAAGAGAGAATGAGAGAAGTATGATCGATTTATTCCTGGTGGATGACCGACTGCGAAAACAGGTGATGGATACGCGGGTGTTCCGAGGTGCTGACCTGGAAACGGATCACTACCTAGTGATTACTAGATTTCGGGGTCTGTTCGCGGGTAGGCGCCACCGGACGGCGATACCAGAACCACAGTCGGTCGGTAGCATCCGAAGCTGGAAGCTTCAGGAAGCGGACACTAGGAATAAATATCAAGCAAGGGTAGCCGAAAAGCTGGACAGCATTGGTGTTAGGAAAGAATGTGTGGAAGAAATATGGCAGAGCCTTAGAGATGGAATGGTTAGTGCAGCGGAAGACGTGTGTGGAAATGTGAAAAGAGGTAGTAGTAAAAAGGGTGATGCATGGTGGAATGACGAAGTGAAAGAAGCTGTAAATAAGAAGAAGAAAGCATGGTTAGACTACTTGGCCTCTAGTAATGATAAGGATATGAGAGAGAAGAGGAAAGAAAGATATAAGCTTCAGAAAGTTCACACGAAAGCATTGATTGAGGAAGTGCGTGAAAGGAGTAGAATGGAAGCGGACGAAAGGTTGTCGCACAACTTCAAGGAGAACTCCAAACTCTTCTGGAAAGAGGTTGGAAGGACCCGGAGTGGTGCGACAGCCTTAAGAATGAATAAAGTGCTTTCGGGAACCAATGACGTCCTCTCAGAAAAATCGGACGTCATGCAGCGATGGAGCGAATTTTTTAGAGAGATGTATGCGTGTGATGATCTTAGTGAGGGATCCGGGGGTGACGCCGTGACTGGTACGCCAGACTCGGACCTCGATGACACTGAGGTCATCAGTATGAAAGAGATTGAATGTGCGCGAGAGATTGAAGTTTGAAATGTGGTAAGGCTGCGGGACTAGACAGAGCTACTGCTGAAATGATCAAGTATGGTGGGCCACGCGTCTGGGACAGCTTTCATCTGCTGTGCAATTTGTGCTGGCGAACGGGGGCTGTTCCGGATGATTGGCGATCCGCGGTCATTGTGCCTTTATATAAAGGTAAAGGTTCACATTATGACTGCGGGTGCTATCGGGCGATCAGCTTGACCAGTTTAGCAAGTAAAGTTTACTCGAAGGTTTTGACACGTAGGATGCAAGATAAATCGGAAAGATTTCTATGGGAGGCACAATGCGGATTTAGACCTGGAAGAGGATGCACGGATCAAATGTTTTCTCCGCATGATCACGGAGAAGCTTCTGGCTGCTAACCAGAAGATTTTCTGTGCTTTGTGGATCTTGAGAAAGCATTTGATAAGGTTGTAAGTAAGAAAATGTGGGAACTGTTGCCGGGGTATGGTGTGGATGGTCGATTGCTAAGGGCTGTGCAGTCACTTTACTGTGACTGTAAAGCCTGTGTGCGGGTAGGGCATGACCTGTCACCCATGTTTAGCGTCCAAACGGGCGTAAAACAGGGTTGTGTCATGTCTTCCTGGCTATTCATACTGTATCTCGACAGCTGTTTACAGAAGCTGAAAGATAGCTGTTTGGGTGTGAAATGGGCATAAAACAGGGACACATTTTTCCAGGATGGTCCCTTATATGATAGTCTTTGATTAAATATTCTTTGGTCATAAATTTTTGTTTCTTAAAAAAAAAAGAATTTTATTTGGTTCAGTATATTATTCTACGCCGTGATTCAGTTAGGTTACTCCTTTGTTATTTCAAAAAATAAATTAGTTTGATTTGTGGTGTAATATAGATTTGTATTAAATTTAATTAAATAACTTTACCGTAATATTTTCTTCGGAAAAGCAACAAATTGAGATATTAGATATAGGGACGGCGACGGGTTCACCACCTGTCACGTTGTCCCGAAAATATCTTCGGTGGAAGGTGGGTCAAAGGGACTTAATTGTCTAGACTTGACCTCTGTCTACCCCTGTATTGGGAATTGCGTGAAGATATTTATTTATAGATATAGGGAACGCAGAGTGGTAGTTACTTTACGGGAGATCTCGGCCACCTGAGTCTCTCATATCATACACTGATCCTTGCGAAGGCCAAGATTTTTTACAGAACTTGAGAATGGAATTAATGTTCTGATGTCAAGTAGAGAAAGGCTGCCGTAATCAATCTTGGCCAACAACTTTGGGCTACCCATAATCATTGCATTACATTTAGATGGATTTACAGAAATTCCATGTCTATGTTACTAGTCACTGCTGGCTTCAAGGTTTTCATTAAGATTTTTAATAAAGTGGTTAAGTTGATTTAAATTTGACTGCATATAGAGTTGGAGATCATCGGCATACAGATGGTACGAACAATTGAAAAATTGAAGTGATAGAGTTTATATATTAAGAAAACATAATCGGAGACAGAATACCGCCTTGCGGCACACCGCTTTCAATATCAGCCCAGGAAGACATCTGTTGTCCTACACAAACAGACTGCTGCGAACATAGGATGAGAACCAATCCAAAGCAGGAGAAGAAACCCTGAGATACTTTCAACAAGGAAATGAGGATGTCGTGGTCAACTGCAGGAACCAAGTGTCTTAAGAAATTTCCGCACCTCAGCTCAGGAAGAGTTAATAATGTTGTCATGGATTTATCGGCGTTTGGCGTTCCGTACCATCTGATTGCATGTGTTTCTAACTAATTTAAAACGGGACCAATTTTCTTCGATGCGATCTTGTTTAAATTTCCGAAAAGCACCATCTCTCCTTGACATTGCCACTCGTACGCCCTCCAGGGCCTCCTCCGCCCTCCGGTCATCTAGGGAACGGGAGGACGCTTTAATCTTACACTATGTAAGGGTGAATGGATATAATAGAAATCAAGGACTAATTTGTTCAGGAATGATACTTTCTCGTTTATAGCAGTCGAAGTGAGGAAGTGCTAAATCAATCAAAGCTGCGTCTCTCCTAAGTTTGTCAATATCAATTGTTCAGGATAGAACAAGGTAAAAAAAATATTATTCTTTTCGTATTAAATTTTATTACTTAACTACAATAACTTTAATTTGCGTGCCCGTTGGAAGCTAAATCGTTTCAAATTTTTTTATAATGATCGTTGAACCAATCAAAATTGTACAATTAAAAAGTAAACCGTTCAACGATCGAGTGTTACTACATAAATAATCAATCTATGTTTGTCTTTTAATATTATTGTCTGTAGCGCAGACATCCTCCTAGCCTTGAAAACTTAGACAGCTTTCAAGTTTCTTCATCCCGAGGCGTAGGCAGTAAACACAGGCGGTTTAAAGCTCTCCGCACAGTACCATTGATTGCATGTGTTTCTAACTGATAGTGGTTATGTCGGCTACGCGCGGTACTTCGTCTGGCCCTGGAAACAATTCGTTGACACGACCCAAGCGCCATGACATTGGGGAGGTGCTGTCATCCTTAATTAGCACCAAATCATTCAATTGGAGTTCCTGAGATAGACACGCCATTTGGTGCGGGATTGCAGCTCTGCTATGTATTCTGAAGCCCATCGTTTCCAGAAGTGTTGACGGGCTTGTTCAAGTCGCTCGTAGCGGTCCAGGCGATGACTATTGTGTTCGGGGAGATTTGGTGATGAAAGAGTTGTTAGGGGTCTTCCAATCAAAAAGTGGCCCAGAGTTAACGGCTGGTAATCGTCGGGTAGAGGACATGGTCAGAGTCATGGTCCAGAGACCAATGATGTCAGCTCCTCGAATGTAAAATGAGCATCTCCTAATATTCTACGTATATGATATTTCAAGGATTTAACCCCGGCCTCCCATAGACCGCCAAAGTGAGGAGCTTATGATGGACTAAACCTGAATTCTATCCAAGTTCTATTAGAGATTCTGTATGTGATTTAAAAAACTTGCCAATATCTTTGGAGGTTGCTACAAAATTACGGCCGTTATCGCAATAAATAATTTTAGGCAAATCGCGTCTGGCAATAAATAGCTTAAACGTCAACAAGAACGCGTCTTTACTTAAATCGCTTACGGCTTCGAGATGAATGCATTTGTAACGGAAACATATAAAATGCCAAGATAACATTTGGATATCTTACAGCCTCTACCTTTTCGGTCAGCTATTAAAAATGGCCCCACAAAGTCTGTACCAACGGTGCGGAAAGGGAAATCTGGCTCTAGGCGTTCGGACGGCAAATCGCCTATTATATTATTTAATGTTTTACCCTTAAAACGATTGCATATTAAACAATTACAGACTGTTTGTCGTGCTTATTTATGGCCGCCTATAGGCCAGTAGCCTTCACGAATAGAGCCTAGTAGTTGCTGTGACCCAGCATGAAGAAGGCGCTTATGCTCGTACTGAAATAATAACTTTGTTAATTGATGATTATGCAGTGATGACTACGCATTACTATGGTATGCCTTTTATCGTAGGGGTATCGAGGAGCCTGTCCTGTCTGCCACACGTATGATACCTTCGCTGTCAATTAACGGATTAAGACAGCATAAAGTAGCTTGTGAGTTTATACATTTTTTGTTGTCTAGCAACTTTGTTTTGGCTGCAAAGGAATTTCCTTGAGCCAGTTTTATTAAACACTTTAAATCCTTTTGTAATTCAGAGGCTTGTAAAGGTCCTAATAACCTTTTATTAGGGTTCTTACAATTATGTAAGAACCTTATCACCCTAGCAAATGTGTTTTGCAGGAAAATAAATTTAGAAAATCTTTGTATGCAACTACTAAGGCCACTGCCTTGTATTAGAGGTGGAGTATCCACCACCACGGCTGGAAGGGCTTCAACACCAGTAAAGTTTAACCACCACGTAGTTTCTGACTCAAGCAGATAAGAGGATCCGTGCCACCAAAGCGAAGAGCTGCCAATGAATTAAGGACTCATGCCGCGCGAGACAAAGTGGCCGGGATTGTAAGCTGTAAGTACGTGCCGCCATGTCGAGGGTATAGCAACAGTTAAATCCTTTACCTCAGCTATTCTGTTAGCGGCGTACGTGTCGGGTTTGTTCGACGAATTTAGCCAGCATAGCACCACGCTCGAGTCAGACCAATACACGAACCGATCGATGTTGCAGCGTAGACTTTTAGACACTGCTTGTGAAAGTCACGTTCAGTTCCAAGCGCGGAATTGTTGTAGGTTTTATGGGTGATACTTTAGCTTTTGCGCAAAATAGATTTAAAGACACTTGTTGACGTCTATTGGCAGATCTCAAATAGATACAAACACCTAGCGCGCTGCGATGCATCACAGAAACAATGCATTCCAATTGAGACCGGGTCGTCAATTAGTCTAGGAACCCTAAGTGTAGACAGGGATTGCAGATTTTGTGAAAGTTTCAACCAGGAAGATAGAATTCCATAATTCTTGAACAAGGATTTTCAATCTAATAGTGCATCCAGGTAGTAAACCTAAAGGGGCGAAAATTTTGAAGATGGATGACAACATATTGCGTTAAATAAGTTGAAAGTTACGATCCGATTCTCTTAAAGAGAAGTCTCTTTAAGAGAATCGGATCTATACGGATCGTAACATTTAACTCGAAACATTTTCTCAATGTCCGCAGATAGCACAATTTGCTTTGACGGAATTGTATGATTATATTAAATAGTGGATCCTGAATTATCGGCCCTACCATATGTAAGTCATTAATAGAGACTCCTGAGGACGTGCGTGTATTAGCATCAATCACGCTTTTTCTCTTTTTTTCTTTTTTTTTTGTAGTCACGATAGCCGAGTTGTTGGGTGGTCGGAATTTCGAGTCGAGAGACCCGAGTTCGATCCCCAGGTGGCAGTACCAATGAGTTTTTCAAAAACTTATGTACGTATTTCATCGTTGGCTTGGACATAAAAGGCGGCGACGGGCTCACCACCTGTCACGTTGTCCCGAAAATATCTTTGGTGGAAGGTGGGTCAAAGGGACTTAATTGTCTAGACTTGACCTCTGTCTACCCCTGTATTGGGAATTGCGTGAAGATATTTATATTTTATTATTACGCTTTTTCTCTTTATTACAGGGAGGTGAGGCAGAAAATAAGCTACCCTAGGTTTCTGATGGGGGCCTAGAGAAAGATGACCGAGAGACTTATACTAGTGATTAAAATCACGGTGAAACCTTTTAAGCTCCGGTTGTCTCCTAAAACGAGCTTCCGAGCTTAATAATCTCCTTTTTGCGACATAGTAAGAGTCATTGAGGCAGTCTGGCGTATCACGAAGAGGTATAGCAACAGAAAACCTTCCATCCCTATTACGAATTGTATTAGCAATAAAATGCTTTTCGCAAAAAAATTCTTCCATAGATAGGGGATATGTCTGAGGAAAGCTCTCTAACTCCCCAAAATTTGGCTTAGTTAATTCTCCTACTAGATCTCTCGATCTCGTGAATAAATATTTTACTTCTGTGGGGCGTGACTTAGCAAATAAACAACTTATCGAATTAAATGAGACTGAAAACGAATTGGCTAATAAAGCAATAATACTAGATACTCCACATAATTCTGTGTACTTCTATCCCACAGATGTAGCTGAAATTAAAAGTAACATAAGTAGTTTAAAATGTAACGGGGCTTCCGGTTGTTGGAGTTTTTCCAAAATATTTTAAGGATGCTATAGTCTGTCCTATATAAAAAGATGGAGATAAAACATCACCCTCAAATTACAGACTGAAAATATTGGAAAAGGTAAATAAAAGACTGATATGATATTACAAAACAAACAAGTTTCTTAACAATAACCACTATGGATTTTATACCAATAAATCGGCTGGGGATGCTATTATATTAAAATTACTACATATCTTGACAAAGAAAAATCTTTCTAGAAATAAAAAAATCATTCGATACACTTTCCATTCCGATTCTTCTTCATCGTCTTGAAAATGTAGGTATCAGAGATCTTACCTATAGTTGGTTTAAGGACTACTTATCTGACAGAAAGCAACGAGTTACGTTGCTTTCTATCAGATAAGTAGTAGTAGGAGTAAAGTTATTTAAGCGATCCCTTTTTATGTTCCTTTGGCATTACGCAATTAAATAACTTTGTTTCCAATTGAACCAATGTTTAATTTGAAACAAAGATATCCTCATATAAACATATAAAGCTCTAGGAGAATGTGTAAACTTACTGCATTAGTTCTTTGAGCGGTGTAGCTAAAAGTCATATAATTAATATAGACCGTGCACAAAGATGTGTCCTGAAAATTATGCCACGGTATGCCTCCTGTATCGGTTTATGAGCTTGCTGACGTGCTATCCGTCCGCAAAATTTTTGTTTTAAACATCCTAATAAGGTATGTCTGGCTTTATAGTTATAAAAGAACTCACCAATATCCTATCCCAAGAGCAAATAGTGCCGTATTTAAGAGACATTTTTATTTTCTCGCACCAAAACTGTACAATGACTCAGGTATTGTTAGAAATTTTAATAATTTTAATATAGAGTATTGTTACTGACTGGTTAAGCTATGACTAAATAAAATGCCGAAGACTAGAAAAGATCGGGGCGACCGCGTGCTGTTGGAACTACAAAGGCTGTTAATGCTGTTACAGCCAGAATTCGTCAAAATCCCATTAGGAAACAAAAAAACTTATCACGCGAAATGAAGATTCCCGCTTGGACTCTGTCGCGTATTATAAAACAAGACCTGAAGTTAGGTGCTTATCGTCGATATACAGGACATATCTGGATCAATGTTTACAATTAAAGAGACACAGGCACAGAAATATCCCCTTTACCGATGAAAAAATATTCATGATTAAAGAACACCACAATAAGCAATATGATTAAGTGCACGCTGTGCTCATAATCCTGCGACAGTGATGGTTTGGTGGGGCATGTCTTTTGAAAGAGTCAAAAAACTACATTTTTGTAAAAAAGGGGTGAAAACTTCAGCCAAAGTGTATCAAGATACAGTCTTGGATCATGTTCCGAACGACACGGCGACATTTAGTCCCTTAAAAAACTTTAGGTGCAAAAAACCAAGCAGTGGCGAAATTCCCCTTGGAAACAGTGCGTCAATCCATAGGTTCGTGACCAAACAGATTAAAGGCCTGTATAATAGCCAAAGGTCGCGGCCATTTCGAATAGAATATTTTTTTATTTTTTGCCGAGACTAATAAATAAGTAGGTAATAAATTTTAATAATATTAAATAAATAAATAAATATCTTCACGCAATTCCCAATACAGGGGTAGACAGAGTTCTAGTCTAGACAATTAAGTCCCACCTTCCACCGAAGATATTTTCGGGACAACGTGACAGGTGGTGAGCCCGTCGCCGTCTTTATGTCCAAGCAAACGATATAATTCGTACATAAGTTTTTGAAAAACTCATTAGTACGAGCCTGCCACCTGGGGATCGAACTCGGGTCTCTTGACTCGAAATTCCAACCACCCAACCATTGGGCTATCTTCATATTTGAAGGTGTTTCATAAGATGTCGACAGGCTCATCACTTAGCATGTCGCCAAAAACAAAGAACGGTGAAATATTGGGCGAAAGGACTAAATTCTCTAGAGCCTTCTCAACACCTCCTCTTCTCAACATCTCAACAGTCAAAGGACCTGGGGTCTCAGGACTGCAGGACATAAGCCTCTCCGTCAAGCAGGGTCGCGATGCAAGCGGATTGGCGATCGCAGTACCAGACATATTGCACATTAGACGCCGCTGCCGGTCTACTGAATTTGTCGTACTCATCTGGTGTTAGCTAACGCTAACGAGATATTTATCGGTAACCATCGGTATTTATAAGGCTTTACCCATAGTCGCCTCTTACGATACCTGCAGAGAGAGATGATATATTATCGCCTATTAGCTTTGATGGTTTCCTTCGTAATCACACGGCAAAAACAATTCTAGCTAAAATTAATATTATGTTCCTACTGACTTCAAATGCAAAATTACAGGCATTTAACTTAGATAAAAATTTAAATACTTTTTGAAGAATACCTTAAATTACTCAATGTTAAACACATGGTTTTGTAGATAAATCACTTGTCACTTATAGTAAATCGATTGTGATACTGTTCTTATTACTTTAAATAGTCTAATTGTGTATGATATGAATTTATACGAAATGATAACAAATCTCTTATTGCCCCTTCACAAAATAATTAAGGCACATTAGTAAACTATTTACGAGAATAGCTGTTATTGGTTGTTAATCCTAAATCAAAAGCGATCCCTAATGAATGATTGGAGATATTAGTGAGTCTTGTGTATGACTGTTGTGTACGTGTATGAAGTGAATGCTTGGGAAAGATGTGTGTTTATCTACGATTTAGAGAAGTTTGTGTATACATTGTTATCTAAGAAGATTCTTTAAGGATGTCGACGTTTTTTTAGATTTTTATAGTTTATGTTTCTAGATTATTTTCTTTACAGCCTATCAAGAGTCCACTGCTGAACATAAGCCTCCCCTAAAACGTCTCGACTTCCCGCAACATTTTGCCAGTTGTCACTCCATCTAGTGATATGATATATAGATTATCTATACTTATAAGTTTTATTTTTGAGAAAATACGTTAAAAAAAACTCGCCAAATAAAGCGTGTTTACCTACGAACAAAGCTTATGAACAAAAAATATGAAAATATGAAAAACCCGAAAATATTTTATAAGCTACACTATGATTTATATGGTAAGAAGTTACGATAGACGAGTGGTTCGGTGGTCGGAATTTCGAGTCAAGAGACCCTAGTTCGATTCCTAGGTGGCAGGCTCGTACCAATGGGTTTTTCAAAAACTTATAAATGAACTATATCGTTGGATTGGACATAAAGACGGCGACGGGCTCATCATCTGTCACGTTGTCTCGAAATTATCTTTGGTGGAATGTGGGTCGAAGTAACTTAATTGTCAAGACGAGACCTCTGTCTACCCCTGTTGGGAATTGCGTGATAATATTTTTTTACACCAAGATGTAATAGAATAGATGTAGTAGATTATAATTTAAATAAATATAACTTATATTTATTTATAGTCAGAATAACACATACAGATGATACAAAGCCGCACGCGTATTCCGTTGAATCCGGCACGTATACGCGTGCGGCTTTGTATCATCTGTATGTGTTATTCTGACTATAAATAAATATAAGTTATCCTGACTATAAATAAATAAATATATTATAATCTGATAACGACCATGAAACGCTTGCACACGACATCACAAAACTAAAGCGTTCATTGAAGTTGATCAAGGCTTTGTTAAGTTTTAATCCAGCTAGTTAAGGTGTTAGATTATATGTATGTCATATAATCTAAGGTAAAGGTCAAGAGTTAACTATGGTATGACTTCCACGTGTAGTTCTCTAAAGATAACGATGAATACATATCTTTAAAGGTGAAACCGTCATACTAGCAAGCGGTATTATTGGATTACCGATGCCCTGAGAATCTTCAACAGCACAGAAGCTACAGGTACGTTCCCAGTTATTATGGGAGAGATAGTTGATCGGTGGCCCCACTAATCGCACGAAACGCATACTGGACCATATTATGATGCAAACACCGCTGCTTATCTTTACCACGCAAGAATACGCAAGGATAATCACTTGATAAATTACCATAAAATTTCCTTTTAATTCAATTTTTTTAAGTATCTGCAGTGTTAAACTCGAATTCAAATTGAATTTTAGGTTATCATTAATCGCATTAATAATGTCTATTTGCGGGGTAAGTATCATTTCTTACACCTGTCTCAGTTTGTAGATTATGTACATATTTTATATTCATGCCAATATAAAAGAATATAAACGGAGCCTTAGACGGTACAACTGAACATACACTTTAAAGAGTAGTTTATTCAAGAGCACAAATTTTTATAATCATGCAGCTGTTCAAAGTTTTCTTATTTATTTTTGGAATATTAGCTGTATTTGTTGGGATAAATGAAGCGGCTACAATTCCGAGTGAAGATCAACCAGAAGAAGTAAGTTACGTTTCCTTTATGGAAAACGATATTCTCTTATTATACCTTATACCTTGATGAATTTAGATATATTTTCTTTTAAACAACAGATCGTCAGAGGCAACCTCCTTCTTACGTCGCTACCGTACCAAAATAGAATATGACAAATTTTTTTAAAATGTTGGTAGTAGATATAAGGGTTAACTTATATAACGGTTATAGGTATACGTATAATAAAACGGTTATAGGCTCTATCTATCCATCTAAGTTACGGACTTAATAGACCTCTGCCTACCCCAGTATTGAAAAATTGTGTAAAGTTAAAAAAATGTTCTTTAGGACCTGTCCTTCTTATGGACCTTTACATTCCCTTAAGTAAGTAAGAAAGTGTATGAATGTTTCAGTCCCCATTAATGATTTTTTTATTATTTTCCTTAGATCGGTACGGCTGGAAGTGAACCACAAAATTGCCGAGGGATGGAATATTCCGTCAGCGTGTGAAATAAAAGGATGACATCGCCAAGCTTAGCACAGGAAGTGAGTGTCTTAATTACTACAAATTAGATCGATTACGAAAATTGCTTTATAGTTACCATCAATAACAATAATAACAACACTTATTTTACACTCCTTATTAAACTAATTTTAACAAGGAAAAAAAATTACTGGTAACAGGTCATTCCGAGATCCCGGGACTCACAGCCCATTATCATACACTGCGTAGTGCTTGACGGCACTATCGGGTCAGAGTGTGATAACAACCCCGGGAGATCTAGTTAGAGAGAAATCCATCAGCTGTTAAGGACTCGTTTATTTTATAAACATGATATACTTTTGTCAATATACTTACTTCTTTTTATCAATACGCATTCATTAAAATTAAAGCCATGGCATGGCATGCCAAGGCATAATTAAAGCCATGGAGCTAGACATTAACCCTTTCGACCCACCTTCCACCGTAGAAAATTTGGGACAAAGTGACAGGTGGTGAGCCCGTCGCCATCTTTATGTCCAAGCCATCCAACGATATAAATCGTACATAAGTTTTTGAAAAAAACCTATTGGTACGAACCTTGGGGCTCGAACTCGGGTCTCCTCACACATATTCCGATCACCCAACTACTAGGCTATTGTGACTTTTTTTAATTATTGCATTTGATTTTTGCATTTTTTGGGACGTGACGGGAGGTGAGCTTGTCGCCGTCTTTATGTCCAAGCCAATAAGTTTAAAAAAACATTTATCCTATAGCCTTCCACCTGGGAAGCGAACTCAGGTCTTTTGACTCGAATTCCGATGACCCAACTACTCGGATATCGTATGCACGTGACGTGACGTTTTTTTTAAAATAACGTTCTGTTTTATACTCGTATTCATATATATTACTAGTGTGTGTGGTAGTGTTTTTAAGGTTATACGGTATTTTACCCGATGTCGATTAATACATTCTGCGATCGAAGGGACTTAATTGTCTAGACTAGACCTCTGTCTACCCCTGTATTTGCGTGAAGATATATAAAATTATTTTATTTCAAGAGTAAGCCCAGAGTTCTTTGGCTCCGCCAGTAACCGATATTTGGGCCACGGGGGGCAAAGAGAGCATCACATTTCCTAATTTTTTATTCTGCAAACATCGGCGTTATCCTGGCTGATGTGGGTAGAACAATGTTTTAATATAGTACATACAAAATAAATTGTAAATAACATGTTCAATTTAAACTCAATAGCTTCATTCAATAGCCTTCATTGATTGTGACTTTTAAATTTCAGGCCTATTGTAAACACAGCAATCAACTTTCTACGAAGAAGCCGCTTTAAGTATTAAGTATTCTACAATAGGCTAAGCTACATTTGGTGGATGAATATAATATTGTTTTAATACTATCCTATTTTATTATTATTCCCACAAAAATTCCCACAACCTTCATCACTAAATATTAGGTATTCACACTATAAAATATACCTACTCATAATGTTATTGGGGCAACGTGACAGGTAGTCAGTAGTGAGCCTTCTTCGTTTTGGTATTCAAACTAACGATACTATAAACAGGTATAGATATTTACTTAGATTTCGAGAGCTGCACTCACCGACCGAACCGTGCTCCGTATTACAATACTCTTTTCAACGGTTTTTGTTATTGTACACAAAAACCGTTGAACAGCTACTTCTACATCCAATCTTTCACCAATTCCTTTTTGGATTACTGATTATATCATATATGATATCATCATATGATATCTTTTAACAGCGTTTATCTCTTTCGGTATTGGATGGAGATAGAAGGCGCTGAAAAGGCGTGGGTGATACGGTTGACAGAGGTCTAGACACCTCTGTCTAACCCTATTATCTTTTTTAGCGTTCTTTGCGGCGTATTCTAGGGGAGGCCCATGTTCAGCAGTGGACTCTTGAGAGACTGTATAGAAGAAGACGAATAACTGTTTTATTATCTCTTCTCAGCCCTGGAGGAGACTAGCATAAATGACATCGCAATGAACAACATCCAAAAAGAGAAAACGGTGTAATTGAATTAACGCAATTTATTTTGCAAATTAAAATGGAGCAATGCAAGTAAATAATTATTAAATTAATTAATAAAGATCTTCGTTAATAAAATCCGCTAATAAAATTTAGGTTCTGTTATTTGAAAAGGAAGAAGTGAGACCGAAGTAGGGAATATGCGTAAATCAGCAATGTCTAGAAAACGTGAATTAAATTGTAAATTTGGGAGCTCATTTAGCCGGGGTAGAAGATATGATATACTCGTAGATGTGGACAGGCGTTTGGATGCCGGGAACAAAACTTTAGTCAAAAGGCCAGGTGTACTGAAAAGTGCGCGCATTGCGATACATGGAGGGCTGGTACAGACTTTGTTATATACCTGTGTTTGTCAGAAGAAGCGATTTTTCGTAAAACCATGGCCGACCGAAAAAGAAACGAAGACATTTTTGTTTTTCACCGAAAGTTTGAAATATGACCTTATCGCGTGCTTCGATAATTTCGATACGTTGAGCGAATGAGTGACAATCGTATGATAAATAAAACATATAGCGGGAAAGTAAATATTAAAAGATGGGGCGAGATAGGGCGAGACTAACATTCGAAGACCATCTAAACAAATTGTTCGAAGACGGGGGGGGGGGTCAAGGGTACTTGGATACATCTACGTGCATGTATGAAGAAAATGATGAATTTGAAAGAAGCGTGTATTATTTAGTTTTTCACAAACTATTTTTACTTTCCGACGTTTCGGATGCTTTATAACATCCGTGATTACGGGGAGACTGAGGTCTTCAGCGTCCCGCTGTTATTGTCACTGTCGTTTACCGTCATCTTATATTTATAAATTTTGGACCCGATTTACGCAAACGTGCTCACTGTATTTTGAGGTCTTGCAGTGGTATGCTTGGGCTTGAATTTACTCTTATTTATGACAGGATCCCAAGCAAGTGGTAATACGCAACCATTTTACCTATTGAAATTTGGATGTTTTTTCATTTCAATAGCATAGCGGTTCATCCTGGGTAGGAATTGGTGCTCCTTCGCGACGATATGTGGCTTCTCAAATCTGATATAATAGTTGTGCCGATCTAAAATGAGAACACAGACTACAGATTTTCTCTGACACTCCCGCATCTTCCAGAGGGATATAACACTTACCTTACTTACACTTAGTTTACATTTTTTCCAGGGTGTTCCCTTATATGATAGTCTTTGGTTAAAAATTCTTTATTCATAAATTTTTATTTCATAAAAAAAAGGAAATTTTTTGGCGCAAATGGATTATTTCATTCAGTTCAGTATATTATTCTGTGCCGT
This sequence comes from Sericinus montela, assembly GCA_029286605.1. Lineage (NCBI taxonomy): Eukaryota > Metazoa > Arthropoda > Insecta > Lepidoptera > Papilionidae > Sericinus > Sericinus montela. Next base: position 3,756,655 of record JAGSMR010000031.1, on the reverse strand, counting down.
GATTCAGTTAGGTTACTGCTTTGTTATTTCAAAAAATAAATTAGTTTGATTTGTGGTGTAATATACATTTGTATTAAATTTAATTAAATAACTTTACCGTAATATTTTCTTCGGAAAAGCAACAAATTGAGACATTAGATATAGGGAACGCAGAGTGGTAGTTACTTTACGGGAGATCACGGCCACCTGAGTCTCCCATATCATACACTGATCTTTGCGAAGGCCAAGATTTTTTACAGAATTTGAGAATGGATTAATGTTCTGATAAATCTTGGCCGTAATCAATCTTGGCCAACAACTTTGGGCTACCCATAATCATTGCATTACATTTAGATAGATTTACAGAAATTCCATGTCTATGTTACCAGTTACTGCTGGCTTCAAGGAAAGGAGGATGTCGTGGTCAACTGCAGGAACCAAGTCTTAAGAAATTTACACACATCAGCTCAGGAAGAATTAATAATGTTTTCATGGATATATCGGCGTTTGGCGTTCCGCACCATCTGATTGCATGTGTTTCTAACTAATTTAAAACGGGACCAATTTTCTTCGGTATGATTTTATTTAAATTTCCGAAAAGCACCATCTATTCTTGACATTGCCACTCGTACGCCCTCCAGGGCTTCCTCCGCCCTCCGCTCATCCAGGGAACGGGAGGACGCTTTACTCTTACTATATCAATCAATATGGTGAATGGATATTAAATGAATCAAGAACTAATTTGTTCAGGAATGATACTTTCTTGTCTATAGCAGTCGAAGTGAGGAAGTGCTAAATGAATCAAAGCTGCGTCTTTCCTAAGTTTGTCAATATCAATTGTTCAGGATAGAACAAGGTAAAAAAAATATTCTTCTTTTCGTATTTAATTTGATTACTTAATTACAATAACTTTAATTTGCATGCGTGCCCGTTGGAAGCTAAATCGTGTCTAAATTTTTGAATAATGATCGTTGAACCAGTCAAAATTGTACAATTAAAAAGTAAACCGTTCAACGATCGATTGTTACTACATAAATAATCAATCTACGTTTGTCTATTAATATTATTGTCTGTAGTGCAGACATCCTCCTAACCTTGAAAACTTAGACAGCTTTCAAGTTTCTTCATCCCGAGGCGTAGGCAGTAAACACAGGCGGTTTAAAGCTCTCCGCACAGTATCATTGATTAATGGTTGTCGGCGACGCGCGGTACACCGTCTGACCCCGGAAACAATTAGGTGACACGACCCAAGCGCCATGACATTGCGGAGGTGCTATCATCCTTAATTACCACCAAATCATTCAATTGCAGTTCCTTAGATTTGACACGCCATTTAGCCAGCCTAGCACCGCGCTCGAGTTAGACTAATACACGAACCGATCGATATTGCAGCGAAGACCCTTAGATACCGCTTGTGAAAGTTCCGCGGATACAAGTGCGGCGTTCAGTTCCAAGCGCGGAATTGTCGTAGGTTTTATGGGTGATACTTTAGCCTTTGTGAAAAGTAGATTTGAAGACACTTGTTGACGTTTATTGGCAGATCTCAAATAGATACAAACACCTAAAGCGCGCTACGATGCATCACAGAAACAATGCATTCCAATTGAGACCGGGTTATCAATTAATACACGTCTAGGAACCCTAAGAGTAAACAGGGATTGCAGATTTTGTGTAAGTTTCAACCAGGAATTCTTGAACAAGGATTTTCAGTCTAATAGTGCATGGAGGTAGTAAACCTAAAGAGGCGAAAATTTTGATGGTAGATGACAACATATTGCGTTTAATAGTAGTCTCTGGGGCTGTAAAATTAAAGCTAAAGCGTTAGCTACACTGTGCTGAATATAGCACAACTCTTCTCCAGAGTCGCAGCTGGTTAATTAATCGTAGCAATAAAAATCCCTATGAATCACATTTTTTTATTTTCAGGTCGGAACACTCTTCTCCTTATTGCAAAATGCATCTCGTGTATAGATAGCATAGAACTAGCACTAGAAAACCCGTAGGCGACAGTATTTAATCAATGAGATTTTATAGGATTTGACTCTTCATCACGCCACAAAATAAGTTGAAAGTTACGATCCGATTCTCTTAAAGAGACTTGTCGAAACATTCCTCAATGTCCGCAGATAGCACATATTTGTGTTGACAGAATTGTATGATTATATTAAACAGTGGATCCTGAATTATCGGCTACTTACCATATGTAACTCATTAATAGAGACTCTTGAGGACATGCGAGTATTAGCATCAAACACGGCGTGAAGCTTAGCGGACTCGCTTTTCTCTTTATTACAGGGTGGTGAGGCAGAAAATAAGCTACCCTAGGTTTCTGATGGGGGCCTATAGAAAGATGAAAGATGAAGAAAGATGATCGAGAGACTTATACTAGAAATTAAAATCACGGTGAAGCCTTTTTAGCTCCGGTAGTCTCCTAAAAGGAGCTTCCAAGCTTAATAATCTCCTTTTTGTGACATAGTTAGAGTCACCGAGGCAGGCTGTCGTATCACGAAGAGGTAAAGCAACAGAAAATCTTCAATCCACATTACGAACTGTATTTGCAATAAAATGCTTTTCGCAAAAAACTTCTTCCATAGATAGGGGATATGTCTGAGGAAAGCTCTCTAACTCCCAAAATTTGGCTAAGTCCGAATGGAGACTGGAAGAGTCATCCATCAATAAAAGGTTGCAATACATCGATTTGTTTTCTAAAAATTTACTATTTTTATTTTTTATGCGCGTTACAGAGCCGGTAACCAACCAAGCCAACTTTGAAAATCGAAGCACGGGATTGTTTTTACCTAATTCTTGCGACTCGGAACCTATTATGTCTCAAAATAGGTCCGCGCGTATCAACATCTCAATGTCTGAGGGTTTATTCAAAATTTAGTGAAAATTTTAAAGAATAAGTATTATGAGTATCAGCTCATAAACAATGCATGCTGAAAACTATAAAGAAACCTGGAAAATTATAAAAGATGTATGTAATTTAAATCAAAATAGGAAAACTCCTACTGAATTATTAAAAATTGTTAATTCTCCTACTAGATCTCTCGATCTAGTGAATAAATATTTTACTTCTGTGGGGCGTGACTTAGCAAATAAACAACTTAAATGAGACTGAAAACGAATTGGTTAATAAACCAATAATACTAGATACTCCACATAATTCTGTGAACATCTTTCCCACAGATGTAGCTGAAATTTAAAGTAACATAAGTAGTTTAAAATGTAACGGGGCTTCCGGTTGTTGGAGTTTTTCCAAAATATTTTAAAGATGCTATAGTCTATCCTATATAAAAAGATGGAGATAAAACATCACCCTCAAATTACATACCAATATCATTACTGATACTTATTATTACTGATACTTATTATTACTGATACTGATTACTTTAAACGATGGCGACACCGAGGAGCTGAGCCTTTTGGACAGAAGAAAAGTGGAAATCTGCAAGAAAAAGATAAGAAAGACGAGTATGTAGAGAAACTGATAGAAAGATAAAAAAATCATTCGATACACTTTCCATTCCAATTCTTCTTCATCGTCTTGAAAATGTAGGTATCAGAGGTCTTACCTATAGTTTGTTTAAGGACTACTTATCTGACAGAAAGCAACGAGTTACGTTGCTTTCTATCAGATAAGTAGTAGTAGGAGTAAAGTTATTTAAGCGATCCCTTTTTATGTTCCTTTGGCATTACGCAATTAAATAACTTTGTTTCCAATTAAACAAATGCTTTTTTCGTCAATCGTTCTTCATTCATTCTCTCGACATGGCCAAATGATCTCAGCATACCTTTCTTAATTTTAGTCACTACATCTTCTTTCAGACCACAACGTTTCCTTATTTCACTATTCCTTATCCTGTCGCTCAGTTTAACTCCTAACATACTTCTTAATACTCTCATCTCAACTGCATTTACTCTGCTTTTATATTTCTTCTGTCATACCCAACTTTCACTTCCGTACATGAGTGTCGGAACCAAAACTCCCTTATGCACAGCCAAACGAGCCTTGTTAGACACCATCCGACTGCTCATAAAGGAGTGCAAAGCTCCATTCACCATGTTTCCTGCATTCACTCTTCTTTCAATATCACTCACACTTTCCTTCTCTTGTGAACTTTGAACCCAGATACACAAACTCATTCACCTGTTCAATTTGTTCATCTCCAATCATTATATTGCTGTATATCATGGCCTCATCTCTTTCAAACACCATCATTTTCGTCTTCTTTACATTCATCTTCATCCCCTTTCTAACAGAAGCTCCACAGGCTGAAGACGCAAGTAATACTTGATCATCAGCGTAGAGAAAACATTTGACGAGTAACTCATTCATTCTCAACCTTCTTTCTCAACCAACTTTCTTTCTCTTTTAAATCTGTCAAGCAATTGTTCATGAACAGATTAAACAGCCACGGTGACGCTATACATCCTTGTCTAACACCTTTTTCGATATTAAACCATTCAGTGTATGCCCCGTTTATCCTTACACAGACACAAGAATCCCTATAAAGAGATTGCAATGCTCATATAAGGATACTGCAGACACGTTTCTCGGACAATGCTGACCACAATTCATTCCTGACCACTCTATCATAGGCCTTTTCTAGATCCACGAACGTGCAATAGACCTTCTGGTTTTTAGCCAGACACTTTTCGGCTATGCACCGCAAGGAAAAGACCTGATCCGTACACCCCATTCCCTTTTTAAATCCCGCTTGTGCATCCCATACTTTTTCGTCCGTTTCATTCACAACCCTTTTAATCAACACTTTCGCATACAATTTACCGACGACGCTGATAAGGCTTATACCGCGGTAATTTACGCAGTCCTGCCGTGACCCTTTTCCCTTATATAATGGCACGATTACGGCTTTGCACCAGTCTCCCGGTACTTGCCCATTTGGAAACAAAGATATCCTCATATAAACCTATAAAGCTCTAGGAGAATGTGTAAACTTACTGCATTAGTTCTTTGGGCGGTGTAGCTAAAAGTCATATAATTAATATAGACCGTGCAGAAAGATCTGTCTGTGATCTGTGTGTAGCTATGACTAAATAAACTGTCGAAGATAGTTAATTGACTGTGCACGCATCTGTGGGAGGGAGGGTGGTGCTCTTCTTCTCTTCGGACCAGGTAACATATACCTTTTTATATTTGCATGCGGGGGGTTGCGAAGTAATTTTTTCAATAACAACTTTAAACTGTCGAAGACTAGAAAAGATCGGGGCGACCGCTTGCTGTTAGAACTACCAAGGCTGTTAATGCTGTTAAAGCCAGAATTCGTCAAAATCCCATTAGGAAACAAAAAATCTTATCACGCGAAAAGGAGATTCCCGCTTGGACTCTGTCGCGTATTATAAAACAAGACCTGAAGTTAGGTGCTTATCATCGGTATACAGGACATATCTGAATCAATCTTTATAATTAAAGAGGTACAGGCACAGAAATACTGCAGCGCTGATATTCTGTCGGTGCCGCTTGAATAATCCATGCGCGGTCTCCGACATAATACTTATTAACTAGCACCAAAGAAATTAAAAAAAAAATACATATGTAGGTAAACAAATGGTAGTTGAGTTTGACTTAAAATACAATTTTATTTAACAACAGAGAAAAGACATAATTAAAAAGAAAATAAACATGAATAAAATTAACATAAAATTGAAAAATAATGAAATGAACATGAAAAACTGATGTTGTACAGTAGGTAATTAGGGATAATCGATACCGGTACAAATGGAACCACCTATCACTGAATGAACGAAGACAGAACTTATTAATATTATTATTTATTGTTCTAATATCAAGTATTGGAGGCGTAAACATTCGTGTAAAGTAAAAATAACATTCATTAATTAAAAGTGTTTTATATTGTGTTCTAGATTGCTTTGCGAAAATAATACTGTTAATAATGTTGGTGTAATATAAATTGTTTGTATTATATATATTAATAAAATGTTTGAAGTCTCATATAGTGTAACCATTTTTTTATAATAATACATATACCTATGACACAATGTAACAAGTATAAATGAAGTAATATGTATGTATGAATAGTTTATAGTAAAAACTACTACTGTTACTTCTAATATTTTTTTAACATTTAGTATATTATACAGGTTTTACATATATTGTAAATATTACAAAAGATAAAAATAGTAAAGCACAAAACAAAGGAAACTCACTAAATCATAAAATAACAAGAAAAAAGTTCAAGATAATAAAAAAAATCAGTTATAGTTTAATAATGTATACATACTTTCGACCGTTGTAATAGTACAGTTTTAACTACATTCTTAGCAATTTTAAAAGTTATTTTTACTGTAAATAACATTTACAGTAAAAATAACTTTTAAATTGTCCGCAATGGTCAAACAATGCCAGATCCAAAAACGCGGATAATGTCCGATTCCTTTTTAATGCGTTCAATATTATCATTCTTATCTTTACGTACAAATATTTTGCCAGCTTTTGTCCATACGAATATCCATTTCCGGCGGCGGCATATATCCCGTGACTTTGCGAATAGTTGCCGATTTAGTCGAGTTAGGCGCTCGTTTATATAAAAACGGCAGGTCTGACCCGGTAAGCCAAAGCCTTCAGTAGTAGCACGCCGGTGTACTCGTGCCGCGCGCAGCAGCTCATCACGCACAGAGCGGCGCGCGAACCGGACGACGATACACCTCGCGGGTATGCCCTTATCATTCAATGGATCTCTTCGAACTGCTCCAACTCTTTCCGCAGACATAATGTCCCGCTCGTCCAAGGAGACTGACAGTTTCTTTGCGGCAACTGTAACGAGGTCTATAACGTTTTCGCCCTTGACCTCGGGAACGCCCGATATCTCGATATCATTCAATAGCAATTCCTGGTCTCGCTCATTAATTTCGGATCTGAGCTCGCTGATGATAGCCTCACAGGAATGGCTTGGGGTTACCTCATCAAATTTTTTCTCTAAAGACGTGACACGCTCGTCGATGGTATCAACACGTGAAGTGAGGCTCTCCATAGAATTACGGAAACTGGCGATGTCCGCCCTGCACTCCCCAAGCTCGACCCTTAATGCCGTCATTTCACCTCGTAGACCGCGCATCTCTATTAAGAACTGGCTCAGGTCCGACTTATTAGTGGGCGTAACATTTATGTCTTCTGCTTCAGCAGATGTGGTGGTACCAACATAGGATGTTTTTACAGTTGTTGCAGGTAAACACTGAGTATGATTTGAGCGTGACACTTTAATCTTACATGGGCTGCATACCCAGTTAATCGGTGCACCATTCCCCTCAGGAATTGCGACACAGCTTCGATGATAATTGACTTTGCAATTACTACACGCTGCGGCGTTTGCTGAGCTGAAGAAGCGGCCACAGGTCGCGCACTTTGCCATGTTTATATAAATTGAAAATACTGAATCTTATTTTTTATTATAAAATTAGAATTTTTTTATTTATTATTTGTAGGGTAGATGGAGTAATGTTTGTTAACAGATTGCTACAACTTTGTAAAACTTAGAAGCAAAACACACAAATATCAATAAAATGGACAAAATAAATAAAGTTTTTATCTATCACAGTGATTGTACTAGTTTTGACACTGAAAATTAATATTTACCAACACTTTATTCACTATTTTTAGTAAAAACGAAGGAGTAGATGTTAGGCCTTAGACCGCGCGCGGATTACTCCATTTAGTGATGATAGTACAGATCTCCCCGCATGATTTATTTATTTATTTATTTAAACTTTATTGTATCACCTTAAAATGCTCAGTGGTGCCCATCGGTGGTAGGTCTAAGCCTTGTTTGGTGGCGCCTGCAGAATGGCATCTCGTCAAAAGCAGTAGTGCTACCGGGCCTGGATTCAAAAACTAGGGTTTTTAAGAAGAAGTATAACTCTACCGCCAGGTCCTTCAAAAGAATAGTTGCTGCGGCAAAGTCCGAGCAAATTGGCAGAATTGGCGAGAAACTGGTTCGTCTTTCTTCGAGAACTCGTGCGTTCTGGTCCCTCGCCAAGGCTGTCCAAATGAATTTCAGTCAGCCATCACTACCATATCTGCACAGGACACAGGCTCACTGCTCAGGCTCATGACGCAAAAGAGAAAGCCGGATCTTCTAGGTTCTCCTTTTGCGTCCAACTCGACTCTCGATGATAGGGGGAACTCACCGCCAACCATCCCGTGCAGTGAGTGCTCTATGCCGGTCATCCGGTTTTTTCAGAGCTCAGTGCGTAAAACACTCCTCTCCCTAGACATCAAAAAGTCGCGTGGGCCCGATGGAATTCCCCCTATTGTGTTGAGGATGTGTGCGCCCGAGTTGGCACCGGTTCTATCGCGTCTTTTTCGGTACTCCTACTCTAAAGGCGTCATCCCGATGGCATGGAAGACAGCTTTGGTGCATCCGATCCCTAAGAAAGGCGACCGCTCAGATTCGGGCAACTACAGACCGATCGCCATCACCATCTTGTGCAACAAAATAATGGAGTCACACATAAATAATTATAAGAAATATATGAAATATCCGTTTTGACTCACTGCACATAGTTACTAGCTATGATCAGTGGTTCGAGATCGTAGGCATTCGGCGTGGTAGGCGTTGAAGTCGTCGAGTGCCGCGATCTGTGGGGATGGGATCTGCAATAGCACGGAATCTGCAGCCGGTGTAGCACGATGTGGCCGATGAGTCGGTCAGTATCGGCGTTACCGCTGTGGGACCTATGGAGGCACCGCCGCATAGACGCGAGGGTGGTCGTCGCTGCCTTCCTTCGACCTTCAAAGCTGCCGAGGAGTTGCGAACATATATCCTCTCTGACGTATACACAAACCCCGGCCCGTGGCACAAAAGAATGTTCAAGCTTGTACCCCGGGTAGGAAAGATAAGAGGTATCCGCTGGAGAGGATATCTGCGTCTCGGTAAGAAAAAGCAAGGCCGGCTTTGCCGTCTCCAGATGGTAGTGGACGGAATCTAGATTGGAGACTGTGTGGGTGGGTGACCAGTATGGGTGTTAACTGTGCTTAAAGAAAACTCAATTAAAAACTTTTACTCTTGTCTATTTTGTTGGAGAAACAAAAATACATTTTGATATACCAAATTATTTAAAATAATATGAACAATGGGACCGGTTTCGCGCGCTGCGCCTGCGCCAACCATTATCGGTCAGTCGCCTCATTATCGCATCGCGTGCACCTTGAAAGTCTAGACTTACACTAATAACGCATGTGTTTTCGTTTCTTACAGTTTTACGTAATTTCTTCTATATTCCCGTCGTGTCCTTCCTTCTATTTTGTACTGACTATTATTTTATGTTTTATAAATTTTGTAGTTGTGTTCGAGGTCACTTATTTTTAGAATTTCCATATGTACGCGACATATGGAAATTATAAAAATAAAATAAAAAAGGAACTATTCGCTTGAATGCATAATAAAATAGCAGAAATTGAATATTCTATAGAAGATAGTTAATTGACTCAGGCGTTATTTTGCGGAAATTCATTGTAAAGTTGTTATTGAATAATTACCTCGCACCATTCCGCAAATATAAAAAACGTATGTGTTACCTGGTCCGAAGAGAAGAAGTGTACCATCCTCGCTCCCTCCCTACCTCCACAGAAGCGTGCACTAATTCTTCTGTATGCACCACCACCACTACACTCAAACCAGGTAACATATACCACCACGAAAACGCGACACTTGTTACGGGACATTGTACGGGACATACTCGTATGTACATTCTAAAAAATTAAAAAGGGAACTATCCGCTTGGTTGCATAATTACATAGCAGAAATTGAGCATTCTATAGAATTTTCTTAACAATTATAATCATGACATCCTCTCTATAGATATTTGATTAGTTTACCAATATCGGTTCCATTCACGGACTTAGGTGGTCATTGTAGACGCGTGCTCGTCGCGACCCCTTTTCAAGGCTGAAATCCTACTTAGCTACGCACCCATGCCATCGAGGGTTTGGGCGTCCCCCCTAGGCGACGAACACCATTTCGTCCTCGATAGTGTGGAATGCAGCGCGCAAAGCGGCGATGGGGACCGCCACCCGTCACGCACAGCCCGACACTGCAGAATGTGGCGAACGGAGTGCAAAGTTGCCACTTGGAATGTTAGAGGAGGCATGTGAGATAAGACGAATGAGTTGATCGAAATAACGAAAGAAAGAGAATTAGAAGTCGTATGTTTTTCGGAGACCAAACGGAAGGGCAGTGGAACTGAAGAGCCCCCTGGTGGGGCTTTATCTCTATGGTCCAGAGTCCCGGAGAGCGAGAGCGCCCGCCAGGGAGTGGGGGTGCTGCTGTCGTCTCGGTTAATCGATGTGACTGAATATAAGGTTGTAAACAGCAGTGGAGATGCGATCTCTTCGTAAAATGTGCGGTGTCTGTTTACCAGGGCCGACAGAAAGCGAAACGAAAAGATTTACAATATGATCAGAAGATGACCTAATCATTAAAATTGATAAGGGCGTGCTTCGATAGTTTAGCCACGTTCAGCGAATGAGAGAAGACCGAATGGTGAAGAAAATATATAGCGCGAAATGAATATTAAAAGGGGTCGAGGTAGGCCAAGACTAACTTTCAAAGACCATGACAGTAAACTGCTCGAAAAGGGGAGAGTCAAGAGTACTCGGATGCCTAGACGTGCATGTATGAAGAAAATGATGAATATGAAAGAAGCGAAAGAGGTGTGTAAGGGTCGACACTTGACGATCTGTTCTCTCCGGCTACCCCGTCAGGAACTGTATGTGAAGACAAATAAATAAATAAATGAGGTCACGATAGCTGAGTGGTTGGGAGGTCGGAATTTCGAGTCAAGAGACCCGAGTTCGATCCCCAGGAGGCAGCCTAGTACCAATGGGTTTTTCAAAAACTTATGTACGAATTTTATCGCTGGCTTTGACATAAAGACGGCGACGGGCTCACCACCCATTACGATGTCCCGAAAATATCTTCGATGGAAGGTGGGGCAAAGGGACTTAATTGTCTAGACTAGATTTTACTTATGATCCAACAAAGGAATTGTATGTTTTTCGTCGTGTAATCAAAGGGTTTCAAAGTTCGGTTGGTGAATCCAGCTTTTCAATATAAGCGTGTGGTTATAATAATAAAATAAGACAGTATCAAAACAATTCAGCCACCAAACATAGTCTATAGTAGAATCCTATGCAACTTATGTGTTTTCTTCATAAAAAGTTGATGCCCCCATGCCCCCATGGCAGGATGCAAAGAAAGACCACATCCCTTCCCAATCCGCCAAATTGTAGTGCCACATACGGCGGTGGCCTACAGATCGCGACCGCAATGGGCACATGATGGTCACTTTACTCCGAATCAGGCAGTGGTCCGATGAACCCAAAGGAGCATTGATGGAGACCACATAGCCGTCCGGATGAGAGGTCAGCAGAAGATCCCGCAGGGTGTTTGATCCTCCACGAGTACCACGAGTGTTATGTATGTTAACACATAAGGTATTTGTGTATAGATATTTCTGTTGTTACCCTCCTTAATGATTGTTAAGTGTCTTTCTTAATAAATAGTTAGTCTCGCACCGTTACTGTTTCAATCACCACTCCTTTATAGTGTACAATACTGGTGAGCCCGTCGCCGCCTTAATGTCCAAGCCAACGATTTAATTCGTATAGAATTTTTTGCCTGCCAATTGGGGATCGAACTCGGGTCTCTAGACTTGATTCTGATCTCCCAAACACTCGGCTATCCTGACCTTATTATTATGAAGGATTTTATTTTAATGAAGGAAAATCAAATAATCACTATTTGTGATGGAAGTGTTTGGAATTATATTTTTCTATTGTGATAGTTATATCTGTGCTCTGTAGTTCTGTGCAATATGAAAAAGGTTAGAACATCAGACCATTATGTACAGACTGGGTACAGAACATCTAACCTGCTAAAGTAAACTTTACACGATTTTCACTGGCGAATTCGAACGATAATTTTATTGTTACCTTAATTAGGTACCGGATTCAATTTCATGAAATATATATAATTAATTATAATTTCTATAAACATGATTAAATTACTTATTTTCTTTTATCTTTCAACATGTCACAATCGCTTCATGTTATGTTTAATGTTATGTTATGTAATATTAACGTAAACAATATTTTTATTGTTTACTTTATGAATTATGTCGTATTTATGATATGTAAGTATTGTAGTTACGTACTTTATAAATACTGTGTAACATAATGGCAAACAGCTGTGAACAAGATAATTTACTTTAATTTATGTTGTATTTAATCATTTATTTATGACTGTAAATATACAAAACTAAAAGTTTCATTACAATGTAATAATTGTTAAAATTATTAATTTTGTTAAGGAAATATTAGGGATTTTATGCCTCTATAGTCATAAAACCATTAATTAGATAATGTCAGTGGCGTACGGGCAGGGCGTGCCTCTTTGACCCAAGATTGTTGTTAAGTCAAGTCGAATCAAACCAAATCATTTATTTACAGAAATAAGAATGTAAATGTTTTCAATCACAGTATTTTTAATGTTGTGTTTTTATGTTGCGTTTCGAGATAAAGTATTTTTCATTCCGCCACTTTAATTCCCTTAAAATGTTTATTACATTATGACTCACAGAAACATTATCTTAAATTTTGAATACGACGATGATATGTTCTGCAACAAGTTTCATTTAATATTTTAAGGTGGACGGAATTAAGAGATTGGGTTTTTTGGTCATTGTTCCATTACTTAATCTTAAATCAAGTTCAAGTGGAGAAGGGGATTGTAAATTATTATTCCAACACCACGAGGCATTTATAAAGCACAGTATATATATGTAAAAGTTACATTTAAAAAGCATCATCGTCATCTTAGTTAATCTGTTTTAGTAGCTAATTTCATCATCATATGTTTTTTACGTATATATGTATATTTGTGTGTATATGTGTGTATATGTATATATATATATACATGTATATATATATATATATATATATATATATATATATATATATATATATATATATATATATATATATATATATATATATATATATATATATATGTATATATATATATATATGTATATATATATATATATATATATATATATATATATATATATATACATATATATATATATATAGAGGCTATTAATTTGTTTGGAAAACCCCAAACAAATTAATAAGTAAATTACCAAAGTTAACCTGATAACGTATACTCAAATTCTCAATCTTCCTGTACGCTTTGGAAGTATGGACACTAAAGGTTGAGGGCAAGTATTGACACCTTCAAAATATGTAGCCTTCCCCTCTACCCCTACCGACCTCTGTCTACCCCTGTAATGACGCCCAGTCTGAACTTCACCTGGTACAAAACAGAGCGTCCTGGAGAGCTCTTTTGAAGAGAGCTGACTATGTGGTCACGATTGTCAGTCATGAGGAAACAACGAAGAAGACTAAACATTTCTTGAATGCTAAAGTATTTCCACAAAATGTACCTTGCAAACACTGTGGCTTCACCCACATGGACAACAAGATTTCGGCATGTTTTTTTGTAGTTAGAAGCAGAAGCGTAAATGTAAATTTACTGTAGTTTAAAATGTTAAGATAGCCGAATGGTTGGGTGGTCGGAATTTTGATTCAAGAGACCCGAGTTCGAACGCCAGGTGGCAAGCTCGTACCAATGGGTTTTTCAAAAACTTAGGTACGAATAATATCGTTGGCATGGACATAAAGACGGCGACGTTCCCACCACCTGTCACGTTGTCCCGAAAATACCTTCGTGGAAGGTGCGTCAAAGGGACTTAATTGTCTAGACTAGACCCCTGTCTACCCCTGTATTTGGAATTGCGTTAAGATATTTATTTTTATCTACTACTGTAGTTTAAATTAAGTTCTGTTTAGATGTAGTTTCTTGCTAAATCAACTTTCTACAGTATTATTCACAGAATATTTATAATTTTTTTTGATAATTTGATTAAAAAACTTGATGAGCATTAGTAATGATGAAATGTCCATTTCGGTATTCTATGTATTTTACGACGTTTACGCTTTCCGCGCGATACCTTGAGGTGCGGTGACATTCCTATTGGCAAAATATTCCTAGAGCTTGTATTTTTTTAAGGATGATTTTAGTATATTTCTTGATTTCGATAGCCATTGCGATTTACCGTAAGTAACTATGTAACTATGTCCTATATACCTATGTACTCTGGCATGTTGTAATGTTAATGATAATGATTGAGATTTACAAGGCAGTCGACGGGAAGAGTAAGTAATTAAGAGGAAGTAATTTTCTAACGCTGATACCACGAGGCTTTAACAGGATGTTTCGTATATGATATTAACTGAGATTAAAAATCTGAGACGTTATGTCACATTTATTTTATACCTCAATGCCTCACTGCCTGTCGTTGGGTTAAAACAAAATAAGATTTTCGATGAAAACCTTAAATTAGAACCGTAATACATACAGAAGTAACTAAATAATAAAATGTTAAATCTTCGATCCCCTTTATTTGAACTCAAATTTCGTGATTAAAATTTACGAAGATACTTTCTCTTCGTTTTCCAGAAGATAGGAAAATGTATTTGTTTTGTTTATTAGCCTGAGGGGAAGTTGTTTTATTTGTTTATTTTGTACTGAAGTCTCTATTTCTAATTTTCCATTTCAACTTGGCCATTGTACGAATATATAAAAGAAATTTCGATGGAAAACAAAAACAATGAATGAAAAACAACAAGTAATCTGTTGTTAGTTTGGATCTGTTTCAGTGAAATAGATTATCTAGATTAAGTAAAAAACTTTTTTTACTTTAAGCTTAATAATGAAGAACATAAAAAGCATTATGATACATTATAATTTTAAGTTAGTTTAATAATTTTTTTAATAATTTACTTGGTAAATCTACTGTTTTCAAAAATTTTTTACATTTATATATATAGATATATTTATATTAGTAATTTTAATTTTAATATGGGTAAATAAGGAATGTCTAGAACAGGTACATGAGATTGTGTACTTGGGCAGTGCTTTTAGCCGGGATGGAATGTGATGTAGATGTGGACAGGCGTGTCGCTGCCGGGAACAAAGATCAAGAACAAGAATCAACGGTGCCCTGACTGCATTAGTCTAAAGGCAAGGCGTAGTGAAAAATGCACGCCTTGCGATACATAACGCAGTGCTGGTACCGACTTTGTTATATGGTAGCGAAACCTGGGTATGCCAGAAGAAGCATAAAAGCAGGTTGAATGCAGTGGAGATGCGATCTCTTCGTAAAATGTGCGGCGTTACCTTAGCCGACAGGAAGCGAAACGAAGAGGTTCGCAAAATGGTAGGTTTGAAAGATGACCTTATCACTAAAATGGATAAGGGCGTGCTTCGATGGTTTGGGCACGTTGAGCGAATGAGCGAGACCGAATGGTGAAGAAAATATATAGCGCGAAAGTTCATATCAAAAGGGGTCGAGGTAGGCCGAGACTATCTTTTGAAGACCATGTGAAGAAATTGTTCGAAGACGGGAGGGTCAAGAGTACTTGGATACCTCGACGTGCATGTATAAAGAAAATGATGAATCTGAATGAAGCGAAAGAGGTATGTAAGGATCGTGACACTTGGCGATCTATTCTCTCTGGCTACCCCGTCAGGGATTGTGGGTGAAGATAAAATAAATAAATAAATAGTCACTTCAGGCAATAAGGCTTAGACTTTAGTTTGCGTAGTTGAAAAGTGTAAGATAAAAAAGGAGCACATTGGAAATAGGAAGAATGGAGATGAATATTCTTGGTGGACCAATAAGCAATCTTCGGAGATCGTGCCCGAAACTGTCCAAATCCAAGCTCCTCCTCGTTTCTGTGAAAGGGCAGGGCATCCCAGGCAGCCTCTCCGAACATCAAAAGTGACTCGGAAGCAGACTTCTCCGAGCTGAAATGCAGAAGGTGGTGCTCCTCAATACCACCCACATCACCCTAACTCTGAAACCGTTTGGTCTCCCTTGCCATGGGCTTCCGCCTGGTCGAGTCTTAATATTTATTTATTATAGTTATTTTAAATAAAACGATTTTCGGATTTTATCGTGTTTTTAATAAGTTTTATTTAAAATGTGTAGTATTCGCGTAAATACAAGAAATCATTATATTACAGTTTCAGCTAAAAAAAGTCACGATAGCAAGAGCGAGTATCTTGACTCGAGTTCGATCCCTAAGACTCGAGCCATTGTGTTTTTCAATACTCGCCGGGCTCACGGCCTGTCACATTGTCCGAAAAATTTATCCGGTGAAAGGTGGGTTTAAAGGAATTAAAGAACTCTGTATATCTAATTCTGTATTTAGAAAGAAAGAAAATAGAAAGAGAAGAAACTCTTTTAATATAACTTAAACAGTTTTTATACATATATAGGAAAAAACTGCACTTGTTTCCAAAAAATTCACAACAAGTGGAAAACAAAATTGCTGACGTAGACGTGACGAGATTCAACTGTTAGATACGACCGTTCCCTGCCATTGCCGAGAAACAAAATAACACAACGAGCTGCTACGAGCTTGTCAACTTGACCGTATGCATTAACGCCACGGTGACTTTACTTTCCTTCTTTCTTTTATAGTAATGGCTCCATCGTTGGATAGATGATTCCCTGCCAATGTTAAGGTTGGGGAATACAAGGGACTAACTAACGTCTTTGTTTAAGTGTTCTGAGTGCTATTGGATCAAAAATAGCTCCATGTGCCCATGGGACCGTTGATAACACTAAAAAAAGAGGAAAACATATAAATTAATATTGTTATATAATAATAATAATAATAATCTTTATTTACTTCTTCTTTTACAGCTAAGTTTTTATATTTACAGTTTGATATTATTAATCTTCAAAAATTTAGCAAGAACATTCACAAAAGCAGTGTTGGTTAAGGTTAGCAGATTAGTCAACTAACGTTCAATAGCCAGCTAATGTTCGACAGCCTGTAAATGTCTCCCACATTTACAGGAAGTTGAACGTTAGCTGACAGTGCATCACTTAACGAACAGACAGATGGCTGCACTCAAAGAAGAGGTGTTCCAAAGCACCCTCATCCAGACCACATTCACATACAGAAATATCTTTTATGCAGATCTTTTTCAGAAATACTGAAGAGCAAACATGTCCAAGGCGGAGTCAGATTATTATTGATGAGATTTGTTTGCTGAACTTTCGGAACATAGAAAACCAAGGTTTATAAGGTAGATTGGGTTGGATGTTACCAAAAAACTTAGCTTTTCTTTGTCTGCTGAATTGCCACATGTTGTTCCAAGCATCCATCATTCGTAGTTTTGCTGAAACACGCAGATCCCTATTAAAAATGAATTTATATGTATCACATCCTAATTGCACTACTTATAAAGCATATCTATCTACAACCTCACTCCCTCTGTTACCACAATGGCTAGGGATCCAAGCTAGTACTATATCAAGTTTTTAACATTGGCATTTATAAAGCAGCAGCCATTTTCATGTTTAGATAGATTTCATGTCATATTGTAGGCAACTCATTAAATCAGTGAGAATCAAACATTTGTTGTGATGATGATTCTCCTGTGAAAATTGTATACAAAGGAGGATATTTAAAGCTCAATATGAACTTAGGAATCCATACTGCAGCGCCTAAAGGCCCTTCGTCACCCTGTTTAGAAGCATCACTGTACATCAGTAGCCAATCAGACCAAGATTTATGAACAATATCATTAAATAGTTTGATTGGACAAGGAGAGTCCTTGTCTTGCCTGTTTTTTTGTTGAGCTGCAAAATATGGCTCGAGGTGAATTGCAGCAACATGTAGCTTTTAAAGAGAGGAGGCAGATCCTTGTGAGCTCAATAGCTGGAGGTGTTCACATATATCTCAATAGCTGGAGGAGTTTGCAAGACGACGTAGCACTAAATATTACGGGATGTTTGTTGCATGGTTCTAAAATAAATGCGCCATATTAAAAATGCTACGAATTAATGCATTATAGAGTAGTTTTTGATTATATGGATGTGCACTTCAAAGACCACCAGACAGGGCACGCATGATATTGATATTTCTCTCACACTTTGCAGTGACATAGTTTAAGTCGTGTAAACTCGTCATATGGCAGTCAAGTATAACGCCCTGAAATTTCACATTATCGCGGACAGTCGCTGAGTTGAAACACTAGTGTTGTAACCGTTCGGACCTGCTCCTGAATACTGGTGAGTTTTTGTACTATAATTTTATAGTGTTGAAAACTACCGCCTCGTCTCTGCGAGACGAGCGTCGCTGCCGACCTCTCGAGCGCCCTGCGGCCCGCGTCGGTCGCCCGAACCCCGAAACCCGGCGCCCCCTGTGGGTTTGCCTGGGTGTAGGGGGTCACCCGAGCGACACGCTGTAGCCGCGATTAAAGGTCGGGGGCAACTCAGCACCAATTGCGACAAGAATGAGCTACAGCTCTCCTGCCACGCCCTCTGGAGGGGCCCACTCCGAGCCTGAGGATAGTGACTCGGACGACCAGCTGCCGAGCACTCCGATGGCCGAATTCCGGTTGGAGGACCTTCCGCTGCGCTCGCGCTGTGAGTACTCACTGGCGTTGCAGAAGCGGCTGAAAAAGCTTGGACTTCTCGGACCCGACATTGCTGATCTTGTCATCGCTGTTGTGGAGAAAGAGCTCAAAGCATTCACCGACGCTAGGGTAGAAATACCCCCTGAGGAGAAACCAATCCTGGAGCAACTTAATGCCCAAACCTATGACCAGGTGATAGACTTTTACGCGCCTTACTTTAGCCGAGCCGCTAGACGGCCTAGGAGCCCAGAAGAGGAGATGGAGAGTAATTGTGACTTTAAAAATAGTTACATGAAGGTTCTAGAGCGTCGTTGGTAGTAAGTTCCATGGCCCCAAAGGCCAGATAGGGTCTAAGTAGGTGTGAGTAATCGGGCGAGAACAATAAAATTACTTTTGTTCTTAATCAATTGACTATAATTTAACAAATCACTGAAATATGAGATTCGGGATACTCTATTACGCAAAATTAAATAAGACACTCCACTGAACACTGCCGTCCACTCATTTTAATCGCACCAGTATCCGGTATTGCGTCAGAGCGGATGTCACGTATACCATCTGCGACTATAAAAATATTCGACGTACCGACATATACATATTGAATGCAAAAATAACACAAAAAAATAATAATAAAAATAAGCATGAAGGACCAGAAATAGATTACGAGCACTAGAGATAGGCAGAAAAAATATTTAATTATAAAATTCTTTAATTCATATATATTTTTTCACCCTTTTTTAGAACTGGGTAGACTGATGTCTTGTTTAATAAGTCAGTTGTAGCAACGTGACAGGTGGTGAGCCCATCACCGTGCAAACGAACGATAAAATAATACTTACATATTTTTGTATGATGCTAAACATTCATACATATGTACAAATAAAATCCATGACTATTTTACAAAAATGCCTACTCATCACACAGATGTTTGCCTCTAGCGGGACTCGAACCCTCCACATATACACCACATTTCTTACTCTAACCTACTATTAATTATTAATTATTCTAGTTTAAATGTTTATTCATTTACTTTATACTTTACATTTCAATTGTTTAACTCGTTAATGTAAATGAACTGTTTCTTCGATACCAATCATTGTTTTTCATTTAAGTACCTTTAAGTTTGCCGACACTTATAGTACATATTTTGAGGTATTGGAGTGGACTTGCAGTAGCGCAACCACTGGTACTATAAATAAGCTCACGCGCAGATGGCCCTATCTATCCTTTTAGGGATTTTGAACAACAAAGACCTGCGGCGATTTAATGATTAGCGGTAAAGTAAAGGGCGACGATGTGCCAATGCTTTAGTTAACATTCTGCACGCTGCCAGAAGAAAGTGGTCGTTTCCTGAATCGATTGAAAGTGGCAGCACGACAGGTGACAAGGTCGCTCTGCTTCCCTCTACACAGAGGAGGGGCCTAGAAAAGATTGCCTAAAAATAGTCCGTTTCATCCATCATGCACCCATCGGAAAGCACCTAGACATCGTTTAAACCGGCCAAAATACAAAAAAAAAACAAAATAGTTATCTCAAAATCAAAACGATTATACATTGCAACGTGGAATGTCGGAACTTAACTAGATAATAAACGGAGCCTATGCCCGGAAGGAAAAACTGCACTCACAGCAAGGGAATTGGCTCGCTACAGCATTGATATAGCAGCAGTTAGTGAAACCCATCTGTGTTACAGTGGAGAGTTATGCGAACTACTTGGCGGCTACACTAACTACAGGAATGGACGTCCTGCGGTGAAAGGGCGGGTAGTGGCGTGGGTTTTGCTATCCACAACGTAGTTCGAAATCTGATTGGACTATCCAAATAAATTAACGATCGGTTTATGATCCTACGTATGCCAATCAATGACAACAAATACGTCCATCTTATCAACGCCTATGCGTCTACTTTACCTTCATCAGATGAGGAAAAGAGTCGTTTAACCAAAATCTATGCCTGATTCTTGAATCTGTACCTAGACACGATAAAATAATTTTACAGGGGGACTTTATTACTCGCATCAGCGGTAACTTGATCTTTAGAACGGAGTAACACCGGTAATAACGGTTACTAGACTCCATAGAGTAAGTAACTCGTTCATAGGGTGGTGTATACGTTTCTACAACAAAGTCCCGGTAAATATGTAAAGCCTGTCTATTAACAGGTTTAAGAAATTTTTCATCGACATAAAAACATACATTCGTTTATCGATCGTCATTTTCAATCTACCACCGTTTCGTAATGAGGTTCCTCTAACGGAGAAGTAACAGGCGAAAGAAACTCCGTAGGTATCCTCTTTTTTGGTCAATATTTTTAACAATATAATGCATTATACAAATATAATGTGATATTTTCTAGAAATAGCTTGGGAGCGATCACCACATTCCCAGGGGTTACTGTCATTAATATATTCATTTATATTATAATAATCCTTCCTATAAAGCTTTTCTTTAATAAATTTCTTTAATAAAAATAAAAAAAAATATCTTCACGCAATTCCCAATACAGGGGTATACAGAGGTCTAGTCTAGACAATTAAGTCCCTTCGACCCACCTGCCACCGAAGATATTTTCGGGACAACGTGACAGGTGGTGAGCCCGACGCCGTCTTTATGTCCATGTCAACGATATAATTCGTACATAAGTTTTTAAAAAACCCTTTGGTACGAGCCTACCGCCTGGGGATCGAATTCGGGGTCTCTTGTCTCGAAATTCCGACCACCCAACGACTCGGCTATCGTGACGTAAAAACCTTAGATGATCCATATTTTACTTCCATAATACATCCTTTATTTTACTTTATAAAGGTTCATTAAAGCAGTTATGCGTCTCAAAAACTTAAATTCACCAGGCGCTGAGCAACATCCTGCCGTAGTCAATTTGTACATCTAAAAGAACATTGCAAATGATCTCTATGGACTTGTCAAAAACTTGTGGCTAAGTGAAGAAATTCCGAGGGAATGGCGAGATGCGATAATATGTAAGTTATATAAAGGAAAGGGAGATGTCTCCGACTGCAGTTCTTATCGAGGTATATCCCTTCTCTCTAGTTTTGGTAAGATCTTAGCGCACATTATTAATGCTTGCCTCATCGAGCAGATCGAGATATTCTTGGCTGAAGCCAATGTGGCTTTCGCCCCAATAGAGCATATTGATGCTATCAGCTTTGTAAGGTAAATCCTAGAGAAAACTCTAGAACATGAAAAGCCATACTATATGTGCTTTGTCGGTTTAGAGAAAGCATTCGACAGGTTTGGATATCCTAAGAAGTCTATCAACATCATAAAATAATTTCACATTGGCATGAAAGCGCAGGTTAAGCATGGAAACGAACTTTTGGAGGAGATTCCAATTACCAGTAGATTTTATAAAGGTTACGTGAAGGCGCCTACTGTTTTTCTATATACTTCTCAGTTGTTATTGGAGATGCATTACTGTGCCGTGGCGACCAAATCAACTCAACTTTCGTACTGAAAAGGGCTTGTGTAAAACGATAAAGTTGAGCGCGATGTCTAAGTTGCAAAAATTTTCACTGTCTCGATCTGATATTATATCATTGGTAATTGTTGTCAAAGAGATTGACGTTCTATGGTATTTTCTAAAGCCTGACTGAACACTGGGGAGTATACTGTCAGTTTCCAAGTATATTCTTATCTGATCAGCCATGACTTTCTCCAAGATTTTAGATATACAGGGGAGAATACTAATCGGGAGAATATTCTTCAGGTTCATAGTGTTAGGGTTTTTGGTTATAGGATTGATAAGTGCATGTTGCCGTTTTGAGGAAAATGTATGGAATGTAATGGATTTATTAATTATCTTAGTAATTATAGGTATTGTTACAGGAAAAGTGATCATATCAAAGGAAATGCCGTCGCTACCTACCGCATTTGATTTCAGTGATTGCATAATTTTTAATAGTATTCAGCATGAACTTTGATGCTTTGACCTGAGATTCGACGAAATTAATAATTATACGAATTGAGTGTTTGATTTCTTCCGGGCACATTCAAAAAACTTAAATTAATTAAATTGGTGTCATTGAAAATGGGATTCGGTAAGTCCTGCTTATTTTTTTTATCTTCCGGTTTTTAATATGTAACCATACGAAACCAGAATCCTTTTGATTGTTAGTATAAAAATTATAGTAAGCTTTTTTTTTCTCTAATTGGTGCTTGAGCAATATAGTTTTTGAGGTTTTTATAGAATAGTTTTTGCGTGTGTGCTACACTTTCATGCCATGGTACCAGCATCATCTCTGATTTTTTTATATTAACAATAATCCGAGAGCATTGAAAATGTTTTATCGACTTTGTAATTATGTAATTGCGCATGAATGTCAAATAATGTTATTATCATGTATTGTATAGGGACACCATGTCATCGACGCTATCCAAGGATCTAAAATTTTCCCAATTTATATACTTTAAATCTAATAGAAATAGTTCGGCATCAATCGTATGCAAATCCCTACCTAATACAATGATCGGCTTTGGTTTCGGTTTTTTTTTTATTTAATTCGCATCAAATAAATGCATGGCTACTTAATTCGGGAATATGATATACTGATACGAAGGATTGTTGAATGCCCGTACATACAACGACTATTAAGGTTTATCGATTTCTTAATAGGTTCCGAAGAGGGGACATTATGGAGGGGTTTTGATAATAGCGGCCGCTTTTGTTGTTGCATGAATAGGCGGGCACGACCGTGGCCGGTCCACGACCTTGAGTGAAGTAGAAATAGCCTATGCTTCTGTTTTTTACGACAGCCAAGTGGTTGGGTGGTCCAAAAGACCAGAGTTAGATACCCAGGTGGCACGCTCGTACCAATGGGTTTTTCAAAAATTTATGTACGAATAATATCGTTGGCATGGACATAAAGACGGCGACGGGCTCACCACCTGTCAATTTGTCTCGAAAATATTTTCGGTGGAAGGTGGGTCGAAGGGACTTAATTGTCTAGACTAGACCTATCCCTGTATTGGGAATTGCGAGAAGATATTTATTTATTTATTTTCTGGTTTTCGTCACGTGAATAAGGTAAACTCAGATCCACACACACGCACACACCTTTTTCACTCTACTTTCCCTTGTTCCTTCCCCTGATTCGGCTCACATACTTGGACATTTAATAATGAAATAAAAGTAGAAATAAAATACAAACATTACATATACGCTTACAGCCAGAAACTTGTTAAATATAACAATTAGCGACTGACAAAACTTAGACATTAAAAAAGCTCCCAAAAAGTTTTCATTTAAAAATAAAGTCTATGAATACTATAAAATGTTGCGTGTTATATATATATATATATATATATATATATATATATATATATATATATATATATATATATATATATATATATATATATATATATATATATATATATATATATATATATATATATATATATATATATATATATATATATATATATATATATATATATATATATATATATATATATATATATATATATATATATATATATATATATATATATATATATATATATATATATATATATATATATATATATATGTACTACACCGTGCATTGAAGCTTAAATAAATAAATAAATAAAACTATCCTGATAATAGAAATAAAATCAGTTCAGACCCGAGTTCGATCCCCAGGTAGCAGGCTCGTACCAATGGGTTTTTAAAAAAACTTATGTACGAATTATATCGTTGGCTTGGACATAAAGACGGCGACGAACTCACCGCCTGTCTCGTTGTCCCGAAAATATCTTCGGGGGAAGGTGGGTCGAAGGGACTTAATTGTCTAGATTAGACCTCTGTCTACCCCTGTATTGGGAATTGCGTGAAGATATTTATTTATTTATTATTTACATATGTTAGAAATCTTTATGGCTAACTAAATTAAATTCCTATCAAATTATGCTACTTAATATTATTATTTATTTTTATTAATTATATAATAAACAACAAAGACCTTTTATAGTTTCCCCTCATACCATTTTTATACAAAAGATTGTCCAAACTGTCGAAATCGTGAAAGTAGTTTTCGAGGTATAAATAAAAATTTGGTCGAAAATAGTATTAATATTCACGCACAGTCTCTGACGGGGTAGCCAGAGAACAGATTGCCAACTGGCATGATCCTTACAAACCTCCTTCGCTTCTTTCAAATTAATAATTTTCTTCATTCATTATCACTTCTTAGTATTTGAAAGGGACGAAGAAAGAACGAAGTGTGAAATATGGGTAAATCAGGAATGTCTAGAACAGGTGAATGAAATTGTATACTTGGGGAGTTCGGTTAGCCGGGATGGAAGATGTGATTTAGATGTGGACAGGCGTGTCGCTGCCGGGAACAAGGTCAATGGTGTCCTGACTGCGTCAATCAAAAGGCAAGGCGTAGTGAAAAGTGCACGCCTTGCAATACATAACTTGAATGAAGAAGATGATGAATCTGAAAGAAGCGAAAGAGGTATGTAGGGATCGTGACCATTGGCGATCTGTTCTCTCTGGCTACCCCGTCAGGGATTGTGCGTGAAGATAAGATTAAAATGTTCTTCATACATGTACGTATAGGTATCCGAGTACTCTTGACCCTCCCCTCTTCGAGCAAATTGCTCACATGGTCCTCGAAAGTTAGTCTTGATCCACCTCGACAGCTTTTAATATTAACTTTCGTGCTATATATTTCCTTCATTATTCGGTCTTCGCTCATTCGCTTAACGTGCCATAACCATCGAAGCACGCCCTTATCAATAATATGAAATAGTTTTAAGATATGTCAATAGCGACTATAACTTTATGTCAATGAAAATTGCTAAAGAAAGTAGTTACCAATACTGAGATCACAGATCGACATCAAACGATTACCAAGATAACAAATCAAGAACCCTACCCTCCCCAAGGAATTACTTAAACTCTCTCACGACCCACATGATTCGGTTAACTTAATTAATAGCTGTTATGGAGATTGATGCTATCATCGCAAATTTTAAAAATAACTGTGCTACTGGCATTGATGGTATACCAACACAGGTAATTAAAAGCGCAAAGAATAGTTTGATTTCTCCCATCACATATATGTGTAACCTATGTTTGAAAACCAGTATATTTCTAGATATTTTAAAAAGGGCGCTGGTGCATCCGTAATGTAGTAATAGAAACAGTGTCGAAAACTATCGACCTACATCTGTTTTAAGTGTAATTTCCAAGATACTTAAGAAAATATTAAACTATATACTAACACATTTTCTTTGTCATAATGATATAATAGCAGAAAATAAATTTGGCTTTGTAAAAGGAAAATGAACTGACGATGCAACAGCGAACAAGACATCTTGACAATGAGTTTACCTGCGCCACTTTCATATGGTGTAGCACAGAGTACCTACACTATTTCTAATGTAAGTCAATAGTTTGTGTATGCGGTCACTTCTTAACTGCAACATTATTAACTACGCTTTAATACCGCCTTGATAGTAAACGGTAAAAATTGGAAGGAAGCTCAATATTACACAGAAAAGGCTCTAAGATGGGTTGTGAATTGGCTGCGTATCAATCTGCTGACGTTAAATGTAAATAAAACCAAATATGTAACATTTACACCTCGGATTAGCACAGATGAACTTTATATAAAAGCACATGTACTCTACTAGAAGATTGTACCTGCCCTAAACTACTTCGTGCTTCCAATATAACATATATGAGATTAACTATAGATAGCTGCCTCACCTGGTCAGAACATGTAAACAATTTAACAAACTGAGTAAGAAAACTGATTCCATTTTTTTGGAAATAAAAAAAATTCTGCTGCTATCCGAACTTTATTTAATGTGTATTACGCGCTTGCTTAGAGTTTATTACAATACTGTATTGTCACACGGGGTGGAATTGGAATTACAGCTCTGCTCCCTCTAATACGGACTCAAAGAGCTATATTAAAAGTTATTCTTGGAAAACCTCAGAGGTAAAGGACTGACATGTTGTTTAAAGAGTGTTCCGTGCTCATTGTCAGGCAGATTGTTGTGATTGTTGTTGTTTGTGATGTCTGCTATATTACGAAAACATAAAAGTACTGAATTTAAATCTAGTTCTAAACGTAATACCGGTAGAGTTTGTCCAGTAAATTCTCATAGAACGACTCTAGCTTCGCGTCAGTATTATGTCATAAGTAGTCAGTTATATAATTTAGCAAAAAAATAAACAATATAATATTTAAAAAAAAACAAGGAAAAGTGGCTACTAAATTTAAATAACATGGTCACCGAGGCATTATTTAAAATTCATATTTAGTTTTATTACTTCAAATTACAGCCACCCTCAAATATGTAATACACAAACACACACACACATCCAAACGCACACACACACACACACACACACACACATTTGTATTCATCGAAGCTCATTAGGGGCATCGTAACAGGTAGTATGCCTGTCGCAGTCTTAGGGTCTAAGTTAACAGTACAAATACAAAATACTTACATACAAATATATCTTCATTGATAATATTTATTTATTCGTGGGTGTTCACATGTATAAATATAAACTTGGGCACAAATAATTATCACAAAAGTATTTGCCCCTAGCGGGATACGAACCCACAGGCCTTAGCTTTGAGGGGCTTTGATCAATATCGTAGCGCTCCTACATATATTACACGATGTAGAGACTGATTTCGGTATATACAGATGTTATTACCGTATTCAATATCAAGTAATCAGGTTATCATTCAAGACGTAATGTATTTACGATAGACATTCAATTTGTTCAGAAGTGTAGTATATAAATAAAATTGAAGTGTCTGTTTTTATATTCCAAATTAAAACATTTTACAAAATACATTTAAAAGTATTTAATTTTGTTTTAAGAGTAACGTAAGTCAAGTTTTCTCAAAGATAAATGGTAAGCTCATGCAACTAAACTCCTGTCTATTTATCCTAGGTTATGGCTAAACAGAGCCTATTGGCTTGATTTTGTCGACACTATCAGCCATAGTTAAAGTGTATTTGTATGTTGAATATTTTTTAAATGTTTGTTCTCATTATGAACGTAAGGTTCCACAGATTTGAACGAAGTTTGACAAAGGCTATATCGTGGATAGGATATAGGACCCTTTACATTCCATTTTTTTACTATTAACTATTAAGACACTGGCGCTGCCAGTTAATTTAAAAATTTTATTGCTCACGTGCCATAATATTTTTAATCGTTATGATTTTTTAACGGAGAAGTAATAGTTAGAGGTTCCTCTTTTTTTAGACATATTCTATACGGACATAAAATTGTGAGTCGTATCTGTACGATTACAACGAGGACATCTGACAGAAAATAACTGGAGTGCGTTACTGGCATATATATGGGCCCAAAACAATGATTTTTAGAATTAATGTGTGTTTTGCTTAACGCCAAAAGCACTTCTTTTAACTGTCCAAAATCTTATTTATCAACTTTAAAAATGATTCAGTAATTATAAAATTGATGCAGTTGTACAAAAGATACATCTTGAACTCCAATTAGTGCAAGTCTTCATGGAATTGACAAAATATTTGTTTTGACTCACGCCAAATCCATTGAACGGTTTTCAACGTTTAAAATTTTATGGTGACCCTTTAACAGTGGTAGAGCCAGGCATCAGCTTTTGTTGTTGCATGAATGGGCCGGCTCGAACGGAGAAGTACCACGACCTCACAGAATACCGGCGTAAAGTAGAAGTCTAACAAACTTCTACGTTTCGTCTGGTGAGTGCAGGTAACCGCAGGCCCACATACACCCTCTCCCCCAATCTTTTGGGGGGGGGGGGGACTCTAAGGCCGTTCATGGGCAGCGGTAATCACTTACCATCACGTGACCCGCCTTCTCGTTTGCCGGCCTTTTCTACAAAAAAAAAAAAGAATGCTCATTACGACCCCAGCTTTTCAGGGCTGTAAACCTCCGCAGCTGTGCACCCTTGTCAACGAGGGTTAAGTCGTTGACCACGGCGACGTATACCAAGCTCGACCCCTTTGATCTGATATGCAGCGAGCAAAGCGGCGATAAGACCGCCACCCATCGCGCATAGCTCGACATGGTGGAAGGTGGAGGATGGTGTGTAGACTTTCCATGTGGAATAGAACGTATATAATAGCAAGCGCATACGAATTATAAAAGTAAAATGGAAAAAAAGTAGAATCCATTATAAAAGTTAAACTTTTGTGTTATAACGTATATTCTTCATAACGTATTTATTCTCTATATCTTTCCAACTCAAAGTTAATATTGATAGTACTTCTGGCTAATTAAATGACACGTCTTTTGCCGTAGACAACCGTCCAAATCAATATAAAAAAAAATAAAGATGCAGTAATTTTTTTAACCCAAAAACTCTGTAAATTCATTTATGAGGAATTTGTCAATATTTCTATCGCGATGCCATAAGAACTACGAGGACTGCCCTAGTGGCACGTTAGCTCCATGGTCCGGGGTGCCGGAGAGGGAGTGTGCCTGCCCGGGGGTGGAATATAACCGTCGTGAACTCAAGAATTCTCTGATTGATTGAAAGATTGACGAAGATATTCCTTTTGGGCAGTCTGTGCGCGGTATCTTTATCGTCCAAAAGAGCAGGAGTTTGGGGAAAATGTTGGAGAAGTACTAGGCTTAGCTGGAGTAAACAAAAAATTGTTGTATGTGGTGATTTGAGTGGATATGGTCGATACCCATAATACATATAGTATTATGGATATCGATATATATGTATGATTCAGTGTCATATCATATTGACTCATATGTATGAGTCAATATGATATGATTCAGTGCTTAGAATATTCGGCGATAAAAAGGTGAAAGATGATGGCAAGCCTATACGGGCTGTATTCAAGGAAAAGGGTCTTCTTCTGGCAAACACTATGTTTCACCACAAAAAAAAATAATGTACATTACAGAAAGTAAGACTGAGAGAAGTATTGTGGATTTAGTCCTAGTATATGACTGACTGCAAAAACAAATAATGGATACGCTTCAAGGGTGCCTGGTACTTGGAAACGGAATACTATCTAGTAATTTGGATGTTTGTTCGCTGGCTGGCGCTACCACCGGCTGGTACCGGAACCACAGTTGGCTTGTACAATCCGAAGCAGGAAGCTTCAGGTTTTGCTTCCTGGAGCTTCCAGCTTCTGATTGTATATAGCAGCTAGAAATAAATAAAAAAGCTATTTAAAAAAGTTAAGTTATCGACGCAAGAGATTTATTGCAATTTAAAGGGATTTAACTTGACTTGATGGCGCATAGGTCCAAGTCTAGCTTCTTATACAAAAAAAGTCTAGCACTTCGTAGCTTCTTGTACAAAAAACATCTTCTTGGAAAAAATAGTTTGTCGAAATTAGGGTCCTAGAACAAGTCCAGTGTTCGATTAGGAGATAAATCATTAAGGCCTCTTAATCTTTTCTGAGTGCTGACTATGTAAATTTGTGACCGACTCGGTATTGTTAGATTGCCATTTACGGAAATTAAATTTAACAAATGGGAGTGAACTAATAATCGATATTGCTCTATGACAGATGTAATCGAGTCACTGCTGCCGGGCCGTAGGTTTTAGGGATTCAGTAGAATCAAATCTAAACTCAATTTGTTGCAGCAATCGCTGACTAGGCTCTACTAAAACAGCTCTGTACATTTTTTCGGCCGGTTCAACAACCCTCTACCGCATAAACCGTAAAAGAAGGGAAAGAATGCATTCCTTAAAGGTTGGACCTACCAACTGAATATCATTAAAGGATTTTTCCGCATCCGAAGCATCGAATACCACACGTAGTATAGTGGCGGTACTATACTACGTGTAGTATCACCACTATGATAAGTCAGGGATACTCATCCTAACTTACCTGTCCGGTAGTTGTGGTAGATATGTTTTTTTATGGAATGCCTTAGTGGTGCAGTAATGGCCAAACTACTGCACGTTATGATAAACTGCGGGTAAATCATTTGCGAATATTGTAATAAACATGATCTCCGCCCATCCAAAATCATTCATCTATGATTTACAACAACAGAAAAAGATGTGAATTTGTAAAGAAAAAATTTTCTCGATGTTTCAAAGCTGTGCCTGTTATTGTGTAAATGTAAAAACGGTATTTTGTGTGCTTATACGAGATTTTATTGTCAACGTTTCAATGCAGAGAAATACCGCATTAAGTCATGCATCACGTTTCACCAAGCTTCTGTTGAAACATAGGACATAGTTTAGCATTTAATTAAATACCAGACAACTTTGCGACCTTGCACTTATGCAACAAATATTAATTTCGGAGTACAAGCTATGATATTTAGGAAGTATTATAAACTTTCATACATATACATTTTATAATTACTGTTATTAACTATTATTATAAACTTGGAAGTCACGATAGCCGTGTGAGTGATAAGGTGGTCGGAATTTCGAGTCGAGAGACCGGAGTTCGATCCCCAAGTGGCGTGCTCGTAACAAAGGGTTTTTTCAAAACTTATGTTCGAATTATATCGTTGGTTTGGATACTGAGACGGCGACAGGATCACCGCCTGTCACGTTGTCCCTGTGGGACATATATCTTCGGTGGAAGGTAGGTCGAATCGACTTAATTGTCTAAACCTCTGTTTACCCCTGTATTGGGAATGGCGTGAAGATATTTATTTATTATTTTATAATTTTTTAAAACTGTAAATTTCTTGCTTTTCTGGTTTTAGGTTTCGAATACATGATCTGTGAGGCGATGTACATGTTGAACATACGAGTGTTTAGCTCAAGATAAAGTTAAAATGATATTAAGATTTTGAACGCACTCCTATATAAGTCTGATGAGGATAATAAGTTCCTAGATTTTTTCCAATGCTCTAAAGAGAGTGATGAATCCGTTGCTTGGAGTTTTTTGGGTAAACCTACGACAAGAGTAGTGTGTTAAAGATACTACTATTAGAATCATTAAAGGAAGCGTTTTAATACCTTGTTGAAGATGCCATTAGCTCGTGAAGCTTGTTTGCCTTACATACAACATCATTGTAGGAATTAGGTCACGCGGCATTGGCAGAGTGGTTCTATATTGTCTTCAGCCTTCTGAAGCTGGACAGAATAGGCTACCTGGTTATCCACAAATGCTGGTTGACCATTTGATGGTTCGAGCATTTGTTTATTGTGGCGCCAAATATCATTAGGCAGTGTGCGATGTGGTGACGTCCAGTATCATTATCATTGTAGTCCCATCTGGCATTCCTGAGCTTAGCCTTGACTCTTTGTCCTTCCTTTGGATGTGACGTATCCTAAGTAGGTTATTGTGAATCCTGTATCGGTCTTATATCCTTTTGGTAGCAGTTTTTTATCTCTCTATCTCTCTTCGTCTTACATACATAACGATTGTTGCGGGTTATGCTTATATCTTGGGGTAATATAACATAAAACAGGCAACATATCTTAAGGGAATGCGATGCTCCTCGATGCTGCCCGCATCGTCAGCTGGTTTCCCCTGCCGACGGCATCCGACTGGTTGGGTAATTTATTTATTTATGTAGGATGTGTAAATGAGTGAGAGAAAGGATAAGTGAGACTAAGAGGGAAGATATGACAGAATGATAGAATATGACAGATGAGATAGAATGATGTGTGAGGGAGAGAGGAGACGAATGGCGTACGTGAAAGGAAGAAGAAAGTGATAAGACGAAATTAATATTCTAAAATAGTAAAAGTGAAAATAAAAGACTGAAATGAGTTGAAAAACCAATTATTTCATTTAATCAGGATAATCCCTACATTTATAATTAATTTTAAATAATTATTTATATTATATTATTAAAAAAAACATATATCTTTACGCAATTCCCAATACAGGGGTAGACAGAGGTCCAGACATTTAAGTCCCTTCGACCCAACATCCACCGAAGATATTTTCGGTACAACGTGACAGGTGGTGAGCCCGTGGCCGTCTTTATGTCCAAGCCAACGATATAATTTGTACATAGGTTTTAGAAAAACCCATTGGTACGGCCCCTTGAGGATCGAACTCGGGTCTCTTGACTCGAAATTCCGACCACGCAACCACTCGGCTATCGTGACTTTTTATATTATTATAATATTTTTATAGTATTATAATTTTAAATTTTTAATATTTATTATTTAGGTATATACTGTTTTTTTTTTCGCAGGTAGGCGTAGAAAGTAATACAATAACAAGAATGTTTCTTGTGCTCGTATTTTATTTTTTTTACATTTATTAATTAAAACAGTTAAATTTATTAATTAAAAAAAGTTATGAAAGTATCATATTTTGATAAAGTTACCTACCCCAGCAGTATGTAATATCTAATTTAACACAAAACGTAAACAGAAGAGCATATTTTTTTAAATATGAAGTCCATCGAACAGTCAATGGAGGAAATGACAGCAATGTTTCAGTCCAGTCTCGCAGCATTTCAACAAGAACTCCATAAAGCTAGTGTACCTGTAGCTCCGTCCTCTCAACTGGCTACAGGTTGCGAAACTTTCAAAACTTTTGTTCTGAGCGCCCTTCAGAACAATTTGTCTCCGAGGATTGTGATCGACTGGAGACATTATCATCGTCGCAGAATTTTGCTTATCCATGGTGTCCCTGAGGATAAAAAGGAGAATTTTCCAGAAACTGTAATAACACTAAGGTCCCCATTGCCCAAGAAAGTTTAAGTCGGTGTTACAGGATAGGTAAAATAAAATAATAATCAGGACCCCTCTTAGTAGAATTTAAAGATCTCAGCCTTCGTGACGATATCTGAACATCGAAAACTTCATTCAACTGAACTGGGATTACTTTGTTCGAGTTTTTCTAGTCAATTTTTTCTAACAGCTCTCAGACGTTTCGGCGTTTCAAAATGTTGAACCAGAGATAGCCGATATACGTACGAATGACAGAATTAGGCATCGTCTATTCACCATGGCAGATTTACAGTCTATTCCCGAACAATCGACTATAAGTCAGGAAGACGCAAAGTCCGCTGATAAAACATACACAACAAAATCTCGAGCTCGCACCACGATGCGGCGATAAAGTATCTCTATATGGTCTAGTTTGAGTTTACATTACAATATCTAGTACTCAATATTGGAATACTAAACATTATATTCTTTTAATCCTCTCACTTTACTATTGTTTTGCTGATAAACTGTGTAAGTAACGTTTCTCATCTTATAGCGCTTAAGTATATATCTCCGCAAGAAGTATTGCAAACTATTTGTTTATTTTATTTTTTTAATATAAACAGATTTTCTGTTTACATCTTTCTACAGTTCAAAACACAATTAGTGTTATTATGTCAGGTGGTTTTTATGTAATGAAAGTGACAGTTCTGGTTTATGGCAGTGAACACTCCGATTTGTTTTATCATAACAAATAAACAAAAATAATGACCACAAATCGTTCTGTCAAGGTGTCAAGAGCTAAATATATTTAAATAAATTTATTCTAATAATTTAGACTACTTTTAAAAATAATTCATTCAATTGAGCTTAATTATTTTTAAAGTTTTTTTTTCAAAGTTTAGATCCACCTACATCCATAGCTCCAAGACCACACAATTTTGATTTTAAAAAGTTGTCGAGTCTAAAGTTATGAATGGTGATTTAAAAACGCATGGCGTATTTTATTTTCAGGTGATATCATGGCGCCTCACAATGCGGGGACACCCTTGAAAGCTTATATCAGAAGCATCCTAAGGCCAATTCCTCCCTGCTTCTACCGTCGCCTCCTGATCCTTCTTATCAGCCATTACAAGTTTCGGTAAAAGATACTTTAGAGGCAATTTTGTCATTTTCAAACGGTTTTGCCGGAGGTATTGTCGGAATGCGCCTCAACATATGAAAGATCTTGTAAGCGCATCCGCCGGTGACGCCGGCCGAATTCTTTTGGGCGACATAACAAAATTAAGTAATTTTATGCTTTCTGGCAATGTAAATCCTAATTTTGTTATAATCATATATGGAGAAAGGTTATGTGCCTTTAAAAAAAAAGATACCGGTATCCGCCCTATAGCTGTTGGTGCCACTTTTAGACGTTTTACTTGTAAATTAGCATGTAGGCACATAACCTCCAACCTAAAGTAAAAATTTCAGCCTATTCAATTAGGCTTCGGTAGAAGAGGAGATTGTGAGGCAGCTGTACATTCAGTGCGTACTTTTTTTAACGAATTATCAAACAGACGTTCTCCTGAAAGTTGACCTTAGGAATTCCTTTAACTCCCGCGATAGATCAACCCTGCTGACGGAGGTGGTGAAACATACCCTGGAAATTTACCATTATGTTTGGCAATGTTACAGTCAAAACACTCATTTATTTTACGAAAATCATTTAATTGACTCAGCCGTCGGAGTTCACCAGGGCGATCCATTGGGCCCAGCATTGTTTAGTTTGGGAATTTAACCGATTATTTCAAAGTTGAAATCCAAACTCAATGTTTGGTACTAAGATGACGGCACCTTAGGAAGAAAACTAGATGACGTGTAAAATGACCATCAAAAAGTTATTCAAAATTTTGAATAATTTTTTGATTTTGAATTAAATAATACTAAATGTGAACTTTTCATTCCTGTCCGTTTGTCTTGTCATAGACATAGTTTGTTTAAAAATTTTAACAATATATCTCCAGACATTAAAATAACTGAGGCCGATTCTCTTTACCTCCTTGCAGCGTCGTTATTTATAGAGAGTACGAAGATTTCATGCCCTTCTTTTGAAAGTAAAATTTAATCAATTTTTAGAACATGTTAATAAACTGTATATTCTTAATTATCATATAGAACTTTTTTTTTAATTTATTTATATTCAGAAAAAAAAATTAAAATAACAACACACTGTACTATAAAACCAAGTGGTTTTGTTTGTACAATTGATTTCGATTGAGGATGGAGCTACAAGTACACTAGCTCTATGGAGTTCTTGTTGGAATGCTGCAAGACTAGACTGAAACCTTGCTGTCATTTCCTTCATTGACTGTTCGATGGACTTCATATTTAAAAAAAATATGCTCTTCTGTTTACGTTTTGTGTTAAACTAGATATTATATACTGCCGGAGTAGGTAACTTAATCAAAATATGATACTTTCATAAATTTTAATAAAATAAAATATGAGCACAAGAATGTTGTATTACTTTTTACGCCTACCTGCGAAAAAAACAGTACATACCTGCATAATAAATATTAATAAATAAATAAATAAAATTTTAAATTATAATAACACAAAAATATTATAATAATATAAAAAGTCACGATAGCCGAGTGGTTGGGTGGTCGAAATTTCGAGTCAAGAGACCCGAGTTCGATCCTCAAGTGGCCGTACCAATGGGTTTTTCTAAAAACCTATGTACAAATTATATCGTTGGCTTGGACATAAAGACGGCGACATATCGTGGGCTCATCACCTGTCACGTTGTCCCGAAAATATCTTCGATGGAAGGTGGGTCGAAGGGACTTAAATGTCTACCCCTGTATTGGGAATTGCGTAAAGATATATTTTTATGATAATATAATATAAATAATTATTTAAAATTAATAAGAAATAAATAAATAAATAAATTACCCAACCAGTCGGATGCCGTCGGCAGGGGAAACCGGCTGACGATGCGGGCAGCATTGAGGAGCATCGCCTTCCCACCAACATGATATCAGGATCGTAATCATCCCGTCAGTGATGATGGGCCGGTCCCTCTAGTGTCTGGCTCTTTCATTTTCGAGCACGGCTTCCGGAGAGTACTTATATTATTATAATAATGCAAGAGTGGACGTTATTCTCCGCTTCTTTCAACAGTATTTTGGCATTATGTATTCGGGATGGCAGATTCTCTTTTGCCACAATACGCAAAATTTTTTCACTAAGTTCAGTTTTTTCAATACGACAAACATATTATTTGACTGAAGTCAGTTTCAAAATAAACAGCAATAAAAATATTATAATAGTCTTATGTTGTAAGTTTACAAGTTTATGATTTAATGAAAATTCTTAAATCCATTGTTTTGGGCTCAAACACGTCCTAGGAACCTATTAACGATACTGGACGCACACTGCCTAATGATATTTGGCGCCACAATAAACAAATGCTCAAACCATCAAATGGTCAACCAGCATTTGTGGATAGGGAAAAGGCTAAGTGCCCTACCAGCCTAGAGCTGCAATTCTCTTTTAGTGCCCAGCTAGCCTATTCTGCCCAGCTTCAGAAGGCTGAAGACAATATAGAATCACTCTGCCAATGCCGCGTGACCTAATTCCTACAATGATGTTGTATGTAAGGCAGGTAGAAAAAATATTTAATTATGAAATTCTTTAATTCTTACATTTTTTCACCCTTTTTTAGAACTGGGGTAGATTGATGTCTTGCCAATCACCGTGCAAACGAACGATAAAATAATACTTACATATTTTTATATGTATACTGTTATATATTATATTTATACTGTATACTGTACAAAAATTCTTGAATCTGTACCTAGACATGATAAAATTATTTTACTGGGGGATTTTAACGCTCGCATCAGCGGTGAACTTGATCTTTGGAACGGATTCTTTCGCAAGCGTGGTATGGGAAAGTGTAATAAGAACGGACTACGTCTCATCTCTATCAGTGTGTGCCGAATTCGACCTTTCTATCACAAATATATTTTTCCGGCTTACTGATAAATACAAGACTTCATGGATGCACTCTAGATCTAAACACTAGCATCTTTTAGGCTACGTCATTGTGTGTCGTAAAGATCTCCGTGAAGTTATCATAACTAGTTCTATGTTTGTCGCGATAGGCTGGACAAATCATCAGCCTTTTAGATCAAATATGGTATAAAAATTAAAAGCTTCACGATGAGCATTCCATAAAATTCCACCAAAATCGAGCTATCTTTCTCGGGCTTAATTAACTCACCTGAACTAGGCAATACGTTGGATATTAAATATGATGCTTATGGCTAACATAGTGACTTTGTTTCTTTGTTTGCTTTGTTTGAGTTGTTCAAAAAATATTAATTATGAGTGGAGATTATTTGGTGAGCGTCTTCATGACTGTGCTTTAAATAATATAGAGAGACCACACTGTGTCGATACTTGCTAATCCGGCAAGTTATTTGAGAGCATACACCCGATTTTCGGTCTCCGTGTCCGTAAATTAGCACCAATGTACCCCAAAAATAGACAATATCGAGTTACGAATAAAGATGACGTACTAAAGGGTTGGGCAGAATACTTTAACGCCGTTTTAAATCCTAATTTTTACTGTCGATCTAGCATACGTAAACTCGCTTAAAAACAGCCAATATAAAAAACCTTAGATGATCCATATAATACTTCCTTAATACATCCTTTCAAATAGTTCATGAAAGCAGTTATGCGTCTCATAAACTTAAATACCCCAGGCGCTGACCAATTTCCTGCCGTAGTAAATACGTACAGCGCAAAGAATATTGAAAATTATCTCTATCGACTTGTCAAAAACTTCTGGCTGAGTGAAGATATTCCGATAGAATGGTGAGATGCGATAATATGTAAGCTATATAAAGGAAAGGGAGATGTCTCCGACTGCAGTTCTTATGGAGGTGTTTCCCTTCTCTCTAATGTTGGTAAGATTTCAGATCTCATGGAGCAGATTGAGAGATTCTTGGATGAAAGCCATGATGCTATCAGCTTTGTATGACAACTCCTAGAGAAAACTCTAGAACATTATAGGCCATTCTATATGTGCTTAGATTTCAATTACCCGTAGAGTGAAACAAGGTTGCGTGATGGTTTGACTGAAAATGGCTTGTGTAATACAATAAAGTTGTGGGCGAAGTCTAAGTTGTAAAAGCTTTCCATAACGGAGAATCTTTATGCCGATGACGTATGCCTCATGTCGCATAATATCTGCAAAGTTACGTTGACGCACTACACCAATCTTGTCTATGATTCGGCCTTAACATCAGTGCTTCCAAGACTCAAGTAGTTAACCAGCTACCACTAATTTGGTGCATTACCGGGTGTGTCAATTTTTATTGTCACGTTAAGACTGCTTTTCGATCACTTCTCTCGTAACGAAAACGCTCCTGAACCATCCAGGTACTGTGGTATTACATTGATACTACAAGGCTTCAGTTTCAACAGTTTATTATTCGTTTAAATTTTATGAAGAATGAGAATTCACATTAACAATATTATACATATGAAATACATACGTAGTCCTATCAATATATTTATATGCCAGAAAAATAAAATTAGCTTAGATATAATATTTTTAAGAAATTTGCAGATAAATGAATATCACAACGAGTAATGCAAGAAGCGAAGTTGTTAATGACGTCGGAGGTGCGGCGCAGTATGCTAGTGCTTCTTCATTACATACTTCATTAAATACGTCCTGTGCAAGGACCCATGCTATGCGCTGCAGCAGTGTACTCGCATTATTCGAGCACACGCGCCCGGAGTAGGAAACGCATGTCAAAAATGCTTCACGTGCACTGAAGGCAAAAAGTTATAAACATGTAAGTTCTCTGTCTGACGCAGTGTTAGTAAATATCGAAAGAAAGAAACACATTTATTCATGGTCTCATCACAATAGATACTAAAAAAATGGAACCACACAGAACCTATAATAATATTGCGCATACGCTCCACCCTATATTTTTTCTACGTGGGGAAATACCTAACGTATACTCGCCCCCGCGGAGGCAAGAACGGGTGATATCGGCCTCGCACCGACTAAAACCCCACGGTGTTCCGCCTTCGCCACATGTTAGTGGGGCCACGGGAACGCTTTCGCACATATCCGCGACCCCACTCGCGCTGGCTCCTCGGGAGAGAAAAAATCTCTCCCACTCCGAATAGGCTAGACGTGCCGGAACACGGGCGCGTACTACCTCCTTGGCCTCCAAGCCGACGTGGATGACGAATCCCCCCGGATCCGCCACC
This sequence comes from Sericinus montela, assembly GCA_029286605.1. NCBI lineage: Eukaryota > Metazoa > Arthropoda > Insecta > Lepidoptera > Papilionidae > Sericinus > Sericinus montela. The sequence goes on along the minus strand of JAGSMR010000031.1, from coordinate 3,717,259 downwards.
CGGAGGCCATGGGGCTCAGAAAGGCCACGCGGCCCATCCTCAGCCGCACCAGCGGTGCGACCCCCGCCAGAGTCGCGGTTGATAGGGACCATGGCGAAACGCAATACCAAGACTCCTCTTCCACCGTGACTCAACTCCGGCTGTGGAGGGCACGGAGAGTGGTGCGAAGGCAACAACGCAAACACTTCCTCTACAGCCCACCAACACGCATCCGAAATGGGCTGCACAAGCCCACTTGAAGCGGCCACCTCGGGCCGGCCATACCCCACTAAGTTAGGCCGTCCATGTGGGTTTCTCTTGGTTCACCGTGGGTGACCAAGCTACGGTTACTGAGCCCCATGGCCACGACAAGGCGAGAACCCGTTCGGGGGGAGTCCGGCCCCAACCTAGGACAGCTCGAACAGCTGCGTCGGTGCACGTGCAATAATACAACGCAGGATAAATAAAATAAAAATAATTTTCCTCATATAAAACAAAGGATATCATTCGTCTAATGAAGTTAAGTAAAAAATAATTTAATGTTTTTATATGAAAAAAAAAGAACGAAACAGATGATGTTATAATTGCATTACTGCTCAATCCATCTGAATCACCGAGGGGGAAAATACTATAGTCTAAATTGTAATTATCGAAAATCATAGACATCGAACTAAAAATATTGTAAATAACAAATATAAGAAAAACAAAATGGCGAACATGTCAGCTGCAAGGAAAAATTCACTTAATAAAACTAATGTTTACATTTAGATGACAATAAACGATTAATCTCATAATTCTCAAACACGTCCATAGATGGGAAATGTCTAAAAAAAATCCGTACTGATGGTTAACATAGGTCTTACCAACATAGCTCAGGGTTCTTGTTGAAGTAGACAAGGTGCTGCGAGTGCTCTGTGATATCTCGGACGGCAATTTGCAACTCATCCACGCATTGTGACCACTCGGCCGACACCATCGCCCAGCAAGTTGATCCTTTCAGAAACTCTAAAAATATAAGAAAGAGGTGACTGAATTACTGAATCTATAAAATGACATTTTTTAAAACTTTATTAATGATATATATCCGCGTATAAATATATACTATGTCATCATGCTTGTGTGATCCGAATTCTTTTCAAGAGACCCGAGTTCGATCCCCAAGGCTCGCACCAATGAGTTTTTTTCATGTCTATGTATATTTTAATGTACACTACATAGCATTTATTACAAAGTAATTATAAAACAGCTTACAGCTTTACATTTTTGTTATTATATTTATTGAAGGCTTGGACAATAAGATGGCGACGGTCTCTCCACCGTTGACCCAAACAGTCTTCGTTGGAAGGTGGATCGAAAGAACTTAATTGTCTAGACCTCTGTCTACCCTTGTATTGGGAATGGCGTGAAATTAGTTACTTTATTTTTTTAAACAGTTCATTCAGTCATTAATCCGTGAATACAACACAAAGAATTAATGCAGACAGTTGCTTTCGCTCTTATCAGGGATTACTCTGAACTTCGTCGGTTACAGAATAAATAAAGTTACTAGTTAATTAATTTCTATAATTCGTATTGTGGTTAACATATTATTTCTCCAATCTATTACTATATTACTTAATTTATTTCAAACCTCTCCTTAGCGCAGTATCGTTATTGCATAGGAAATGCATAAGAGCGCGCGCACCCGCGATCTGCTTTTGCAGAAATTTCTGGCCGTCCGTGTGCAGGCAGCGTTTAATCCACACGTCCATGCACGACATTCCTATCTCGTAAGCCCTAAAAAAATAAGTTTTTTTTATTCCAAACTATTAACATTAATTTTTAAAACCCAGAAAGTTGTAATATGCAGGCATGTACGGTTTAAGGAATATAATACTACCACCGTTTTTGAAGACTTTATTAAACACAAGCTTTTGCCCGCGACTTCAAACGCGTACCTTTTTTTTAAAGAAGAAAGAAAAATGTAATGCACTAACACACCACTCCGGGATCCAACAGTAAGAATACAAAATAATTTAATTAGAAAAAAGTTAACCGTAATTTAATTAAAAATAGCATGGGAGCAATCAACTCATTCCCAGGGGTTACTGTCATTAATATATTCATTTATATTGAAATAACCCCTTTTGTACAGTTTTTCTTTGATAAATGCTTTAAACCTATTTATAGGCAAACTGTGTACTTTTGCCGGGATTTTGTTGTAGAAGCGTACACACCACCCCATGAGTCTATTAACTGGCGTTGTAAGCTTATATTTGTTCCTTGTATTAACATTGTGTATGTTACTATTCTTTTTAAAATTAAAGTTTTTATGTACATACAATACATTTTCATATATATATTGGAAGGCCAATGTTAAAATATTTCTTTCTTTAAATTTTTCTCTAAGAGAGGTTTAGGAATTTAAATTGTAAATAGATATTATGGCCACTTTTTGCAAAATAAATATTGTCTCCATATCAGCTGCATGTCCCCATAGCAAAATACCATATGACATTTTACTATGGAAATAACTAAAATAAACAATTCTAGCTGTGTTTTTGTTTTCATTAAAGCTTTGCATCAACAGTTATTCTAAAAAAAACAGTCGTATCCACATGGCGTAACTCTCGAGTACATTGGTGCCATCAAGGTGTTTAATATTGGGTGTTGAAAATTTTATACATTTAGTTTTAATATAGATTATTTAGTACATTAAGTCACGATAGCCGAGTGGTTGGGTGGTCGGAATTTCGAGTCAATAGACCCGAGTTCGATCCCCAGTTGGTGGGCTCGTACCAATGAGTTTTTCAAAAACTTATGTACGAATATCGTTGGCTTGGACATAAAGGCGGCGATGGGCTCACCACCTGTCACGTTGTCCCGAAAATATCTTCGGTGAAAGGTGGGTCGAAGGGACTTAATTGTCTAGACTCGACCTCTGTCTACCCCTGTATTGGGAATTGCGTGAAGATATTTTATATTATTTTTTTAGTTTTAATATAATTTAAAAAGAAATTACTTGCATTAAACCAATGAACTATACCAGACATAGCATTATTCACCTCGTCAAACGTTACAAAATATCATTTAATTTTAAAAGTTAAAGAAATAGTATCGGCAAACAACACTGTATCAAGTTTATTCCGTACAAAGTACGGTAAATTATTAATATAAATAAGAAAAAGAAAAGGGCAAAGAATCGAACAAGATATCCTCGACCCAGAAGAACATGTGCCATGGATTACAACTTTTTGAATTCTATTTGATAGATAAGAATCAATAAGGTCGAGTGCGGTATTTCTAATGCCGTAGTGGTGTAATTTCCAGATAAGTGTATGGTGATTTACGCCATGCAGAGATCAAAAGAGATCCTTCCCCAGAGCATCCTGTGAACCCTCTCAAGCCTCAAATATTTGCTTAATGAGCTCTACACCAGCATCGGTTGTAGAGCGACCCCTTGTAAAACCAAATTGTTTTTGGTGCAATAATTTATTTGCATAAAAATATTTTAATAATTGATTAAGAAAATTTTTTCGAAAATTTCCTATTTTGTCTCAAAAGTTAATTTCAATTTCTTGGAAAGGATTCCAATTTGGATTTCAAATTATATAACTGTCCAATAGAAGCAGGTGTCGGTATTGCCAAATTATTGGCATTTATTATTGGCTAAATTAAAATGTAAAAAATAAGATTGCACATTTGCCATCAGTCATGAGTTATATTTGGATAGGAAATACCTGTCTTTAGTTAACAATTTCTTGATTAAAACATTAATGTCAATTAAATGAAATTTGTCAATATTATTATTGTGATTTATCACATTTATAGAATTATTGCATAATGAATTATTTAATTTGTTTCGCTTTCGGTCGGCCATGGTAACGCCTCACATTTTACGAAGAGATCGCATCTTCACTGCATTCAACCATTTTTTAATAAGTTTTTAAATAACATTTTTTTTATTTATTTTAATTTATTTTTAATTAATCTTTTTAATAACCTTTTTTTAACTTTTTTATTAATTTCTTTTTATTTATTTTTAATTAATTTTTTTAATAACCATTTTTTTAACTGAAAAGTCAGGAAAAAAATTTTTTCCTAACTTTTTAGTTAGGAATTATCAATAAGATAACGCCAACTAAGTTTTTATTACGCAATTTTATTGATTTTTAAAGCATATTTATGCTGAACTTTTATGTGATTAAATGAAAGAGAAAAAATGTTTTAATTCAATTAAAGGTCATAAAATAATGTTTTAATTTTTTTTTTAATTTCTCTTGGCGTGTAAGATGCGTGTAAGGCACGGTGACTTGAAGGTAGGAGCGTCGTCGTGGACTGGCAGAGGACACAGGTTCGAATCCCAGCCGTGTCAGTTGAAATTTTAAAATCATTTTTTCTCTTTAATTTAATCACATAAAAGCTGTCTTTTATAAAAATTGCCCCTTCTACCTATCAACAAAACTAATATAGTGTTGGTACAATAAGTGAAAGAAAGAATTTTTTTCGTTATATAATTAAATGATGCTCCAGGCATGCAGTTATTTATAATTTATCCCCTAAAACTATTACTTAATAATGTACCAAAATTTTTACCTTAGTCATCGCTATGAATAATATTTTTTTCCTTGTTATCACATAATTCCTTTTTTGTATTAAAATTATTTTTTATGCAACTGTCATAGGGATCAGCATTACCAGTGGAGTTGGGACTATAAACATTGACACAAACTGTCTCTAGAAGAACTGGAATGGGGCGTTGACACAATATTTTGACAATGATTCGAAGCGCTCTTCATTATACTTACATAGTTTAACCATTTCCTCCATAGCCAATATGTGCTCAGAAATCTCCTTCTGGGCCGATTTATATTTATTGTACATTATATTATAGTACTGGTCTTGCCCACTTTATGCAGTTTATTTATTTTCCTTTATTACTATAATAAATACATTGACATGTCGAGTGATTAGAAATCCAAGAGTTATAAGAGTTGAAATAAGTATTGAAAAATTTAATTTAATGTAACGGTCAGGTGTAGCTCATATAAAGTTGAACGCTATTTCATTTACCGTAGTATATTTTTGCAGAATTAGATTCGCGTTCTTGAAACTGACGCTTATTAAATTTCACAACAAAATTAAGCAATATGCTTTTTTTAATTTAATCTTTTATGTACAAAATACATGATGGAGGACTTAATCCGTAAGCAAACCAGAAAAAAAATAATAATGGAACAATAAATAAATATACAACGTGTCTGGGTTTTTCAAAAACCTATGCACGAATTATATCGTTGGCTTGGACATTAAGGCGACGACGGGCTCACCACCTGTTACGTTTTCCCGAAAATATCTTCGGTGGAAGGTAGGTCCAAGGGACTTAATTGTCTAGACTAGACCTCTGTCTACCCCTGTATTGACTACATACTTTGATATATATAAATAGATACATACATTATATTTCCAATACAGGGGTAGACAGAAGTCTAGTCTAGACATTTAAGGCCCTTCGACCCACCTTGCACCGAAGATATTTTCGGGACAACGTGACAGGTGGTGAGCCCGTCGCCGTCTTTATGTCCAAGCCAACGATGTAATTTGTACATAGGGTTTTAGAAAAACCCATTGGTACGGCCACTTGAGGATCGAACTCGGGTCTCTTGACTCGAAATTCCGACCACCCATCCATTCGGCTATCGTTACTTATAATATAAGAGCTGTCAGTTTGGAATTTTCCATACCCGTATGGAAAATTCCAAACTGACACGTATATATTCTGTAGTAACCTTTAAAAGTAAGGTAGCGATGCTATACCCAGGGCGGAAACTAGACTGATATGGGGAAAGCAAATTATTTTTGAATTTAAAAATAGACACCTGTCTTTGCACTATAGATTTCGTACCAACCCTGGGTTGACTGGCAGAGAATGCCTATAGGCATTAAGTCCGCCCTTTGTTGCCTTTATTGTTAAGCAATAAAGCTTAAATAAATAAATAGCTCCTCTTTTACCAGTTTGGTCGTTGCGGAGTAAAATGAATCCGGGAATATTGTAAGAAGCAGAATAATGTTTTGGCATAAGCCAAGTTTCAGAGACAAGGATAGCATGTGCTCCACTCGAAGAGAAAGAATCCACGGACTTCGTATGATGAAGGAATGTTTTCAATATTTCTATTTATATTTTTGTTTTGAGTATTTGTAATCACATATGTGAAAGCAATTGGAGGATTTTAAAGATCATTAGTAATAATATAATATAATGTCATAGGTTCATTTTTTTATATTTTTTATTATTTTTTTTTCATAGGTTCATCTACGGCAAACATACGGGAAATAGTTTAAAGGCGGATTAAAATGAATATATTTTGGCGTGGTCGAGTGAGGTACTCTGAAAGTACATATAGAGTATCCTTTAACTTGGTCTTCTTGGCCCAAATGGGTGACCTAATAGACAGTGCATTGAAGCGTAACAGGACAGGTCTTGCACGACTCTCAATAACTGCACCTAGACGATTTTGAATGTTGGTCTTCAAAATTGTCACTATGGTCTCTGTAAAGTCTTCATTGGTTGCCTCCGGAACACCATACATTATTAAGTATTTTTTTTCGATATCAAATTTTATTGATTTTTAAAGCATATTTATGCTGAACTTTTATGTAATTAAATTAAGGAGAAAGAAGTTTTTAAAATTTCAACTATTAGTTGAAAAGTTTTAAAAACTTTTTTCTCTTTAATTTAATCACATATTTTTTTTCGATCAACAGATTTATTAATGCAACAATCTTTTGGGGTAATAGTGACATAGTCTGCCAGACATTATTATCCCTACACTCTTGAAAATTGCTTACCAGAGAAGTCATGTCACGAGGAGGTTGCGACGCATTTTTGATGAGCGCTTCAAAATTGGCCATACGTTGATTTAACGAAGTTAAAGATGCTTACTCCGCAAAACTAGACATGGCTGGGAAGATGCTTTTCTTTAGTGAAGTGTGACTGATATAATTCAGAAATTGAACCGTTTGTAGGGTGATGCAGAATAACCACTATTTAGGCATTAATGAGGGTATTGCCCACACAGTATGTTAGTTTTGATACAAAAATAAAATTTACTACAAGGCAAATAACTGTATGATTTTTCAAATATCCACAAAAAACTTTATTTAATATTGCGATATTTATATGGCAAATCCTCCCTATGGGAGAGGCCTATGTCCTGCAGTGAACTTTAACTGGTTGTTATGTATGTATGTTTGAATGTAATATTAGGATCAGTGTGTGTATTATTTCACTCCTATCTCCAAAAATATATACTTATATAGTTTCAAGGACATTTTAGTACTTACTGGCAATGTGCATCTAGCTCGGCTTTGTTTCTAGGAAGTCCAACGCGAGTACGTGGAATCTTTTCTACGCATAACTTAAGCTCGCTGAGGTCGCAACTGTCTACCTCCCCTAATTGAGCACCAACTCCACCTAAAATTATTAAATACAGTTTTACTTATCATAAATATCAGTTTGTAAACAATTAGTTGTGTCCTGCGATGTGACCGGTGATTTAACAATTATGGTTCAAACTACCCAGGGAACCTTAACCGAGTCAGAGCCTCTCGCTCGCAAATGAGAGTAATACGCGTGGGTAACGTAACGTAAGTTTTCCGCGTATTAACCAGTCGGTGAAAAGTCATTTAACTCCCAAATCGTATCATATCCAATAACTAAGTAAGTATAATAAGTACCGGGCAGTTTTTGTCGACCAATCTTATATCATTGCCTAACTCCTAACCGTAAGGACTGCTGTGGCTTCTATTATCAGCACAGTATCTTCATACAATGGTCCCTAGACGCAAACAACTAAATTCAATCAAAAAAGAGGTGAAATAATCAAAATGCTCATAAAACTTAAGAATCGTAAGATCACAACGTTCGGTTCAATGCATGCAAACAGTTCCTAAGAATTTTCCCCATAATAAGAAGGAGCTGATACTGACGCCTTATAGAGCAGTAAGCGGTGGGCCGACATGAAACACTGTTGGGCTCTACTGAGCACATCCAGCTTTTTTAAAGGTAATTTGACCTACCCTAAAATTGTTGATAACCACAAAATTGAGCTAACCTCGATTAGACTCGATTGTCGCAAAAGATTTCGACACGATCACGATCGACGACAAGGGGAATATTCTTTGAAAGAGGATAAGCGACATAGAGATTCTTTGTAGTAGTAAACGCGTAACCTTTTATCTTTTTATTTTAGGGTTATTTTATCATCTTCAGTCTGAGACTTTATCTAAAAGATTGAAACACACATACACACATATATATGTATGTATATATATATATATATGTATGTATATATATATATATATATATATATATATATATATATATATATATATATATATACATATATATATATATATATATATATATATATATATATATATATATATATATATATATATATATATATATATATATATATATATATATATATATATATATGTATATATATATATATATATATATGTATATATATATATATATATATATATATATATATATATATATATATATATATATATATATATATATATATATATGTATATATATATATATATATATATATTTTTTTTTTTTATTTATCTTCACGCACAATCCCTGACGGGGTAGCCAGAGAGAACAGATCGCCAAGTGTCACGATCCCTACATACTTCTTTCGCTTCTTTCAGATTCATCATCTTCTTCATACATGCACGTCTAGGTATCCGAGTACTCTTGACCCTCCTCTCTTCGAGCAATTTGCTCACATGGTCTTCGAAAGTTAATCTCGGTCTACCTCGACACCTTTTAATATTAACTTTCGCGCTATATATTTTCTTCACTATTCGGTCTTCACTCATTCGCTCAACGTGCCCAAACCATCGAAGCACGCCCTTATCCATTTTTGAGACAAGGTCATCTTTCAAACCTGCCATATTGCGAATCTCTTCGTTTCGCTTTCGGTCGGCCATGGTAAGGCCGCACATTTTACGAAGAGATCGCATCTCCACTGCATTCAACCTGCTTTTATGCTTCTTCTGGCATACCCAGGTTTCGCTGCCATATAACAAAGTCGGTACCAACACTGCGTTATGTATTGCAAGGCGTGCACTTTTCACAACGCCTTGCCTTTTGATTAACGCAGTCAGGGCACCATTGACTGTTCCCGGCAGCGACACGCCTGTCTACATCTAAATCACATCTTCCATCCCGGCTAAACGCACTCCCCAAGTATACAATGCTAATATATATATATATATATATATATATATATATATATATATATATATATATATATATATATATATATATATATATATATATATATATATATATATATATATATATATATATATATATATATATATATATATATATATATATATATATATATATATATATATATATATATATATATATATATATATATATATATATATATATGTGTGTGTCTGTATGCTATTCGTTATTGTATCGTTTATTGTACAAATACTTTATTTACCATTATTTTATATTATACTATTTACCATTTCTTTAATTAACCATATTATTTATGCACCTACTCGATTTGCTATGTTTCTCCACGCCCTGGGTTGACTGGCAGAGAATGCCAAAAGGCATTAAGTGCGCCCATTGTTATTCATTAGTTGTAACAATAAAGTATAAATAAATAAATATATATGAATTACATCACATACATTGCTCTGATCTCCAAGTAAGCTTAAGCACTTGTATTATGAAATTTTAAATAACGACAAACAACCCGGAAATCGAACCCGGGCCCTCAGAGCCGATGACACCATAAAAATCAGTGTACGCCACTCGTCCATCCAATATATATCTTAACATATAGGTATATATGATAAGCCTTGACCGAGTGATGTGGATTTAAGAATATAATCTTTCTTCCCGTGTGTGTTATAAGAGGTGGCTAATGGAAAAGCCTTCGATATGTCACTGACTAGATGGCGGAATAGGCATCTCGATAATACCAAATTAAGATGAAGAAAATCCATGACGGGCAGTAACGTCTAAAGCGCGAAGTGTTTGGTTCTGCGATTGCAGAACCCCGAATTCGCTTGACAACCGTGGCAGTTATGGTAAACCCTCTTTTTTAAGCGGGGAAAGTCAGCCCCTTTCATTTACTGGTTTGCGGATTCCCAAAATAAATTTGTTTTGTTATTGTTTCTCAAACAAACAGGTCAAAGACATTTCTAAATGCCGAAAAGAAAAATATGTTCATAAAATTAAAATAATTAATAAAGTTTTTCATTTGTAATAGTAACAAATTTGTAAGAGTAATTACACAAAAACATAAACAAATGGTGTCATTACCTGTTTATGAAGAATAAGTAACCTACATTATAAATATTCAATAAGATCCATATAAAATTTCAAATTTATCTAATTTGATTGTTAAGAGTTCAGGAGTATTCTGACACATATACAATTTACTTTAAAACATTATGAACCATTATGTAGATTAAAAATGTTATGTATACACTATATTAGTCACTATAACCGAGTGGTTGGGTGATTGGAATTCGAGTCAAGAGATCCGAGTTCGATCCCCAGGTGGCAAAAAAGTGGTTAGTGCTAATGGGTTTCTTAAAAAACCTTATGTACGTAAACTTGGACATAAAGATGGCGACAGGCTCACCACCTGTCACTTAGTTCAAAAATATCGAAAAATAGCAGTTGAAGGTGGGTCGAAAGGACTTAATTTTCTAGACCTTTGTCTACCTCTATATAGCTTGGGAATGGCTTGAAGATATTTTTAACTTATAATTTAAATACGTTATACGTATCATGCATATTCTTAAAGTGACAGAGAAATATGTTATAGTTCGTTACTTTGCTAAAGATGAAATCTTATTACAAACTTGTTGGATTAAAAATTTCTTCTTATTTCGAAAAGTGGAAAAAAGAAGATCCATTTTACTTACCTTTAACAATCATTACGGCAGTAAGAAAAAACAAAAGCATATTCACTAAGTAAATATATAGCTCAAGAAAAAAGTTTACTTTCTATTTCTATTCAGTTAAATAATTGCACAGAATATTTCAAAATCTTCTTCACGTCTTCGCTTATTAAACTATAAAATTTAGATACGTTTATATTTATATATTTTATGCGGGTAGGATTTACGTTAAACTTTCGAATAAAAAGATTTCCGAGCACTCACGTACGTTTCGTACGAAATCCTCTGGCTAACTGAGACAAGGGATGGGCGGGATGAAATCTTTGTCTGGTTCTCTGCGTTACAATATATATGATGATGAGGTACCTATCGAATGTAAGAAAATTATGGACAATGATATTTTTATGGCGTGTAAAAGAGAAAGGGATACATTACAGTACACTACACACCATCACTATACACCATCTACATTTAGATTTTATGTTTATATATATATATATATATATATATATATATATATATATATATATATATATATATATATATATATATATATATATATATATATATATATATATATATATATATATATATATATATATATATATATATATATATATATATATATATATATCATAACGACTAAAAAGAGTCATTTTTCTCAAACCTTGCATACCAAATGATGTTTTACAAATAATAAAATCTCTAAAAATTCAAACAGCGTAGGATTTGACGGCGTATGTACTAAAATAATAAAATGTGCTGCTAATATTATCAGTGACCCATTATCTCACATTATCAACCTAAGTATTAGTACCGGTGTATTTCCAGATGCATTAAAAATATCTATTATTAAACCCGTACATAAAAACTAGATAAAAGAAAACATGGAGAATTATAGACCCATATCCTTAATACCTATAATGGCAAAGATATTTGAAAACTACATTTATAAAGCACTCTATAAATACTTTGAATCGAGCAACATGTTTAGCAAAGAACAAAAGGGATTTAGAGAAAACAAAACTATAAATATGGCTATATATGAGTTTCTGTACAGTCTATTAGTAAACGTAGACAACAGAACTCCCATTTGTTCTGTTTTTTGTGATATGACACAAGCTTTTGACTATGTGGACCATAAGATACTACTTCTAAAATTAGAACGTTATGGAATTCGAGGAATACCACTACAGCTTATCAAATCTTATTTAGATAAAAGAAAACAATACACTGAAATAACAAGTATCAATTTAAAAACCAATCTTGAAGAAACATATTTCTCAAATGAACGTATAGTACAATATGGTGTTCCCCAGGGGAGTGTACTTGGTCCACTCCT
>JAGSMR010000031.1:3432500-3700000 GCA_029286605.1 Sericinus montela | reverse complement strand
CCTTGTGATCGTCGGAAAGCAGATCGGGTATCGAACGGCAAACTAGCTTTCTCACCCCAAGCGCTTCATGCAAGATCTTCTGAATGGTTGTCCCTGAGATGTCTAACAGAGCTTGTATCTCTCGATACGTCACATGACGAATTTCGAGAATTAGTTGTCTCACAGCAATGATGTCACCTTCAGTGAAGGCGGATTTTGAGCGTCCTTCGCGAGATTTTTTCTAAATACCAGCATTCGACAGTCCGCAGACCCCATGTCTGCTTCAACACTGAACACAGATATTAGCTCTTCAAAACACTGAAGCCGTGTCAGTCCTCTTCTAAAGTTGTACAAAATTATTACTCGAATATTTTGCTTAGAAAGATTCATTTTTGTACGTGACCTAACAGATTCCAATCGACGCTGTGACTAAACGATAGCATTAATCCTAATACTTTAAACTGTTTTGAGATTCAAAATTTAAACAAATTCGAATATAGAACATATGGAAACGACATGCCAGGCATGCCTAGTAAACTTGATGTATATTAATTTAATAGTCATATTACGTGTAGATGCGATTCGGTTCTTGATACTATTCAAATTAAAGTTACAAACTTTGAGTGAAGAAATAGTAACTAACGTACTTACTTAAAAATATACTTTTCGACCATGAAAAAGGGAAGAGATTGTTTAGCCGTCGCGTATTTTTTTAATTTATGACAAGTAGAACAGAGTGGTCCAATTTATTTTATCCTAATTTTAAACATTAATGTTATCTTTATCTCCTCAAAATATAAAAAAAAAAATAGGAGTTTGTTCATAATTTACCTACTGAATTTCCATATGTTAACCATATTGATATGAAACTTGACACATATGTAGTTATGATGACACTATAATATAACTAGATGAAGTTTCTCTTATGGTGGAAAACAATTATAAACCTTTTAAATGTATAAGGGTCTGATTGAATTGTAGTCTACGTTGTTGTTAAATGTTCGATAATGTTTTATTGTTTATCTACATTAATTTTTGTAACTGTGAACCTAATAGTTACTGAATTATTTAGTCTGACTTTTAGCTTTGTTTCACGATCTAATGCATATCCAGTCTGTTAGTCAAGACAGCAAAGAAAGCTGTTGTTACCTTATGGTTTCGATATCACTCGTAATCAAAATAATCAAAATTCACTCTATGGTTCTAGTCTATGAGTAGACTAGAATAAATTTTACAAGATTGTAATTAACAAGTTCTCCACCAACTATCCAAGTAGGTTAAAATTTTCAGCGCACTGTACATATGCTGCGTAATGTACGTTTTTTTTTAATTTAAACAGTTCTTGTACACCAATATCGTAACACAATTATACTTGTGCAGTGATAATACCAGCCTTACTTAAAGGAATGTAATTATATTCTATTATTCATTATCATAATTGTAATTCATATAAAAGCACACACTGCACAAAAACACACTAAGTTAAATGAGCTACAATAGGAATGTCTGCGACATCCATCCTCCCCGGACCTTGCTTCAACGGACTTCCACTTTTCCGGATAACATTTCTTGGACAACTTTTTACAAGGAAAAAAATTCAACTCCGATGCGGCAGTCCAAACCGCCTTCACAGAGTTCTTCGATTCTCGCCCCCGTGTTTTTTTTTTTAGTAAAGGGATAAATACCTATGAGATGGTAAAAGTGCATAGATAACAACGGTGCTTACTTTGATTAATTAGATAAATTTTACAAAATATCGACTTTATACTCTACCGTATAATTTCATATGTAAGGACCTAATACTATAGTCTAAATTATAATTATCGAAGATCATAGATTTCGAACTAAACATATTATATAAATAACAAATATAAGAAAAACAACATGGCTTACATGTCAGTTGCAAGGAAAAATTCACTTAATAATACAAAAGTTTACATTCATATAACGTGAAACTTTATAAAACAATAGCATTCAAAGACAAAAAATCAAGTTAAATAATGAAAAAAAAAACATATTTTATTTGACATTGTCTGACAAGGTATATATTTCTGTTGCTATCTTAAAAAAATATTATTTTTATTGTCTGAGTACTCTTTTTTACACCAAGTCGTAAAATGTTAAAGCGACCGAAGCGAGATGTTAAGGCGGCCATTATAGATGGTATACCTCAACCTAGAAATGTAGATTCTGGCGTTTTACTAAGTACAGCGTTCTTCTTATAAAATATATACTAATTACCTTGCGTCCGCGGCTTTGCAGACGTGCTTTGTTAATAAAAAGTAGCGTATGTCCTTCCCCAGGCTTAAGACTATCCATATAAAAATTACCGAATTTTTCTAGAATTAAGTCAGTTTAAGCAGTCAGTAATTCAGAATTAATTACCAAGGGTTCAGCATATTAGCAGTAAATCATTGAATTGAAATTTTGGTCGCATTTTTCCTCAAGAGTGTTTGTAAACTCTATGTACTTCAAAGTTCTCACGGAAACGGAAAATATTTTATAAAAATATGTAGGTCTAAGACACCAAACTAGTTATATAGATTGCCATGGTAACCCAACAAGGCGTGGCTGGGGTTTGCCTACCATACGGTACGTACCCAACCACTCGATGATTAGTATAACTGTCACTTCGTCCTGATGCCAAATGGGTCTAATTCTTTCTTTCGCGAGGAGTCTTTACTTTACATTTTTTTTCTACGTGTACTCGTACTTGTATATTGTGCAAGTTTGGAACACCGAATTTTAAATACCATGTCGGCTTGTTTTTTTATTAACAAGTATTACAGAAACCATCATTTTCTCTAATAAAAGAACATCACACTTATTTACATTTTTGATGGAACACATTATTAACATTGGACGTTGGTTCTACAAAGCGTAAATTACACAATGACTGTTACTAAAGTTACGTAGTAACTTATTAGTAATCTGTGACTAAACTAAACGTACGGTTCTTTAGATTTAGGTTCAATCATTGAATTTATCACATTTGGAGGAGTAGGTGCCTAACTTTGCCGCACAAGCTTACATTTTTTAGCCAGCATCGTTAAAGTTATGCTCACATTCCTCCAAATTCAGTAATGCTGAAATTAATATTCAAGTGCTTACACAGAATTGTAATTAGAACCTGAACAAAGACGTTTTCAACAATTGTGATAATTTATCTTGTAGTGAAATATTTCAGGCTAATAAATAACGACATTTACATTTACTTGAAAAGATTAATTAGAGTTAAAACCATTACTTAATGAAAAACCCGTTGAACGTTGATAATTACTAAAAGCATTGTTAAATATTATGAAATAAACTATAAATTACCATAACGTGTTTTATAGGTAAAAATTATGAGACAGAAAAATAAAATACTTGTACTGTACTGGCATCTCTGCAGTTTCGCATTACATACAACAACAGTCCATTAATTTAAAATGCTCTGTTGAGGTGATGGTCTAAAACTTTTTATAAATTTATAATTTGCAGCAGTCGACAATATGAATTCAACCACATAGGAATAATGTAGCTTCTACAAGTCACAAGTCAAAGATGCCAAAGAATCTATTAATGTGAAAGAATTTTCAGAATCGGATCATTATTTCCGGAGATTGCTTCCTACATAAAAATTTATAAAGAGGCGTATGCGAGTGAAACGCGATGGCTCGGTGGTAAGAGCGTCATTACAGTATCGCGGAGGTCACAGGTTCGAATCTTGCCTATGTTAATTTATTTTTTAAATTAGTCGTTCATTTAACAGCCCTATTACACAAAGATCTTATGTATATAGTATATTAAGTAGACTTAAACGTACTTAGACGTTATTTTATTTTTCATTGCATTATCTTAATTTTTAGTTTATGAAAATATGGCTTCGAAACGACGGTGACTGCCAAAGATCATGCAACGTGCTTCTCCATCAACATCGACGTCGTGGCACAGCATCTGACATCTGTCTGCACAAAATGTGCGTCAGCCACTGAGGATTATCAAAGGCTTTCTTCAGGCTGACAGTTTTGGCATCGGTACTGTTTACATACATCTCAACTCACCGTAGATCTAGATACAGCCAACTCTTTGCGTCGCCAGACTGCTCAATATCATCAAGATCTTACTCTAAACCACTTATTGCCGGTATACCCCTTAGTTGAAGGTGGCAACAATAAATAATGTATATATAAATAGATGGATCACTGGATCCTGTGCCCGTCCCGATCAACAGTCTACCATATTAGACGAATTATTAAATATACCTAATTAATACAATAATATGTTAAATATTAAGTACAAATTATTGTATCAGAAGATTGAGAAGAAATTCTTCAGTGACTTCCAACTAACTATATCCGTATATGTATACGTATGTTCTTTAATGTAAAAAATACTGCAAATTATTTTGCTGTTTGGATTCCAAACTGTAAATGCGTTTTCTGAAATAAAAATAAAATATTAGAGGTTAAATTTACAGAGATATTAAAACGGAGGTAGCAGAAGTTATCAAATCAAGAGTCAGTATTATATCAAGTCAAGAGACCCGAGTTCGAATCCCAAGGCTCGTAGCAATGGGTTTTTTTAAATTTATGTACGATTTCCATCGCTGGCTTGGACGTAAAGATGGCGACAGGCTCACCACCTGTCACGTTGTCCCAAAAATATCTTCGATGGAAGGTGGGTCCAAAAAACTTAATTGTCTATACCTTTACCTACGTACGTTTTATTAGGAGTGGCGTAAAGATACTTATTTATTCATTTAGAAATATTACTTTGTTAGTTATCTCGATACATTATTTCATTTTATTTACCTTCTTGCACACTCTCTGGCAATCCCTGACGGGATAGCCAGAGAGAACAGACTGCCAAGTGTAACGTTCCTTACATACATCGTTCGCTTCTTTATGATTCACCATTCACTTCATACATGCACGTCTAGGTATTCGAGTACTCTTTACCCCTCCCCTCTTGGATCAATTTGCTCACATGGTCTTCGAAAATATACAATTTCATTCACCTGTTCTAGACCTATCTAATTTACCCATATTCACACTTCGTTCTTTCTTCGTCCCATTCAAATACTAAAACCTTAGTTTTATTAGCATTCAAACGGAGACCTTTAATAAGCACCGCATTAGCAGCATACAAATTACTTTCATGTCACCAAGTTTCAGACTTAAACAACTATGTTTTTGCTTTTGCAAACAGCTGTCGCGATACAGTATGAACAGCCAGGAGGACACGGCACTGATATAATTTAAAGATCTTACAAAAGTTTATCTTTAAATCCCAGAACACAGGATGTTAAGAAATAATATACCAAGACGCTTTTATAAATTAGAATTAATTACGCGGATGTTTTAGAACTTTTTATCGTAATCACACATGTTTTTGTTGCACTGCACGAACCAACAGATATTTTTTCAAAAGTTAAGACACCTATTATTACTATCTATGTCGATGTTCATTTTTTTTAAGGAGTTTCTTTATCTATCAACTCCAACAGATACAACCATGTTTTACGCACGTTTGGTAAACATGTGTGACAGGTGATGCCTACTCGCACACAGGCTTTGCAGCCACAGTTAAGTGACACAGCCCTCAGTAGTGGACCATCCACACAATATCTCGCAGCATATGACGATACAAATTTGTAATATAACTGTACAATATTCTTTATTCTAAGAAATCATTTAAATCACAAGGTATTTCCTGCTATATGAAATAAAAAATGCTTACAGGTCGAATTATAAGTAGCGGCGTGATTATTGCATTTGACAATGCATTTTATAATGGTCGATGTTTCTACTGCTAATATTCTGCTTTATTTTTAACTTCTGAGAACTGTAAACTATTTTATCCATATTTTGTTATGAAGGAACTAAACTTATTTTTTTTTTTTAGAAAATTGGCATCGTTTGCGCCACGATTATTGTCTATAATATAAGTAAATATTATTTGCGAAATTGCACAAAATCGACGCAACCTTCCTATACACATCTCTATGGCTCTGTCCATGCGCTCTGTCTCCATAACCTAACTAATTAACATTTCTTCCACATGGGGTCGCTACTTGTAGCATTTGTGCTGCCACCTATAGTTATGCAACGTTAAATACGAACAAACAATTTTTGTACGAATACAACAAATACATGACCCAAATGCGTCCAGAATTTATTTGACTTTCCAATATATTTTGAAAAATAATTACATATCGCACTTAACTATACTAATGATAATAACAGATAAATGCTGATGATGTTAATAAATTTTTCATCATTAAATCATCATTGATGTTAATAAATTTGCCAATTGCTTCACACTTACATTATACATTATAAACATACATTATACACATTATAAACCCTTTTTATTCTGTTCGGTTCAAGCTCCCTATTATTGGATAGCAAAATAACGATAACATGGCGTTATCGTTATTTTGCTATGTTAGAATATATATATATATATATATATATATATATATATATATATATATATATATATATATATATATATATATATATATATATATATACACGTTATCTGTTATTGCCAATAACGGCCAAGTAGGATTGGTGATGGAATTTAGACCATTGTTTGTCAACTGTCAAAGAAATACAAACACTATGGTTAGTCATGTACTGTGCTTAGTATTTTTAATTACTTTACTATAATTGATTATTGTTATTAAATTCTTGAATACACGACAGTAAATTAGTAGTATGAATTGCATGTGATTTTTGTGAAAACGTTTTTGACAATCACTGATACTTGTACGCGCTATGGGCTTTCTTACTTGGATAAGAGGTATGAGTATTACATTCAACTACCTTGAGGAAAAATTATCGTGTTTGGGTATATATATTATGTTTTAAAGTAAAATATATGAACATAATATTACTTGTCATATGATAATAAAGCTTTTTTAATTGAGTTATTTTTAGCCGTAGAAACAAATGTAACAATGTGTGTGTTTTAACAAGTGTAATGAACAAATAAAGTCTACTGTATTGTGTACATAAAAACTAGTTCATAATCATTTAGTAGATACTAAAAGTAAAAAAGAAAGTCTATAAGTAATATTATTGCATGTAATGCACCTCCCTCAAAGACCCCTCCTCTGTATATGAAACTATTTTTAGATTTAACTAATCTCGGTATTTTGCGGTTTACCTACATATTATATATTATAGTCAGTTATCGATGTATATGTATCATCTGTCTCCCTAACCTAGATATTGTGTATGTATAATAGAGAACTTTATAATTTATAGTTGTATCTATAGAACTAAAACTTTTTTTAGGACTGAAGATACCAATTCCTTTCAAAGACAAAGAATTAAACAAAATAGCAGCCTTGTTTAATGCTTTGACGTTTCTGTTGACTTGTGCAGCATTAGTTCAACCAAGTTGGTTTCGAATAAAAGGTCTGCACTGTACACAAAGTCTATCACTGGCACAGTTCTTTACTTTTGATGAAGATGATGACATTGACCAGATATCAATACATGAAGATAAGGATTATGACCCTATCAACAGATCAGATTTTAATGGTGAGTGTCTTTAATTTTTTGCATTATTATGAATGTTATAGTGTGGTAATGACATAAAAATACACAAATTCTTTCTTTTTGACGACCTCCATGGACAAGTGGCATAAACACTGGTTTTCAAGGTGTCGCTATCTTAAGGTCCTGGGTTCATTTTTCTACCATTTTTCTACATCTTCTCGGGTCTGGGTGTTTGTGGTGCCTTTTTGTTTTAGATTCCCATATCACAAGTGCTTTAGCATCTTACATTGGGATCGGATCATTGTATGTGATGTTATCCCTACCTATATAATAGGTTGGGGAAAATTCACATTATAGTATTTATGAACTTGTAATAAAATCTCTTTGGCTATACTATTTGTATCTGGCAGGTTATGGTTAAAAAGGTTTAAAATTTTAAAGAAAATTCCAATTTCAAATTAGGAAAATGTGTAATTTTTATTTATTTATTGTAGTCAAGATGAGTGCATCTCATCATCAAGTGAAAAAAAAAAATTGCGATGTTATGGACCTATACAGTGTCTGTGAGAGTTGTACAAATTTGGTTCAAGCATTTTCAATCAGAAATTTTGATGTCAAAGATGCACACCAGTCTGGTTGCCCTATTACGGATAAAATTTGATAAAATATGTGTACTCATATGTGATTCCTTATTACAACGTATTGCAACCGTTTTTGAAGAAGTTTATAACTGGTGATGAAAAGTGGATCACATATGACAAGAATGTGCGAAAATGGTTGTGGTCAAAGGCCAGTCAGGCTTCACAGATTGTGGTGAAACCCGAGTTAACTATAAGGTGACGCTTTGTGTGTGGTGGGATTGGAAGGCCATTATTCATTATGAGCTGTTACCACCAGGCAGGACCTTTGATTCTGAACTCTACTTCGACCAACTGAAGAAATTAAAGCAAGAAGTTTTTTTTTATAGGAAAGGGAGGCAAACGAGCAGGTGGCACACGTGATGGTAAGTGATTACCGCCGCCCATGAACATCTGCAATTCCGGAGGAATAACGGATGCGTTGCCAGCCTTTGAGAAAGGTATAGGCTCTTTTCTTGAAGGTCCCTAAGTTGTATCGGTCCGGAAAAACTGCTGACGGCAACTCATTTCACAAAGTGCAATTGCGTGGCAGAAAATTCCGCGAAAAAGGCACTGTGGTGGAAGCAAGCATCAAGGTGGTGTTGATGAAATTTTTGATTATGCCGAATTTTTGATTTTGAATATGTCGACGCCAAGAATTCCGATGCTGGCTGAGGCAACTAGGGGAGTGCTCTCAAAACGAGGTGATACGACGAAGGGTTTCTTTTTAGCGGCAAACGCGCAAACTTGTTTCTTTTTTGGGTTGAACTTGACTAAATTTAGTAGGCCCCAGTCCTAGATTTTGTCTAACAAAATCTCAATTTTCGACACAAGTTTGTTCCAGTACTCGTCAACGTGTTCCCGAGAAATACTGGCACGGCCGGTATATAGGGCATCACCAGTGCTGTCATCTGCATAGCAATGGATGTTACTAATTTGTAACATTGATATGCAGAAGAAACAGGGTTGGCGATAGCACACAGCCTTGTGGGACACCAGCATTCACAGACTTGGAGTTGAGAGAAAGTGGCCGGAATTAATCAACTGTAGGGGTGGTGGTTTTTCATCATGATAATGCTGCACACATCTTAAGCCACTCAGCAGAAATTTTACAATTATAGCTATGTGGCAAGTGCTAAGTCTGTCACTGTTTTAGTCCAAGCATCTGTTTTAGACCACATATATTTATTTAAGAATGATAGGTTTGCACAGATTTGTTAACTCCTTCACATTTCATATGTTTCATAGTTTTCTTTCCAATATTTCTGGTTCTGATTCAGGTACACATTTTATTTTGGTCTAGGAACAGTCTTGCATATATGTACTTTTTATCTCAGAGGCTGCTGTAATAAATTTGCCAATATTTTGTATTTACATAGGTAATGGTTTATAATATTTGGTTCCCAAGAAAAACCTTTGATAAAAGTAATTATCGGCTTATCTCACTTGTTACAACAGCAGCCAAATTTCTAGATAGTTTATTGCATGTGGATGTACATGATGCCCAGTTTGGCTTTAGAGCAAGGTTGTCCACTGAAAGTGCTATTCTGAACCTTAAGTATACTTTGTACTACTACACGAAGAGGATGCCGGTGAACGCATGCTTTCTGAACTTGTCTAAAGCTTTTGATCTTGTAATTTATGACTGTCTGTGGGAATAGTTCCCCCGGTCCCCGCGGGTGTGCCGGTGGAATGCATTTTCCTCCTCAAATTCTAGAACAGGAACCAGAAAAATCAAGTGAGATGGGCAAGTGTCTTGTCAGATGTATACAGATTGCAATATGGCTTGAGTCAGGCAGGGTTAAGCTTACCTATATTGTTTAATCTGTGTCAATAAGCTTATTGAACGGCTCACTAACACTCATGTCGGCTGTCATATTGATGGTATTTCTTTTAGTAATTTAAGCTATGCTGACAACATGCTGTTGCTGTGTCCCACAATCAACACTCTAAAGACTTTAATGTCTATATGTAAGATATATGCGGAGGCACATGATCTAAAATATAATGGCAGTAAAAGTAGAATAGATTTATCCTCCTGTCCTTGGTTGTAAATAACTTTAAGTACCAGGGACACATCGTGACTGAAGACTTTCGCGATGACGAGGATATGGAAAAGGCGCGTAGGGCGTTAGCGCTCCGAGTCAATATGCTGGCTCGCAGGTTCACGAAATGTTCAAATACAGTTAAATTAACACTTTTTAAAGCACATTGTCAATCTTATTACTCAAGTGGCCTGAGGGTTGCATAAACGCTTCGACCTTAGAACCCTGGGCGTGTAGTACAACAAAGCTTTGAGGATGCTGTTGCGGCTGCCCTAGCGTCGCAGCGCGTCCCATATATTTGTGGAGGCCTGCACGGATACTTTTCAAGCAATCAGCTCAGTTAGCCACCCAGTTATTTAATAATGTTAAAATAAAAAAAATATCTTCACATCATTCCCAATATAGAGGTAGACAGCGGTCTAGACAATTAAGTCCTGTCGACCTACCCCCACCAAAGACATTTTTGGGACAACATGACAGTTGGTGACATGGTATGATATGAAGGTAATAATAAGGTGTTTAAAATTTTAGTATAATGAAATAGATTACGATGTGCAAATCTATTAATTATTTAATAACAAATTGTTTGTTAATATTATAGCTTGGTTAATATTATTTTTCAAGGTCTCCCGCCATGCACAACACCAGAGATAATAACGCTAATGAGGGTGCTAATATTGCTCTGTTTTATGGTATTACTATGCTCCTGTATTGGAGTGTTAATCAATCTTACAAGTCTTAATAGTAAAGCAATAAAAATGCTGAGAAGAAATGCCGTACCAAGCATATTATGTGTGTTTTGGGTTATTGCCATTGTTGGAGTGTGTTACTACACCACCGTCGTGTTGGGGAATGTCAACAATAGCGATCTAAATACAATACAAGTGGATTATGAATATGGATTTTACACAATTACTGGTGCAGGTATGCTATAATAACATTTTTTATGTTTCTAATAATTTAATATTAATAAATAATATTTATTTAGACAGAAAAGTTACTATTTAAGTGTTCCATTGAACTCAATTTACAGTTGTTGAACTAGCTAACCTTTGTTTTGAAAAATAACTTAGAACAATAACTTAGCTATAATATTTGCTACGATTTTATGATAAAATTAAAGAGTATGCCATGTCACTTCCTATTATAATGTCTGATTGTTATTATTTTTCTTATAATCTCTGTTCACTAATAAATTTTTATTTAGACATTTATTTGCGAAAAAAAGTGAGTTAACATTTACCCGGTCATTATTGTTGTGGTAGAAGACTAAAGTTCTGTTTTTGATGACTCTTACCCTTTTTATCTATATTTTTCTGGGTAGTGCTTTTCTATATTGGAAAGATTTATTGTAATTATATAATATGTTGCATAAGCAATAACACAGTAAAAACACCTATCGTCTTTCTTTTCCTTTTCAACATTTAATATAATGTTTTTAAATTTTCTCGTTAGCTATAATTATCTTCGTGAGACATTAAGCGACATGTTCTCTGGAAAATATAATTTCCAGAGAACAAGTCGCCAAATGTCTCACGAGTCGACTTTTCGGCTTAGATTTGAACCCAGGATCCAGATTTCTAATCTTCATTTCATGATTTATTTTTTGGCGAAAATATTTTCACAAAGTAGAGCCTTAAAGTTTCTAATAGATTTCCTACAGTAAACAAAATCAATTTATAATTAAAAAATTGCAAATACCAATTTTTGCTGGGGATAGAAGTATTAATTACGCCGATACTCTTCAGAATATTTTAAATGTTTCAGTTTAGATTTTGTAATAATTATGTGACGACCCGAAAGGCCTGCCTTCGAAGCTAGGGCTTGCGGTTTCGAATCCCGCTAGCGACAAACATTTGTGTGATGAATATGAAAGCTTGTACTCGACGTGTTTATTGCATATATCTATAAATATATATCCATGTAAGTACATTGTACCGTTAGCTTGGACACTAAGAGAGGCTCACCACTAGTGAGAGGTGTTTAGAAAGGACTGAAATGTCTAGACCTCTGTCTACCCCAGTAATGGAAAATCACGTGAATATATAGTGTACATAACCAATATAAATTTCAGGTGCTCTCGCCTTATTAGCTTCAGCTGCTAATTTATGGGGAGCTCCTCTGTCCAATGACGAAGACTTACAGAGAAGAAACTTGATGGAAGATTGGGACGGATATGAGGCCCACAGTGTTGGACCTACACCTGCAGTGCCGACACTACCCCCATATACCCCAAGCGCTGAGTATGTGTCCACGCTGCCCCCTAGCTTTGCACCGCCAGTTTTAGGTTCACAGCAATATTTCCCTTTTGATGATCTTTCCATTCTTCCACCACCTCCACCATATACGCCTTAAGGTTATGAGATTCTTTTATTAAATAGAAAGTCTTGTGACGAGAACAATTTTAAATGTTTTACATGATCTGGGTTTCATCGTGATATACTATTAAAGGCTTTTAGTACGTATTGATATATTGTCTAGATAAAACAAAATTTATAATACTACGTTTTGTCTTCAGTTAAACTTTATCATAATATACAATACGCGTATATTTACTTTTCAAATGGTAAGTTCGTTATTAATCTTCAGAAATTAGTTTCTAAATATTTACACAAAGAATAAATATTTTATATTGGTGCTTTATTTCGGTGAAATTTGGGCTGAAAGTATAAACCTCTAACCACCCCAGGAAATTTTTGGAAATACTCTGGAGTTTGTTCTTACTTGCTTTATATACATAGGTTTACTTTTTTTTTTAATGTAACTTATACGTCATGTAATGATCTACTTTTATGTATCTACGATTCACTTGTTTAAAAGCCGTACGTTGTAAATAGGTAGGTAGCCAACGCCAGTTAACTCTAAAGCTGATATTTAGATAGCAATATAAATTGATAATAATATAAAGGATATTATTTTAAAAGGCAGATCACATTTTGTACGAAATCCCGCCTTTTATATTCTCAGTTGACTGCAATTATTTCACAAACACAACGTCGCTGTATTGTGTACCTGTGTATCCATATATATCACGGAATTGGGATGTAGTACTAGTTTGCTTCAAGTTATGAAAGGTCAGTTTAAGGGTAATCTGCAAAGGAGACATTCGCAGCAGAACTGGGTCAGACAATTATTGTAATGATCAATAAGCTGAAGTGGCAGCCTACTTTAACGAAAAACAAAAACAGACCAAGATGTTACTATTTGCCTGCCACTATTTGCACAATGAATAGTGACAGGTCATATTATAAACATATTACCCCTAATAGTTACACATTCCAATACTTAGTAAAACCCTTAAGTGGCTTCTGCAGCTATCAAAAGTTACACATGCATAATTACTTCCTGAACACTATTTGAGGCTTTAAATGTATTTCAAGTCAAAGCACATCACTTACACTCAGTCGTTGTCTTTAGTTTAAGGTGCCAACGATAAAGAATAAATAAAGTTGCATTGCTGTTTCGTGGCTACAATGTGAAAGGCCACGTTTACGAATACAGGCGACTTCTAAGCAACGAAACAGCCTGCCACCACAGTTTCCGCTAGCTTTTTGTTTAGCTTAATAGCCCGCTTTAAGACCTCTCACCGCTGATTATTTAGTTGTCATCATGCAACATTTACACTCATAAATTCGGAAATAAAAGTAATATTTTTTTATTTATATGCGATTACTGATACAGACGCCTACAGATTTTTACCTTAGGTGGTATCTTTTTCCTCCCCCCGGTCCCAACTCGCTCGTATCAGCGGTGCGTCCCCCGTCAGAATCGGAGCGGTGCATAGGCATCGACACAAACAATCCTTCCGCAGCCCACCATCTCGTATCCGAAGTGCGCTAACCATGCCCACTTGAGAGGCTTCCTCGGGCCCTCGCTAAGATTGGCCATGTAGGTTTCTCTTGGTTCGTGGTTGTCCACCATCTACAGCCACGGTTAGTAACCCCTACTCCTTAGTTCGGTGGTACCTAGGAATCCAATACATTAATTTCAAAGGATTTTCCATAAAGTTAATCACACATTTGTTATAAAAAAAATTTGGTAACTAGTTGTCCACAATCAAGTATTAACTATCAATTTGGTTAAATGTAATCCACTTTGTGACACATTTTAGTCTAATGCGCTTTTTTAATGATAATTACTATAAATTTTTGAAAAGCTTTAAAATTCAAAAAATTATGGAGCTTTGAAACTCAAAAAGTGTTATATTTGAGGCACAATTTTTCAGGAATTGTCTTCTTAAAATGTTTCCAATCCGCCAAAAAGTACAGCAGCTGAATGGTCGATTTCAATTACTCGAGTTCGAACCTCTTGCGAAAGGTTTTTTTAAACTTATATAAGATTTGTATCGTTGGTTTGACGACAACTTAAAGCTAATTCCACGACTGGCTTACCACCTGTCACAATGGACCGAATAAGCTATAGTGAAATGTGGATTGCAAGAACCTAATCGTCTAGACTTCTGATTGCCAGCGTATTGGGAAATCGGCCTAGCTGGTAAAATATTTTATTTTTGTTTATTGTGGTTGTGATCATGACAGAATTGTATAATAATTGGATATCATTTGCCATTTAAGTGCCTTTTTGTGTTGTCTACGCGAAATACTTTATTTATTGTATTTTTAAATTACAAAGAGTATATGATAAATGTTGGTTGTTTAAAATAGCTACGTAAGTAGCTGAGATATATGGCTATGATGATGCGTGCATCGCTTTGTTTAGGGATTTCTAAATTTAAAAATGTTTAACAGTTGTGGTAGTATAATATTTGTCTCCGCTAGTTAATGTAATTCTATATCAGAATAGCTTTAACTTTAAGTACGAATAAGACGATGTGAAGTAAGATGTGTAAACATCAATGAAATATTACAAGTACTATTCAGAAATATGTAATTAAAAATATAATTTCAAAATTAGTGCTACTTCACCTTATATGTTTCTTGTATGTTCATTACTGTAAGTCCTAAAGAATTTAAACATGTAAAAGTAAAGTAGCAACCAGTAAATTCAATTTGTTGGGCTAAGGTCGTCTTGTAAATATTCTTTAAGGAATATATTAGTCAAGGAAGCTCGGCAACACTGCTCCAATATGGGTTATAACTTTGCGTAACGTAATGAGACGATTTCCAGGACCAACTTTATCATTTGACAAGTTTTACAACATTCTATTTTTTACAATAATACAATTTTTACTGTCTGATATTTCATATATATTGTCTCAGTATCTCAATGTTTATATAGACGACCCGACTGTCGTGATGGTAGTGACCCTGCCTTCGAAGCTAAGAATTGCCAGTTCGAGTCCTCCTAGGGCCGAACATATGTGTGATAAATATGAATGTTTGAACTTGAGTCATGGACGTTTGTATGTATATCTGAATATTTATCTGTCTAAATATAAATCTAAATAAATATGTTTGTAAATATTTTATAGCTTGGAATTAAGCTGGCGATAGGTTCATCACCTGTCATGTCCCAAATAAGCTTCGGTGAAAATGGGTCGAAAAGGGCTTCATTGTCTAGACTTTTCCTATCCCAATATGTGAAATTGCGTGAAAATATACAAAGATGTTTATGTATTTAGGGATTTTTGCACCTTGAGATTGTGTATCTCAAGGTGCAAAGATCTCAAAATATTTACAATATTTTTTATGTTAATCTATTACCAATTAAACAAGTGAAGATTCAGTTTTCACTTAAATGTTATAAAGTAAATGTAAGGAGTTCTTTGTGGTAAGACATTATTTGGTGTAGTGCTTTTGTTGGCTGTAAATTATTAAAGTTATAGGATTAATAATAAGTTAATAATAAAATAGTTTATACAAATTTAACTAAATTGAACAAGTTTCATCATCTTTGTCTATCAATTAGATCTGTATTAAATATTAATTATGTAAGTAGACAACTAAAATGTTTATGTATGTGTGTAATCTTCATTTGTAAGGTATACCATGTTACCAAAAATAAAATGTTAATACTTCTTAGAATATTATCTGTTAATGTATAGAAAACTTTTTAGGCCTAAGAATAGTTATTCCTAGGAAAGCAACTGGGAAGTTTATTTTTACAATTGAAGAAGAATAAGATTTATTTTTGTGTAAGACCAATATGCAATACATATCTATAAAAATGACTTGCGTTTTATATACCTTCAATCTTAGCAAAAATACATGCACAGCCAAATTCGAGAAAATTAAATATTATGTTGTAAAGAGGGAGGTCTGTTTTGTTAATATTTACCACTGAAACCTATAACTTTCATTTACATTGCTAATTTCATTTGCTTTTACAAGTACACTGCACTACATGCATAAGCCTCAAGCGTCAAAGGTACAGAGTATTGCCGTCATCGGCTCACATGGCCAGCGCGCCTCGTGTCGTACCTTAGACGCCATGAAGATATGAATTTAATATTTTTTTTAAAATTTTATTGAAGATTAATAATTAAAGTTCGGTTACATCATAAGGCAACCGGTAAGTGTTATGTTAGAGTGGACAGTGAGTACAACCTTGAACGTGTTCCTGCCTTGTCGTGGCGGTGGGGCTTAGTAACCGTGGCTTGGACACCCACGGTGAACCAAGAGGAACCCACATGGCGGGCCTAACTTAGCGGGGAATGGCCGGCCCGAGGTGGCCGCTCCAAGTGAGCTTGTCAGTTGTGCAGTCTACTTCGAGTACATGTTGCTGGGCTGTGGCGGGAGTGTTTGCGTCGTTGCCTTCACACCTCTCCGTGCCCTACGCAGCCGAGGTGGAAGAGGAGTTTTGTTATTGCGTTTCGCCATGCTCCCTGCCCACCGCGACTCTGGCGGGGGACCCACCGCTGATGCGGCCGAGGCGGGGCCGCAGGGGGAGGTGTCAGTATTACGAGGCGCCGCCGCTGGTTATCATGTGATAACTTTACAACTGCAACACCAAAGGGGTTGCAGGTGCAATTTCTCCTTCTAGAAGTAATATGCTTATGATTGTCGCCAAGTGACACTGTCATAAGCATATTTAGCACCAATCGCAATGCATGTATTACGTGGTAGCCTAGTAGCCAGGGCGCTCACAGACGAGGTGCGATCTTGGGAAGACACTAGTCAAATGTTAATAGCAATTTAGTTCTGAAATTACCATGAGCTCGATGGCGAATGAAGACAAGGTAGGCAAACTAATGTTTGAGAGAAGGCATTTACAGGCAGCTTCATTACTTTTATAGTACTTGTAAACTTAGCAGCGCCGTCGGCATTCTAAGAAAAAACTCTGAGGTCGGAGAGGTCGTATAAGTGGATGTGAACAAGGAATCTATTAATTGAAGCGGAATCAGGATTTAATTTAGTCGTAATGTATATACAACTGACTAAATGAAAAATTAATTTTGGACAATTATGTAAAATATGTAAACATTATACTACGATTATAAAATAATAAATAAAAATTACTAGTAATACATGTTCTAGTCTTTATTATTTACAAAATAAATGTCATTTTCTTAAAAAATCATTTTCGCTCAGGTCTTTTAAAAATTTAGATAAGGTACATCTGCCGATATGTTAATCAGGTAACCACAATCACTATTGAAACACGTAATTTGTATAGAAATTTGATGGTCTAAAATTAGCAGTTTATTCGATAGCACGGGGTATATTATTAATACTGAGAATTCGATAGAAATAGAAACTGGCTTTGAATGATATTTTTTGAAAATAAGTCTGTGGAATATGATCTAAAAGCGAACTAGTGTTTTTATTTTAGATTCTGTCATTATATTTTAATTTATTCATTGAGAGATGCCGATTCTATTTGTCGATATTTTAGAAAGACTTTATGAGTATTAGATAGCGCAAAATTCGTATTTTAATGCTATTTTCTATTATCTCCTTTGACCCCCGTCACTCTAGTCATCACTGGAAGTTTGAAAAGGGGTCGTTGCAATAAGCGAAACAGTCAATGACTGAGAGTTAGATTAGGAATAAAAGGATAAAGAGCAATTATTAATTTATTTTGTAACTGTTAACCATCTTAAACATAAAAATATCAACACTGTTAGCATGAGCACAACAACGAAAGAAACAAATGGTAACTATTTCAATTAAATAATTTCTCTCTCAAGATACGCCATAAATTTTCTGAGGATTTACTTGATTAAGGCAGCAATTTTATTTAAAGTAGGGTTTACCAGCCTAAATGCACAGCACTTTCAGGAGCTTGTACACAGCCGCCTATCACCTGAGTTTGCTGCATTTTGGCCTGTTATTTTTTGAGATGGTTATCCCACATCTGGCAGTAGCATTTGTATTTTCAAGGTTATTTCCTTAGTCCACCTAAGTCTCTTATGTTACTCTCAATAAGAAATAAATAAATATCTTTATGCCATTCCCAATACAGATCTAGACAATTAAGTTATTCAATTAAGTTACCCACATTCCACTGAAGATATTTTTAGGACAATATGGCAGGTGATGAGCCCATCATTAGTCTTTATGTCCAAGCCACCGATATAATTCGTACATAAGTTTTTGAAAAACCCATTGAATTTCTCGGCTTTCTCTCTCTCTCTTGGCTATGGTGACTACAAAAGAAAGAGGGGTTATATTCATATGCCCCTCACTGAAAACTATCAAATATTAGCAACCATTCCTTGGAAAAACAAAAGAGGAATTTGTAGAAACCACAATACAACACTGAGAAGAAGATAGCCATGTTGATAGTAGCCTTGCCTATGAAGCTAAGGGTTGCAGGTTTGAATTTTGTAAGGGTCATGCATGAAAAGTATGAACATTGTACTCAATATATGGTTACTTATCTTATAGGCAAATATATTTCTGTCACATCACTATGCACCACATGGTAATCACATCACTACTTTGGGGCTGGATGGCATGTTTCAAACATGTGACATGTTTGAACATATTACTATGAATCTTTAGTTAACAGTTATCTTTTAGCAAACTTAAGTTATTTAGGCTGCTGACTTGTTTGTTCAAATGCTTCTGTACTTGAAGGTATATTTAGTCCTGATAAGTCTTCATTATCAGTGACATTACCCATTTCTTCTTTTGGGACAAATATTGTAGAAAAACTATTGTGTAAATTGTTTTCATGAAATGGAGGTAAGTTTAAATACTTCACTCTTTCTTTTTCCAAGTAGCTAACACTATCTTTAAGTGTCATATTTTCATCTTTCAGGACCTCAACTTGAAGTACTAGTTGCTCCACAAGTGTGTTTAAGTTCTGATTCAGAATTTGAAGTTCTTCAACAGCGGTTTGCTGGGTATTTTCATTTTTCTTATTAGCAGTAATATCATCTTTATATATATCCTGAAGTAGTTTTGTTTCATGTAATAGGTTTTCATTGGATATCTTGTGCAGCAATGCTCCTGACTCTCGTATGGCTCTAAAAATAGCTATTTGAAGTTTAGAATATTCATTACTTTGAATGTTAAGGTGTGGGTCTTTACTTAACATTATCATGTTTTCCATAGCTTTCTTGATACGAGAGTATTGTTCTTTTTTATTCTTAATCAAGTCTTTTTGTTTCAGATGGTAACTGTGTTGAAGGCTAATGGATTCCAAAGCTGTCGTTGAAGTGGTGGACTTCATAGCGTCTAACAATAATTGTGCTGCATTGTGGTGACACTGCATTGCTTCATCATATCTTTTATTAATTAAATGAGCTTCAGCACGTCTGTGTTGCTGATGAGCCTGAAATAATTAATTTAATTTATAACAAATCTAGTCAGTCAATACCAAAATTATATTATATATTTTATTTTATTTATTTATCTTCACACAATCCCTCACAGGGTAGCCAGAGAGAACAGATCGCCAAGTGTCACGATCCCTACATACTTCTTTCGCTTCTATCAGATTCATCATCTTCTTCATACATGCAAGTCTAGGTAGTCAAGTACTCTTGACACTCCCCTCTTTGAGCAATTTGCTGACATGATCTTCGAAAGTTAGTCTCAGTCTACCTCAACACCTTTTAATATTAACTTCCACGCTATATATTTTCTTCACCATTCAGTCTTCACTCATTCGCTCAACGTGCCCAAACCATCAAAGCACGCCCTTATCCATTTTTGAGACAAGGTCATCTTTCAAACCTGCCATATTGCGAATCTCTTCGTTTCGCTTTCGGTCGGCCATGGTAAGGCCGCACATTTTACGAAGAGATCGCATCTCCACTGCATTCAACCTGCTTTTATGCTTCTGGCATACCCAGGTTTCGCTGCCATATAACAAAGTCGGTACCAACACTGCGTTATGTATTGCAAGGCGTGCACTTTTCACAACGCCTTGCCTTTTGATTAACACAGTCAGGGCACCATTGACTTTGTTTCCGGCAGCGACACGCCGTCCACATCTAAATCACATCTTCCACCCCGGCTAAACGCACAACCTAAGTATACAATTTCATTCACCTGTTCTAGACATTCCTGATTTACCCAAGTTTAAACGGCTGTCAAGATACAGTATGAACAGCCAGGAAGACCCTGTTTTACGCCCGTTTGGACGCTAAACATGGGTGACAGGTCATGTCCTACCCGCACACAGGCTTTACAGTCACAGTAAAGTGACTGCACAGCCCTTAGCAATCAACCATCCACACCATACCCCGGCAACAGTTCCCACATTTTCTTCCTTACAACCTTATCAAATCCTTTCTCAAGATCCACAAAAGCACAGAAAATCTTCTGGTTAGCAGCCAGAAGCTTCTCCGTGATCATGCGGAGAGAAAACACTTGATCCGTGCAAAAAAAATTATATTACTATAATAAAATTAAATCAGCAAAGTATGATATGTTACGAGATTGAGAGGGTATGATTCCATTCTTCTTAAATACTAATTCACGGTTTGTTTATTAATTAATACTTTTCTAAAATAGACGTTACATTTAAGTGGAATACAAGACAAAGACAAAGTAAAAAATTTCGGGTTTAAAAAATCAAGAATGAGAATAGTAAAATATCAGTTGTCAAACTTTTCAAATTGACACAATCATTTTTTTCATTTGTTGTGATATTGGTTCTCAGGCCTTTGGCCAAAAGATATCGGTCATTTTAACAAAAAACTAGAAGTTAGAAGGGACCGTGAATACCACCATTATCGCCACCTAATGTACAATTTGTGAAATAGCTTTTGTTGAATTAACTAAATCCGCCCTTTTCAGTTGATTTTTTAAACTTTTAAGAGTATAATAATATACTAGGAGAAGAGAGCCCTCTTAAAGCAGACTGTTTTGACAACTAGTGCCGCCTAAACTTTGGCCCCGAAAACAATTTTGTGTAGCTGCCAAGCTGAAATTCGTGTCTGATATTATATGTTGTGACAATATTAAATAACTCTACACTACATTTATTTTATTGCCAAGTGTAGTTAGTTATTTCATTTTGCGACAACATAGATTTATACGATTTAGTACAGTTAATTGTAGTATTTGGGTAGAATAAAAGGCAAATGTTTAAAATGTTAATTTTATATTTTAATACAAATTAAAATATTCTTGAGCAGATATTTTAGTTTTACTTCACCTAACATACGTTATATTAAACTTGCGACACAATTTGATTTTTCTATCAGCGCAACAACATAAAATATTTTACCAAAATTTCGTAAATAACGCAGGAAATTTCTATCACACAAAGTAGAAGTACACAACAAGGCGGAGGAACATAAAGCTCAACTAGATACATTTATATTTGGTTTCACACCATTTATGTACAAAATTGAGCTGGAAAACTACAAATTACAATGCCAAATTATTTTGATTAGAATCTCTATTGTCTATTTGAAGTGTTGTCTAATAAAAATAGTATTTTACATAAACTTATTCTTAATTTTGGACTGTGCGTACTTCTAGACGAAAAGATAGAATGACTGTCAGAAGCAATAAAAACAAATTTTAACATCAGCTACATAAATGAATGTAACTTGAAAATGGGAGGACATGTGAAATGAATATATATTTTATATAACATTTGACATGTCCTCGATTATAATGATGATAAAGCTTGAAATATACATAATTTTTATAATACTTTATTCGTTACAATGATTTAAATTTATAAAACATATGTAATATAATATTATAAAAAATATATAATTTGTATATTCATACATAATACATGAATTTCATTTTCCTTAAATACCTTTAGTTATTTTAATGCAGACCACACCGTAGCGCTGTTCAACGTGTTGCTATCCTAATACTTGTAACGCCATATACATTATTTTAGACGTCACATATTAAAAATTTTCATTTAATAAATGTAATAAATTTTTTATATATCACGTTTTATTCTAATAAATAGAGAGATATACTATCTAATAAATAAAACTCTTTAAAATATTTTTAAAAGCTAAAGTGACACCTATATTTTTTTAGTAATTAGACGGTTTCTTTTAAGGGCCAAATAAGAGGTGGCACTTTAGTCTTTAAACGTCTGTAACTGTAATGGAACTCTCTCCCCTCTTCGAGCAATTTACTCACACGATATTCGAAACTTAATATTAACTTTCTTTCTACCTTTTAATATTAACTTTCTCACTACCTCATCAAATGCCTTCTCAAAATGAACAAAAGCACAGAAGATCTTTTAAATGTTTAAGCTTTACCTTTGAGTGAGAAAAAAGTAAACCTAGTGAACTGTTGCGGATACATTAATATTCGTTGGTTCCTTCAGTAAATGCACCGCGTTAGGACCCCACGGATCGATTTTTTGTACGGCATATGTAATATAATAGGATAATATATAGCCTTCCCAATATCGCACGGGCTTTGATTCAAGTACCAATAATGTGGTGAGACATTGCCTTTCTTCCAAGGGAAAAAATTTAAGCATCACTCTTATGCCGTCCGCCCTTAGGCATAGCATATAAAGTTTAGTAACCTACTCAAACATTTCATTTTACCTTTCGTTCGGTAAATGGGATTCATTAAACATAGCTTTTTCTTTCCTCCTTTCTTCGTTCTGCGAGAACGTGATATGGAAAAACGGTAAGAGGAATTGATTATTGAATTCTTATCATTGCAATCATTCCATCATTGTTGCATACATGTGTTACATACAATACTTTGAATGTGATGTTTATAAACACATACACGTACCTAGCTAGCATTCGAAATAACCACACATTGCGACTAAATTTCACTGTGTAACGTTTAGCGATCAAAATGTTTCAATTAATTGTAATATATTTTGCTGTGAGCACAACCTACGGGGGTGTGCCACAATGTTCAATGGCTGATGTAAAAAGTCTTCTCGAGGGTTGCGATAGATTAACAGGACTAAATGTAACAAGTGTTGGAGGGACAATGGTTAATGATCATAACTGCGATGTACTGCTTCCTAAGCAAGTTTTTATCGACGAGCCACTCTTTCAATATGCACTAGCCGATTCGGTATGCGAAAATTAATGGAATATATATATACATAAATATATAAAAAAGGTCGTCATGTAATATTCCGATTTTTATTTTAGAAAAAGTTTTATACCATTATTATGGTCGACCCAGATGCCCCGCCGCAGATTGAGGGTGAATTTTTCCTTCACATCCTGAAATCTAATATTCCTGTGAGTTGAATTTAATTTGTATTTAATTCAGTGATGTCTCGACTAATATAAAATATCCTGCGATTAACTAAAACTAATTTTATAAATATACTTTTTATTGATGTTTTATAATAATATACTTTTATCTAACTTTTTTGCTATTTTTAACCGACTTTTGAAATCGGTTTTTTGAAAAGGAGGAGTTTTTCAATCCAGAATTATGATCCTTTTTTTAAGAATAGTTACCTCATAACTCCGTTATATGTAAACCACTGTCGAAAACGGTTTTTTTTTTGGTTGAAAGGCTTTGCTTTCAGTTTGGTCCCGTTGTCACCACGTCAGGATCTGGAAATGGAATCCCGAGAAAATTCCTTAAACTTTTTTTTATTATTTTTTATTTCTTTTTATTATTTTTATTTTTTTTTTTTATAGAAAAGGGAGGCAAACGAGCAGGTGGCTCACGTGATGGTAAGTGATTACCGCCGCCAGTGAACTCCCGCAATACCAGAGGCATAGTAGATGCGTTGCCGGCCTTAGAGTGCCCCCCCCCCTCCAGAATTAGGGCAGGGGGGTGTGTGGGCCTTCGGTTACCTGCACTCACCAGACGAAACGCAGAAGTTTGTTAGACTTCTACTTCATGCCGGTATTCTGTGAGGTCGTGGTACTTCCCCGGTCGAGCCGGTCTTTTTGTTTGATGCCGCGACCTTCGCCGATCCGTTGCCACGAATTGGCGAAGGTCGCGGGTTCGAATCCCGCCCGTGTCAGTTGAAATTTTAACTTTTTCTCTTTAATTTAATAACATAAAAGCATAAATATGCTTTAAAAATCAATAAAATTGCATAATAAGAACTTTTTGTTGTTAAATTAATGAGAAAATTTTTTTATAATTTCAACTGACACGGACAGGATTCGAACCCGCGACCTTATCCTCTATTATCCTCTTTGTTTATGCCTGTTTTTGTCATCGGCGTTGAAGTTTCGGTGTTGTATCGGCGTTGTAGGTTTGAGAAAACGAAACCTGAGGCCATAAATGAAGAGATTAAAAATTTCAACTGATGCGTGTAGGACACGAATTTGACTCCCGCCCGTGTCAGTTGAAATTTTAAACATTATTTCTCTTTAATTTACTAACTTTTTTATCTAAACCCAAATTATTAATTTAAATGAAATGTTGTAATAGGCACTGCTCACTGATGTGGTTCAAGAAGGTGCCGAAAGCTTCTCCTATATTAACCTATATCTTATAAACCTGTATCTTATATAAAATATCTAAATATTTTTTATGCTCACACATTTTTCCAGAACTGGGACAGACAGAGGTAATATTATGAAGAGAGACAGATAATTAAGTCGTTTCAACCCATCTTTCACCGAATCTTTTTGCAACAATGTTACAGGCGGTGAGCGCATTGCCGTATTATTATCCAAGCCGTTGCAATAATACTTACATAGATATATTTTTATACAGATATACATTCATATATACCTATCAACATTCATCATTCTAGTACAAACATTGATATTCATCACAAAAACGTTTGGCTCTAGCGGAATTCGAACCCGAAACCTTTAGCGTCGAAGGCAGGGCCACTACCAACTAGGCTGTCAGGTCGTCATATAATTGTAATATATGTAAAATATTAAATTTTCTAACACTTGGCGCCGATTTTAAGCACATTGGTAAGTATTGCTTATTTTTATTACATAATATTTTTATTAATAAGTAACAAGTTTAGTAAAAAAATCTTCGCTTCTGTTTGTTCTCTTTGTGAAGGTGGATATTTTTTTAAATGTCTTTAACGTTAATAAACGTTACGTAACAAAAGTTACGTACGCCATAAATAAATAGCGTAGATAAATTTCAAGTAAATTATAAAATGTCACAAGAATTTTTTACCTAATTTCTATTTTTTATTTTTTACCTAATTGGTTTAGTATTTATTTAAAAACATTTAATTTCAGGGTCTCGCGTTAAGAGCCAAAGAAAGTAGCAAAACAATTGGCATTGATTATCGAGGTGAATACATACAGTTTATGAAGTTATTGTGTGAAATATATATTTTTAATTGTTTTTACACCAAAATTTGGCAATTATTTTTTTGGCAAGAATTATTGGATTTGATATTTCCTTGAAAAAGCGGTTTTCACCGAAACTTATTAGGGACAACGTGACACGAATAGCCTTAGTAGGAACATAATCTTAGATTGATACTAACGTTCCGACCACTTAAACATTCTGCTATCGTCACTGTTAAAGTAAATTTATTTTGATAAATATTTTCACATATAGTGTTCGTTTCATTAAAATTGGTTCTCAAATAAAAATGTCAAGTAATTTAACTAATATGAGTTATTCTAGAAACGATCTTTTAAGCTTTTGTAATCTATAATTCTAGACAATTATACTTTTTTCAGTTTTTATTATTTTTCTTTTACTTAAAACTTTGTTTTTTATTTTTATGTTTAGTTGTGTATTGTTATCGTCGGAGGAAACAATTTTAGAATAATTTCGCTCTTATGGATTTGCATAGAACACAATGATAGCCTCTTAGTAAGCATAGGTTGAAAGCTAGATTTATGTTATTATTCTCATATATATTCACTAAAGATTTTTTTATTAATTAACAGGATATAAGCCACCAACGCCACCACGCGGCACTGGTCCTCATCGCTATATTACTCTGCTCTACGAACAAGCCGATGGAAATAATTTCCTGCCCAATGTACCTTCGTCACGTAGTCGCTTTACCCTCTCTAACTGGTTACGCGGTAAGAATTTGTGCGGGCCGGTAGCCGCTACACAGTTCCGATCACAATTCTAGATGTCGCTGGTTACCTTGTTTGAGTTGAATTTTAATTTTATCTAATTAGGAGGCACAGAGTAATTACGGTTAGGTAAGTAAGTTAGGTTTATCGTTATATACTTATATGTTTATAAAATACGTTCTGTAATAAAAGTGTTTTATTTGCATTTCTATAAATTTAACCCCGATGACTAAAGCAATTATCTCACTTTATAATATATCTTCATACTTTTATTATCTATAAAAGCACTAAAAAATAGAAAAAGGTAAATAATATATTTTCATAAAGTTATGGTTATGGTTTTCTTCAAAAAAGACATCCCGTGCGTGCTAAGCACTCTAATATTTAATCGTATTCATTTTACTGAAGATGAGAAATTTTGACTTTGAGCTATCTGTTTTCAGTATCAGCCTCTCGGTAAATATGTAGCTTCCACCAGTCGAGGTGTCTGTGTGTCAAACCATTATATTATAGCATCTCACAATATAGAAGAAATCATACCTCTAATCTATTTATATGTAATAATTTGTCATAAGTGACTGTTTTTTTTTTCTCATCGCAGAATTTAATGGAGCTTTATATTGCAAAGATCTGATGAAAGTAAAAGGATTATATAATTACAATTCTATAAACCTGCTTCTGGTTATAATCAAGTAGTATACAATCAAGAGTTCACTTTTTAAAAAAGAATTACGAAATGTAAATAATAATATAGTTTTACTATTGTGAAAATAAATAATTTTTACTTTGTTTTAAAAAATATAAGATTGGATTTTGATTTTAAATTCCACAGTTTTGGTCGTTTCTCAAGATAATTGTGTCGATTCTATGCGGCAATACTGTCTTATCAAAGAGTATATAATCACTAAGTTTTATGTCTTAAGTTTCTGTTTTGTTATTCTGTGTTGGTTAATATAATTATTGTTACTTTAAATTATTTGTATTATTGTTTTAAATAATTGTTCCTTTAAATAGTTTCTAATTGAAGTTTTATGTATAATCTTCAGACAATAAAGACAGTTAAGTATAAACCTGCCCAGAAAAGCTTTTAATAACATCATATTTAAAAATATTGATAAAATGAAATTATGTTTGCCACGTCTAAATTTATATTTAATTTTATCATATTCGTGGAATTTAAATTTGGATGCATTCAATTGAATCGTCACCACATTTATGAGTTATTATAGGAATAACAAGTCACCATAGCCGAATGGTTGGGTGATCGGATTTTCAAGTCAGGAGACCCGAGTTCGATCCTTAGGTGGCCGGTTCGTGCCAATGGGTTTTTTCTAAAACTTATGTACGATTATATCGTAGGCTTGGACATAAAGACGGCGACGGGCTCACTGACAATCACGTTGTCCCGAAAAATGTCTTTAGCGGAAGGTGGTTCGAAGGGACCTAATTGTCTATACTAGACCTCTGTCTACCCCTTTATTGGGAATGGCGTGAAGATATTTTATTTTAATTTTATTTTATAATAGGGTTAAAAATATTAATATAACCTTTCTATAATTGGAAACTAAAACATTTAATGTTGTGCGCCAAGTTTTTTGATTTCAGTTTAATTTTAACACTCAACGGACCCATCAAACTTGAAAAATAACAGCCTCGAATGCACCGTAGGCTGTGGCGCACGCGACACTTGCCTCATGCCTGCCCACGCACCCACGCGTCATGAGCAACCACTACACCTAATTTATATAAACAAATTATATTCTCAGCTTACACTAACTACTGGTTTTATTATCTGATTTATATTTGTTACAGTAGACGTTGGATAACCGTTGGCACTTTTAGTGTTTATAATGTTTATTTTACCTTCTTGGTAACAAATCAACCCCAAACATGTCTTAATCTTATAACCTAATTCATGTCCTAGATCTCTTCTTAGAGAGCATAATTTTATAGATAAAAAATTATAACATTATTATTATAGGGTTTAACAAATACATAAACTGTAAAAAAGTCAGAGCTATCAGTTGAGTAAAGAATTTAAAAACTGTTTTGAATTATTTTCGCATACAAACATCACTATTTTTTATACAACAGTAGATGCTGCCGCTTAGCTGTACCATGTCGCAGTGATGAACCATTATTTCTGTCTGATGTCACCGGCGAAGATTAACTAATGTTATAGATATTTACGTGTAAACACGTGGGCCATGGGGATAAGGTTCTGCTTACTATTTCCATATTTACATCCAAGATCCAAGGCTTATACTTTGGTAAGCATATAAATATTATATGCTCTGCATATATATGTATTATTCTCGAGAGTTTCTCACATACGGATAATCTCGAAATTATCTTTACACGGATTATCTCGAGATGCATGGTTATGCTGATAAGCTGCTATTTAATCAACATTTCTACCTAATTTAGTTTTGAAATTAACACATATTTCGCCTTATGGAATTCGAAACTAGTCGGTTTAAAATAAATATTGAATAATGAAATTGAATTTGTATAACTGTGTAACAATCAATTTCAATATGATATAGTTTCACCAAGAGAGGCAAGAACCGTAGGTACGAGTAAAATTATATAATTTAGTTTAGCAAATATGTATATTTTTTTTTAATAATCTGTATTTTTTATTTATACTTACTTTTCTATTGAAATATACATTTAATTATAAATTACGTAAATACTTATTTGATAATCTGTAAGATATGTTGATCACGTGATATTTAATACTATAAGTAACTGGATTCAATTGTACGAGTATAAGTGTTTTATAATTTTGTGTTTAAATATATTTCGTGTTTAACGACTAAGTCGAGCCATTCAACGTGGAAATAAAACCAGCGGAATAGGTACCATGCCTCGACGAGTAGGGCTCTACGATTATTGAATTTTTATTGTTAATAAGTATTGTAAATATTAACACATTTTGTGTAAATAAAGTATAGACGATCATTGTATCCAAATCTAACAGAATAGACGACCATTATATCCAAATATAAATCCTTCTCGACTTGGCAACAAAAAAGTTTCTGGCGAACGTATAGAGGTAAATGTCTATACAGATTTGCCGAACTTTAACATCATATACTAAGAATAGGGAGTGGAATAACTAACGTGATTATGTTGCTCACACTATTACTAAATCTACTTATTAATTTTAGCGATAGTGGAAGAGAGTAAAGGAGTTTTTATATTTAACAAAAAATTTATTGCATTGTGAATAGGTATTCCCAGAAAGTTTTACGTTTTCGTATCCTTATCTTGCAAACGCTAATATAATCAGCCGCTTATATGATGAAAGAAAATAGGTTATATTCCTTTGTGTTCACTCTTTTGTTATTTTTTTTAAAGAAAAACATTAAAATTTAATAATTATATAAAATTTTATAATTTCGTTATTATTGTGCTGTTTATTTTTTTGTTATAAATATAGTCACGTGGTAAAGAAAAAAAAGTGAAGTTGCTAATGTACTGATATCTTTCTTCTGAATTTCTAGTAATTATAGGCTAAATGGTGAATTTTAATAGTTTCATAATTAATCAAATATAGATATTTATATGTACACAAATACCGATAGCTTCGGTGGATAGTGGATCGATTCGTCACTCAAAATATAATCAAAATTAAATAAAAAAATAATAAAATAAATATTTCCACGCAATTCCCAATACAGGGGTAGACAGAAGTCTAGTCTAGACAATTAAGTCCCTTCGAACCACCTTCCACCGAAGATATTTTCGGGACAACGTGACAGGTGGTGAGCCCGTCGCCGCCTTTATGTACAAGCCAACGATATAATTCGTACATAAGTTTTTGAAAAACCCTTTGGTACGGGCCTGCCACCTGGGGATCGAACTTGGGTCTCTCGACTCGAAATTCGGACGACCCAACCACTCGGCTATCGTGACTTTAAATTAATTTAAAATTAAATGACTCAGATAATTTTAATAATACAAATATTTTTACTCTTCAAACCTGTTATACAATACGAATACGCACAATACAAACGCATACGCACTTATCAATATAGACATATAATATAAACAGGCGTTAATTAATTTGCGGAAACTCATTTTGCTGCCC
The DNA here is from genome assembly GCA_029286605.1 of Sericinus montela. Lineage (NCBI taxonomy): Eukaryota > Metazoa > Arthropoda > Insecta > Lepidoptera > Papilionidae > Sericinus > Sericinus montela. Next base: position 3,669,464 of record JAGSMR010000031.1, on the reverse strand, counting down.
AGGCTAACATTTAAATCAACTGGATGAAAATATTGAACTCAATAATCTGTTACTTAATTTCTTTAATTTATGCTTTATTGTTAACATCTTATTTTAAAATGTAACCTGTTTTGTATGGTAAATGTAACAGACGGAATTAATGTCATATGGCATTCTCTACCAGTCAACCTTACTTAATAGAAGAAAAAAAATACTAAGGGGATACTCTGAACAGTTAAGTCCCTTTGACCCACCTTCCACCGAAGATATTTTCGGGACAAATATGTCTATAATATAAATATATACATACATATAAGTATAAATCTAATAAATGGCACAATACACAAAATAATAAGTCACGTTCTTCAGATGGTGTTAACTTTTATATCGTTATTCAGATGGAGTTATTCATTAAATATTTTCTGAGTAATCTTTCAAACGATGATTTAATGGGAGCAGCTTTGACGTCATCAGGAAGAGCGTTCCAGAGGAGTTTAGCCTTAACTGTGAAAGAAGATCTCAGAAAGCCCTCGGTTTGAAATTTAATAAAAAAAATATTAAAAAATATCTTCACGCAATTCCCAATACAGGGGTAGACAGAAGTCTAGTCTAGACAATTAAGTCCCTTCGAACCACCTTCCACCGAAGATATTTTCGGGACAACGTGACAGGTGGTGAGCCCGTCGCCGCCTTTATGTACAAGCCAACGATATAATTCGTACATAAGTTTTTGAAAAACCCTTTGGTACGGGCCTGCCACCTGGGGATCGAACTTGGGTCTCTCGACTCGAAATTCGGACGACCCAACCACTCGGCTATCGTGACTTTAAATTAATTTAAAATTAAATGACTCAGATAATTTTAATAATACAAATATTTTTACTCTTCAAACCTGTTATACAATACGAATACGCACAATACAAACGCATACGCACTTATCAATATAGACATATAATATAAACAGGCGTTAATTAATTTGCGGAAACTCATTTTGCTGCCCAGGCTAACATTTAAATCAACTGGATGAAAATATTGAACTCAATAATCTGTTACTTAATTTCTTTAATTTATGCTTTATTGTTAACATTTTATTTTAAATGTAACCTGTTTTGTATGGTAAATGTAACAGACGGAATTAATGTCATATGGCATTCTCTACCAGTCAACCTCACTTAATAGAAGAAAAAAATACTAAGGGGATACTCTGAACAGTTAAGTCCCTTTGACCCACCTTCCACCGAAGATATTTTCGGGACAAATATGTCTATAATATAAATATATACATACATATAAGTATAAATCTAATAAATGGCACAATACACAAAATAATAAGTCACGTTCTTCAGATGGTGTTAACTTTTATATCGTTATTCAGATGGAGTTATTCATTAAATATTTTCTGAGTAATCTTTCAAACGATGATTTAATGGGAGCAGCTTTGACGTCATCAGGAAGAGCGTTCCAGAGGAGTTTAGCCTTAACTGTGAAAGAAGATCTCAGAAAGCCCTCGGTTTGAAATTTAATAAAAAAATATAAAAAAAATATCTTCACGTAATTCCCAATACAGGGGTAGACCGAGGTCCATTCTAGACAATTAAGTCCCTTCGACCCATCTTCGATCGAAGATATTTTCGGGACAACGTGACAGGTGGTAAGCCCGTCGCCGTCTTTATGTCCAAGCCAACGATATGAATTGTACATAGGTTTTGAAAAAACCCATTGGTACTGCCACCTGGGGACTCGGGTCTCTCGACTCGAAAATCCGACCACCATCATGGTACCTGAGTGGTTGGGTAAACAGAATTCGAATCAGAAAATTCAAGTTCGATCTCCATGAGGAATAGAGGATTCTGGGGATATCTGGATTCAATGACTAAATTATCTTATCACCAACCTTGTGATCTTTTCGTGGCGGATGAATGGAGTTAACTTAAAAGTAAAATAAGTACTAGTGTTACTGTTTATTTTGCCCCATCAGACAATTTACAAGGCATTTTCGATGAGAAATAAGTTTAATATTAAAATAATACTAATTGAATATTAAACATATTATTGCATCTGCCGAAAACCATAAGAAACAACTTGTCACTGAATTCGCTTTAGCGATCTATGATAAGATAAGAGGTGGCTCGAATATCGATGCTACCAATTTACAGTAACAGCTACATAACAGTTTGCAACTTCTATTATATATTATTTCACATATGTTACAGATAAACTAGCAAGTGATACGTATCACCTTTCAGAAATTTGTAGTATGTAAAACAAATTACCTTTATTCTGTAATTCAAAGAAAATATTATCGCATTTCTTTGAGAATTTCGGTATATAATAAATACTTTATCCACTCTTGGGTAAAAATTCAAACGACTTCTCAAAATTTCAAATCAATCTCATCGACTATTTTTGAGTCTTGTGGCAACGAACATATGAATGCTGTATGTTATATTATATTTGTATGGTTTATTATCAAAATTAGTCAAATATAAATATTTGAAGATACATAAAGAATTTAGCTGCAGTAAGCCGAAAGAAGTTTGCTACAGCTGTGTCATTGAAACGGCTGCGAAACTTCCTTCCGACTACCACTAAAATGATGCTTGCACAATCTCTATTGCTTCCTATTCTCGACAATGCTGACGCCTGCTATCCTGATTTAACCGAAAACTATTATAACAAGCTTAAGCGGCTCCAGAATTTCTCAATCCGCTTCATATTTGGTCTACACAAATATGACCATGTTTCTCAGTACCGTAATTGGCTCAAGTGGTTACCTATTCGCTCTATTCCATCCTTTTTATCCCTCCACTCCAATTTACGAATTTAAATAGTGTTTATGTTTCTTCATCTTTCCAATCCCTACGCTAATCTGAAATCTTACAAATAAAGACTCGTTCACTCCACAGCTTTTTACGGTAACTCATTCCCTCTGCAGGTAACAAAACTGTGGAATGCTCTTCCTACCTCTATCCGACAAGCCAATATAAATAATCTTATTATTAAAATTATAAATACTTTTACGGCTCAAGTAATTATTATATTTACTTAAGTTACTTAAGGCGATCGCCAGCCATGATCTGAAACCATGATTTGATAACCTTTTCAATTTTTTCTTTATGAGAGGCACTCCACTTTTGTAAAATTGTTTCTGAAAAAAAAAATAGAATTATGTATAAAGTTATTAATATAATTTTTACATAATTTTGAATGTATAAGGTTACAATTAAAGTAAAAGCCCTAATAAATGCTCATGTACCAGTATATGATCACTTTATGTATCTATATTTGTGAATATAGATATTCAAGTACATGGAGTAAACATTTACTGGTACATGAGCATCTATTGGGACTTTCTAGATGCGTTATTTATAGGATAGGCAAGCTGTTTTTACCTTTGATCAATTTTATAAATGTTAATCCGTCGATCTTAATAGTATTTTTGACACCTGTCCAACTCATTTTATGTGCCATCGTATCAGAAACAGTAAACACTAATGTATTCCTTACATGCTTTTCGAAACTTGCACCACCAAGCTGTTTAATATTTTCTCGCTTTGAAATAATAACATAGAAAAGTAAAAGAATAAAATTATAGCATTTAAAAAAAATAAGTGTAGGACATAAATGAATAATAAGCAGTGATAAATTGATTATCGTTAAGTAAAATAAATTAATTTCTTAAGAAATGAAATCAATAGTAATACTTTATAGATTTGAATTTAAATTTTCAATAAAAACTTACATATTGAGTAGATGCGACCACATTTTGAATTTTACTCTCAAATGCTGCCAACTGACTTCGAGTTTGGATTGGCAATCCAAAATCTACTGTTTCTTTGACAGTATCATTATTGGCATTTTTAATTGCGACCATACCAATACTATCGGAGTCATTATTTAAACGAGGAGACTGAGCACCATCCTTCCGAAAAAAATCAGGATCTTGTGATAAACTTGCAGACGGAATCCCAACTGAATCATTATCAGTATTATTCTCATCGGTATTATTAAAAGAGCTCATCGATTTATAAGTTGAATGTGAACTCTTGACTTGATTTTCACTTATACTATGATGAGATGATATAGGAGTTTTAAATGTTGGTGGTGGTTGCTGATCCTTTTGGTTCACGTACGTGGCAGGTGGCATTGGTATATTATTTATTCCGCTGTCTGAAAATAAAGTGTATATATATTATAGTATATATATATATATATATATATATATATATATATATATTTATATATATATATATATATATATATATATATATATATATTAATTATAAAATATGAAAAATGTTTTGTTAGGCAATTAAATTCTTGACAACTAACTGAATAATAAGAATCACGACTATTAATTATATTTTCGGCCAGGATTTTAAGTCAAAAATAATACGTTTATGATGTAATACTTTAATAAAAACACTTAGCAATGCTGAACTAATTGCGATGCAATTCACGCTTGTCAACAATCACTCTTTTATGAATGAGTGAGAGATCCGTAGTATATAGAACAAAAATTGCCGCTGTTGGTGTGAAAAGTACTAACAATTAAATTTTTCTCATATTCCAATATCGAATTATTTTTTAATTGAACACCAAATTTATTTAAAAAAAAGTAACAAATTAATTTTTTTTTAAAAATGATTTAAGAAAATTCAGTAAATCTGAAAATAGCAGAATACTGATAATTTTTAAAAGTTTTATTAACAAAAAAAAAATACAAGGAAAATTATAAAATAAAGAAATTATAAGATGTCTATCAATATTAATGTTATAAAATTATATGAAAAAATTATGTCGTACTATAATTCAATGTCTGAATGGATTAAGGGTAGAAAACAAAAACTCTCTTTATAGGGGATGCAAACTGCTTTCATTTTTACTTCTTCAGCACTAAAAAGCGTTGGTTGAGACCACGTATTTCCGATGTATACTAAATGTATTCAAGTGAACAGACAGGATAATAAGGAAAGGCAAATGAATTAAATTATGAAAATTATATACTAAAATTTTTTCTCTGTATAAAGTTTTACAATTTTCAACAAAGTACATCAACAAAGACCTTGCATAATCATTATTACGTAGACGATCTTCCTCGTGACTTAAAATTCTAATAGCACAATGTAATGAATTGAAGTGGATTTGGTGACTTTGTGGTAAATAATTTGAGAAAATAATTGGACCTATATACAATAAAAATTGACGAAACTCTGTCGCCTTAAATCTATCTACATATTGCAACTTTCATGACTTTATTGCAAATTCTTGGGGAATCCATTGTGAAATCTCCACTAACTGCTCAGAAATTGTCTCAATTTGTTTTGCTGACCATTTATGTGCGTGAGGATCTTTTACAAACGTTACCAAAATCTTTTTCATCACTCCAAGACAGCAGTTGTGCATGTAGTCAATTGGGAAGTCAAAGTCAAAACTGGGAAATCATGCCTATAACTGCTTCTTCAAATGGTGATTGGCCAGTATGATGTTCTTCATCGACACGATCAATAAAATTTTGATCCGTACGTTAAGGTGCATTTACGTTCAGAAATATCATTCTATGAACTTTGTAATCACCCTCCTCCCTACATTTTCCGCATCCATAATATCCATTGTGTAATTTTGTACAAGTAACGAAGGACCTTGCTGGACTATCACAAATAACAGCCCTTATGACGACCTTAAAATGCCGGTTTTTGTAATTAAAACCTGTTGTATTTAAGTTTGTGTACTGATTTAAAAATTCTTCCAAAAATAATTTGCAACTATTGGGTTTTTCATAGTAATGATATATTCCTATATCAAATGGCCGAGAAACTTTAGGATGAATTTGAGCAAGGATGGGATACAATTGGCTGGTTGAGCTTTTAGCGATTGGCAATCCATCTATATTAATATTGGTGACAATAGAATTAGGCAGAGTACGGTAATCAACTAGTTTGAATTGATTAATTAATGATTTTTTTAGTCCATAATGATAATATTCACCAGGAGGAACTTTACGGGTTATTATAGGTGCTTCTGGTGTACCGAGTAATGTTCTAGGATCCAACGGCAGATTAACAACTTCTTCGTGGTTCGATGTTCTCAATATTCGTAAAATTTTACCCGCTGCATCACGTGAAATATTATTATCAGTTATCCACTGACAGAGTTTTGTTGATAAAATTAAATTTACATCAAAATTTTCATCAGTACTACTATCATCGCTAGTATCACTGATTTTATTATTACCATCAATACCACAGTTACTAATTCATTTCAATGTCATTATCATTAATATTATCAATATCATTATTATCAATAGGATTATTAAATTCACTGTTGTTAATATTGTCTGAAATACTGCAGCTTGAATTATTATTATCCGTTACATTTTTATTATTCATAACGTAACAATTAGATTCACTAATTTCACAAGTTTTACTGGTAGATGCATCTAATAAATTTTCTGATTTAATTTAAAATTGGCGTAAATGTTTATTTTTTTGAATTTTTGATAATTATTTGAATAATTTTCTCTTCGGCATTATTGAAAATGATATATTTATTATTTATTTTACACACTGACACATGGAATTATTTGAGATTACAGAGAACACAATATAAATAAAATCAGCTGATAGTAAGAAAGTCATTATAAACTAATTGGAAAGTTATCCCTTTGATGTCATAAAGATACTAACACAAGTCCTCGAAAAGTCATCATTTAGTTATCATTGGAATTGCTTTAAAATGACATCGGCAAAAAGTTATCGAAAAGACAACATTTTGCTGAGCTCTAAAAGACAACATGTTTCAGACAACATTATGTCACCTTCCTAACTTTTATGCCGAACGGGTAAAATAAGGAACTAGAGTTACTGTCCATCCAAAGGAAGTGACTCTTTTAGTGATAAGGTCGCCCATTATACTGTTGTCTATCTTTATTTTCTTTCTGTGATTTTTATGTTTGGTGTGCAATAAAGTTATATTAAGTTTAACTTAATTTAATAAAATAATTTCAAAGCGAATATTATAAAGAATATCTTATATATTTTTTTAGAAAATTAACAACGGTTGGCATGGCTATCTATAATATAATTATTTTTGATGCTGTGTTTTTACATACATAAACATAGATTTACAGATTTATCTTAGCCATATTTTAATGGATTCAAATAAAAATGAATTATAAAGCCACCTTTTTTTCACCCATCGAAACTGTAGTCTTAGGAATAGCGTTTGTTTCAAGCTAGTCACCCAGCTACTGCTTTACTTAGTGGTAAGCCTAAGAATATACTGCAAAATGTTGTAAAACGAAAACGGATAAGAGACGTATCCTGAACGGAGAGGCCTATATGGTCTATGGGTGCAGGTGGCCCTAGACTATTCTTTGTCAGAATGTAGTGGAGCCTAGGTTCGGCGGTGGATTCTTGAATGCTGTAAACGAGACGAAGAAGAAATATTTAAAAATATTATATAATTATTACGCTTAAAATTTAGCTGACCTACGTTTATTATACGGATACAGCCAGTATACGGCTAGGATCGAACTCCCAAAAAAGACTGTGACCAAATTTTATTCATGGTTCCTTTTTTGTACAAAATATATTTTTATGTTGACGCAATGCCGAATACTGGAGTCGACAAAAGTCGAGACAAGTTAGTCCTTTCGACCCATTTTCACCGGATCTTATTTAGGACAACACTACAGGTGGGGCTTATGGCTTATATTGTATTATATTATTTCTTGGGAAATATTGTACTTCATAGTTTTAGTAATTAAACCTTTTATTCTTAATCCAATTTAAACTGTAACTGTAAATGAAAGTCCGAAGTATATTGGGCAAATTACCATAGCACGAGTTAGAACGTGGCTTTTACCGCGATAAATTAATCGACATGTCTATCCAGAAATATCATATTATTAAACTGGTTTGGCGTGTGCTACGTTGCGCAGGTTGGGCTCAGCCACCGGAAATGCTCTTAACACACGTTAACAAAAATTTAACATACTCACGAATATCAACAAACATTAATTTTTAAACTCTTATTCAGAGCCGTGGTTGTCTAGTAGTCAAGGCGCTTGTTTAAGTATAACGCGAATGACCTGAGTTCAATCCTCGTGCGTGTATCACTAAAAATTATAATAGCAATTTTAGCTCGGCAGTGCAGGAAAACATTGCGGGAAAAGATAAAAGTCTAAGTATTGTAAATATATACATAGTATCGTTTCCATGAATAAAGTATTAAGAAAAAAATATCAAAGAAACAACAATAAAAAGCAACTTTTCAACGATATTTGAAGATCGCCATGCCACCCCGAAGTAGCGCGGCGGACATTCTCCTGTTCAGATCTCTCTCAAAATAAGTTAACCTTCTATATAATAAGCAGGTCCAGTAGCGGATCTTTTACCGGTTTTAACTTTAAGTACATTTTGTTTTCTCAAGAAATGTCAATATATAATTAGTAGATATCGACTAGTGATACTATAATTGATAGAATCCTCCCATCTAGAATTATAATTTTAAGACATAAATACTGAATATACTATTAATCTACCTACTTAAAGAACTATTTGAAAATAGAATTATTTCATTGTTTTTTTTTTATCTGGAGGCAATCCCCAATAAAGTGGTAACCAGAGTCCTAGACAATTTGGTCCTTTCGACCCACTTTTCACGGGAGTTTATTGATATAAAACATGACAAGTAGTGACTATGTCACCGTCTTTATTTCTAAACCAACCAATATATATATTGTACATAAGTTTTAAAAAACTCATTGGTACGAGCCAAACTCCTGGGGATCGACCTCCACTCGGCTATCGAGTCCAGACTAGTTTCTTTTTTAAAAATACATTTTAGAGATCACAAAGGTAACAAAAGGTAAAAGGTTAGACAGGCGACCAGTCTTGATTAGGAGGTCTATAACGAATACTATCGACAGTCTGATAATCCCCTTGTGACATATATTTATAGCAATAATATAGAACATTGAATGCTGTCTGCCCCATAAAGATGTCAATAATTAGGTATTTTGTAAAACGTTGTAGAATACCGTATAAATCACTAAAGTATTGTCTTGGCTTGAATTAAACTTATAAACGCTTAACGTCTCTAAAACCATTAATAAACCGACACAGCCCAAAAATTATAAACTTAAAATACATACGTGTAGTAATAAAAATTATTGCAACTGTACATCTATAAAAAAGTTACTTATACTAAATACTTGGGGTTGATGATCGACCAAAGACTATCTTGGCATTCTCATATTGAGGTTACTACATCCAGATTATGTAAATTAATCTGGATTTTTAAAACCCTTAGACATGTTGCTGCCTACAAGCTCATCAATCAGATATATTTCGCTCTTGCACAGTCAGTTTAGACATATTGTATACGAGCATGAGGAGGCGCATCTAAGCTTAAATTTCTAGACCTTGAACGCAGCCGGCGATCCTTAATAAAAGTAATGTATAATAAGTCCTACAGATTTCCGACTCAAAATCTGTACACCATTAGCCAGTTATTAAGTGTCAGAAAACTATACATAATTCAAATTGTGACAGAAAGACATAAAAAAGTATCTTATGTAAAACTAACTGCAAGTTACAAAGGTGTAGTCTAAACTGAATATGCAAGGCATCAGTTCAAAATAGAGTCTGAATATGTTTAGTTCAGTGTGTATATCGCTGAATCTATAAGTATTATGAAACTAAACAAGTAAAACTGTAAGATATGGAAGAGCAGGACATCTTGGCACAAGTATTTAATTGCTTAAAAAGATGTTCAGACGTTAGATAAAAAAAGACAATGGGTAACACATATTTTGTACTAGCTGCCTCCGCGGCTTTGCCCGCAGTTTGACACTTATTTAAAAGTCGTTTAAAAATAAAAAAAATGTTTATAAGATGCTACGACGTTCGCTTTTGACGATTAACTAATGGATCTAGATAACACCTATATTGATGACGTGAATCAGCACGAACTTCACAGAAATTATAAAAATTTATGCGATTCATTGTAATTTATAATTCAACTCTTCGAGTGATTTCGAAGACCTTAAGTAGTGTAAATTCTAATCTTGTTAAACTTTTATATGGAGTAAGGTTATGTGACTTTATTCCTCTTTTAGACGTAGAATAACCTGTGATCTATAGTCAAAGTTTTAGCCCAGGCAGAGGGGACTACCAGGCAGCTGTACAATCAGTGCGTACTTTTTTAAAGAATTATCAAGCGCTAGGTTTTCTTGAAAGTTGATCTTAGGAATGCCTTTAACTCCCTCGACAGATCAATCCTGCTGAATATGGTGGCGAAACATACTCCGGAAATTTATCAATACGTTTGGCAATGTTACAGTCAAACACAAATTTATTTTATGAAAACCATTTGATTGACAAAGCCGTCGGAGTTCAGCAGGGTGATCTACTGGGCCCAGCATTGCTTAGTTTAGGAATTCAACTGATTATTTCTTTGTTGCAATTCAAATTCAATGTGTAAGTGACGGAATCTTAGGAGTAAAACCAGATGACTTGTAAAATGACGGTTAAGTTTAGATCTTCAATGTGGAAATGCAGCGTTCTTGATACGAGGAGTAGAACTGTACGAATGTAAATATATACATAATTTTGTTTCTGAAAAAATAGTAGGTCTTTGGTAAATTATGGAACCTAAAACTATGTATTGTGCTACGACTGCGTGAATAAAAAAAATTATCTGACCATTGCGGTCAGCTTCTCAAGCGTTGCGACTGTGGGCAATCATCTTTATAGGAGAGAGCAGACTAGGAAGGCTTGTAATGTAATTAGCCTATATTATTCACGTGTTAAAATAAACATGTATTCTCATTTGCAATTAACATAACGGGCGGCTGGAGACCAGAAAGTTACGGTTTTCTTCACCCCCTCTCTCCAAGCCGCCCCCACATGCCTTACAGCCTTTGCAATGCCGTAATATCATTCATGATAATGCCGGCAATATAAAGGCTAATAATGGCCTATATAAATTCTATGAAAGCATTGAATAGAAGGAAACCGATGTACTACGTTATAATCGGATTTTTGACGAGTAACAAACCGAAAGAAAGTTACTCTTATATGTTCCATTGTTGGCAAAAATAGTTCTTTTTATGATGAAGTTCATTTGACAGTGGTAGAGCCACGCATCAGCTTTTGTTGTTGCATGAATGCGCCAGCTCGACCGGGGAAGTACCACGACCTCACAGAATACCGGCATGAAGTAAAAGTCTAACAAACTTCTGCGTTTCGTCTGGTGAGTGCAGGTAACCGGAGGCCCCCCCCTCCCCTCCCCCAATTCTTCACTCTTAGGCCGGCAACGTATCTGCTATGTCTCTGGTATTGCGGGTGTACATGGGTGGTGGTAATCACTTACCATCAAGTGAGCCACCTGCTCGTTTGCCTCCCTTTTCTATAAAAAAAATAGAGTCGAGATGATGTTAATATTATGTATGGTATGTATGGGTTGCGGGTATTTATATAGGAATTTTTATTACTTCTTTAACTTCATGCATGCTTAATCTTGATATTTTCACCACCGAACTTATGATATATAATTTTATTTATTAAACATTTTACACAGGGCATCTAAAATGAAATATTATTACGTGCGTACGGAGACCATGACTAAATGTTACTATTGTGTTAGTGCAAGTGAAAGAGATACATAATATGTTATGAAAGCGAGTACTCTAAATCCGTTTTCCAATTGTTACTGCCATCTGTGATTGGGTAAAACTTTATTAGACTTGTGATTCTCTGCGTAGTAATTAATTATAATAAAACAGACGGTCTGTATTTAAATAGCACTCGATTAAACTAATATTATTAATTGCTATCCAAATACGTCTGATAAAGTAAAACTAAACGAGTATCTAATGCAAACATCGCCTAATAGAGTGTTAGCTGTTTCTCAATGCCCGATATAATCACTGCACTACGTCATACTTAAATCTGAACGAAGGCTAGCCGGAGGCGTTAACATTGCCAAAGCAATTCAATTAATTGTTTATTTCCTTTCATATACATTGAAAATTAACCTGCATATTGATAACATAGAAATTTAAACATTTCGAAGTTAGTGAATGTAATTACAAGTGTGCGTCGATCTATAAATAGAATATATTACATTGATGTTAAATGGTTATATTCTCATAGCAGGTCGTGATAACGCAATGACCTAGTGTGCCAGTGATTGTGTCTTCATTGACATTTTCCATTAGCAAGGTTGGAAATTGCCAGATGTAGGTAGCAGTTGTGTCGCTCGTTCGGCCGTGACACGTTACGGAGCGACGTGCGTACGCCTCGAATTCGCCGTTCATTGATTAAAACGTTCGCCCACTCGCCTGTTCCATTCACCGGCGCCACCAGTTGCACAACGTATGTGCGTGACCCGACGGCGAACTGTTCCCCGCTTAAGCCTTCCGCAACAGTTGTCACAGTTTTACTGCCTCTGTATGTCAACAATGATGCCCCGCGAGATGAACGTGCTTTACGAGTAGAAAAACATTATGGAATAGATTCAAAACAAACATGTGCCATAATCCATCATAGTAACTAAGTATATTATTTAAATATATGTATGCAGAAATGAACTTATGATAACATTAATAACAGGAAACATTTCCCTGCAATATTTAGCTGTGTGGTGCATGCGTAACAATTTACCACTTCCTTTCTTCCCTGGACGTCGTAAGAGGCAGTTAAGGGGAAACCTTGAAATTAACAGTAGTTACGGATAGACGGCAAGGTGATACGGATAGATAAAGGCAGCAGCGTTTTTTTAGCAAGTGTACTTAGGATATCGCCAATCGCTTACCACGCCTAGCGACTACTTGGAACCATTATTATATTGTCGAAAATAAATTTCATATTTTTCTTTAGTGAGTAACCCGGTACAGAGGTATTACCCGAATACCTCTATGTACACAAAGACCTTTGTTGTCATCATCTTTTATAAAACATCTCTATACAACAACGTACGGAATTAGACATTCCTTGGTATTCCTCCTAATAGTAACTTATAAGAAAGGAACAATTATCACTATTCATATTCTCCCATTTTGTAGATGCTTTTTCTTCTTATCGAGTTTGAAATAGTGTCGGTGCTAAAGAATTATCGCTTCAACTATTATTTAGAGTGGAAACTTCTTTCACCACTATTTAACTCCGCAGGAATACCCGAAAACAATGCCTACTGAGTTGTATATTTTTATATATATCTCATCAGGAGATCTCTACAATCATACACCTGATTGACTTGAAATTTAGCATAAGTACTTACGTCGCGAAGTGTACGTTCACATTTTTGAAGTTGTACAAATGTAAGTTGGTAATTAGGCTTCTGCCATTGGCCGGTGAAGCCGTTGGCGGAAAGCAATTTTTTTTATAAAAGTCATTAATTGGCGTGCTATTATATAATACTCATCATTACTCCCAAAATAAGTCGGATACCTGTGTATCCAACTGATATATGAATAGTTAAGTCACAAGTTTTTGGTTGAGATTAGTCATTCAAAACCCAGATACAATCAGAATATACACGGAAATTAACTAACATCGAAATCTCTTTATAAATACTGCACAATGTTGAAGCACTTGAACCAGTTTTATAATTAAGAACACATTAAAATTCATTAAAAATCGTAAAAACTTTCTACGAAGTGAAACACTAAGTAACTAGTCACGTTTAGGTGGGGACACGAGATAAGGTCGGCAAGTTCGTCAACGTTGCATCTAAGTTTCATATTATGTGTATGTATGCTATTCGTTTGTCTATGTACATATACGCGGATTTATATATAATTAAATACGTTTGATTAGCCTACCTCATTATCCATATTATTTATGCACTTACTCGATTTACCATACTTCTCCACACCCTGGGTTGTCTGGCAGAAAATGCCTTAAGTCCATGAAAAGGCATTAATTCCGCCCATTGTTATCCATTTGGTGTAACAATAAAGTATACATAAAAAAGAAGTCACCGATCACGATCTCCTAAAGTAAAGATACTAACATTACCGTCACAATCTACCAACGCTCATCCTAGTGGGCTCACCAAACCTACCGGTAGCGGCACCCTAGGACAGCAATGTTTACAATATTAGGCCATGTATGTACTATTGGCTTACTGTGACCGTGATTGGAATCCTTTCGAGGGAATACTAGGATATTAACAGAAATTTCATTATTTCAAAATAACGAGGCACTCGAATGAGGCTAAGCCCATAAGAAGTGAGACTTTGCGAAAAAAGCTTTTAAAGTACATGTTATGTTTGAATTGCAAAAGTGACCCAATTGCTTATATTTGTATAATAATGTCAATAACTGCTTCATTACGCAAGATATATGTATTTAATAAAACAATAATAAGGCATATGCAAAAATCAGAAAAACAAAACAAAATAAAGTTGTTTCTTGATTTACTTAAATTAACATAATTTTGTTGCTTGACGGGAATTTATAAGAGATCTAACGACTCAAAACATCATTTCTTCGTCTTTAATCTTATAATAGCTGCAGAAATATAAATCAGCCATGCCCTTGCTCATAGACAATCGAATGTGGACAATCAAGAAAATAACAGGTCAATGCTATTATTTTACACCAAAAGAAGTATCATATAATTTGTTTTAATGGTGTTCATAACAATTTATAGCATTTACGTGAATACTATAGCAGGGGTGCTGCAAAGCATTCGAATCGCCGGGAATTTTAACAAAATGGCGATTCATTCGTAATATTGATAGTATTATTTCAAATGTATTAATGTTGTTTTATTTATCGCAAAAGGCATTATTGCATGCTAATAATTAAAAAAAACCTAATTTATTTGAGGATGTTTTAACACTTCTCGCGAAATTCGCAGAATGTTAAAGTATATTTTTGACGTTTTATATATTAATAAATGATTGGCGACGAGGCCTCGGTCTCGAGGACGAAATATTTGCGTCGAATCTAAATTTAAGACTCTCGAGCATAAGAAAATATAGTTAGTTATGTTCATATATAATACATATTTTTTATCAGGTTATGTCGGAGTCTGAACTCGGAAGAGATGCTTTTGACTTCTCTCGTGAGTCCCGCTTCGAATCCCGCTAAGGATAAACATATGTGTGATGAATATCAATCTTTGCTCTCGAGTAAGCAGGCTCACCATCAGTCATGCTGTCCCAAATAAGTTTCGGTGACAAGGAGGTAGGAAAGGGCTTCATTGTCTATACCTCTGTGTGGGAAATTGCGTGAATATTTAAAAAATCTGATATATCAATGAAAAACCGTCTGGTAACGATGTAAGAATATTGCCACTCCCTTTCTTCCCGTGGGTGTCGTAAGAAGCGACTAAGGGTAACGGCATTGAATATCGTAATGACAACCGATAGATGGCGGGATGACCATCTCTAAAAGTATTAGACCGAAATAATCGAACCGAAGATGGGCAGCAGCGTCTGAGGTGCAAGTGGTCTGGGGCTGCGATCGCCAATCCGCTTGCCAAGCGTGGCGATTATGGCAAATCCTCCTTTAGGAGAGGCCTATATCCTGCAATAGACTTTAATTAGCTGTTATTTATGTATGTATGTATGTATCAACGACCTAATAGAATATACTATGTTTTATCAATAATACGAAGCCTTAATAAGCACGCGCCATCAATGGCAGGAAGTGAGAGGCAGTTGATGATACAAATGAAACAATATGGCTGGTATTGGCAAATAATGCGTTTGTTAGACGCGTGCGGAGAGCGGGGGCGTTGCGGAATGAATGGCCGTCAGTGAATCACTGTTGTTCATTCACAACCGACGAACACGAATGCGTTAGCAACGTTTTATTTAACTTTCGCTGTAGTAAGGTATTTAAATATAACACGCCATTCCCAATACAGGAGTAGACAATTAATTTTTTTCGACCCACCTTCCACCAAAGATTTTATATATAACACAAAAAATTATTTTCACCATTTATTGTAGAATATATTTAATAAAGCGACTTTTGAGTAAGGAGTGATTATAACAGATGAAGGAAAAAATATAGAAAAACATTTTTGTTATATGAACCATATATGTACCAACCATGTAAATTTATATGTTAACTATTCACATTCACACCTATAACAATAGATTTTGAAGTAAATTAGAAGTTTCTATAATAATATATATCGTCGCTCCTAAATGTACCTGCCAGGGTAGACCGCAGACTCAGTACAGTTGGTTTGACTTGGAGGCAAAAGGTTATGAGATTTCAAGCCATAGATTCGTTGATAGCATTTAACTGGACGGGTAATTGTTTGGTGAACAGGCTATTAATTTTATATAATGGCTTTGAGTGCGCATGTTATGTTTCCTTAACAAAAAAAATATGATGACCATCTTTGATGATACGCTATTGAGAGCTTTATTTAGAAGTTTGTTTCGTCTTTGTTCTCAATGCAATGCATTTTTATGTTAATTTGAACAATAAATAAATCATAAATATATTTTATTATATGTTAGCGATGATACGTGAAATTTGTATATAAGTAATTTTTCTGTTAAAAACCTTTGACGTCGTCAGATTTAGAATATTATGTTTACTTATCTACAGGTATTCTTTCATTACCTCGTTAGCTAGATAGCCATATGATATGAAACTACAATGTTATTTCCTGTCTTTAAGAATATTAATGATAGTCACGAAAATTTTTAAAAATTATAAATATAATTATAAAATAGTTACCGAAATATGTATTGCATTTCTTACTAAGTGCGTATTAAAATACAAAAAGTTTACGTATAATTACGTAGAGTATTTTTATATACGAGAATTTTTGAAGAGCTGTGTTTTTGCCTAATCCAACATAATAACTACTATTACTTATTATTTTGGTAAAATTTCATACTTAAATATTGTAATATTAAAAATTTTAATAGCACATAAACATGATTTTATACCAATGATGTAATGAAAACAGATCATGTAATTAATTATTAATTTCATCATGAGATAGTTTCACCTCTAAAGAGAGCGAGATAACGGCTTATGATATCACATTCTACTTATACCGAGTAGAACATGAATATTGTAAACCACAATCAATTCCAGAATCTGAAACACCATAATATTTTATAGGTTTTTTGACAGACTCGGTCTAATCTGTAAAAAAAACCTCTTTCTGAACTTCATCTAGGAGAAAAAATTATTGAAAACTATCTTTTGCCATCATAATATACAAACATTATTAATAATAAATATGTAAAAATATTAGAATGAATAAACAGTAAATCTTTTAAAAAGGTGACTTGGTCCAGATACGAAATCAAGTTTATCCATTATATGTTTACAATGATCAATTTGCATGTTTAACTAATGTCAGCCTGCTCTAATGGTGAATATTTTACAGAAATCAACCTAACAAGGACTGTCGATTATAAATATCGCGTTACAGATAAGTAGACAATAAATAGAACAACAACAAGGCGTTTCAATACACAGTTTAAAGTGCAGATAAGCATCCTGCAACTCAAGCAAGCTTAACTGCTTGGCCAGCAGTCGTTTATAATGCAAACAAGATCTGATTAGATCGAACTATAGATTAATTTACTTTATTTATTAATACCAGTTACCTAATGAATTAAAAAAGCTAATATAGCAATGTTCATAAGTAAACAAGAAGCCATTTAAATTTTATAGTTGTAAGAAAAGTCCGAGCAATTTTGAGGATTAATACATCCAGTATCGAGTTGCTATGAGATTATTAAGCCAAAATATGCTACTTTGATTCTTTACAGTGATAAGTAGAAACAGAATCTGAAAGTGCTGGCTTAAGGAAATTTGCAACCCCTTTTCATTTGTTTATTATTATATTTTAATCACACATAACACAAATTGCTGTTTAGTCGTAGCAGTAGTGTGATATAGATGTAAGATGATATAAGACTCTCCTAAAGTTTTTTTTTACTTCACATGTTAACCGCAACGGGCTCACCACCTGTCATCCTGTCGTTGTCCCGAAAATATCTTGGGTGGAAGGTGGGTCGAAAGGACTTAATTGTCTTGACTCTGTCTACTACTGTATTGGGTGTTGCCTGAAGATATTTTTTATATTAAAAGACATGCATTGGAGTATTGTAATTATGTAATAAATTGAATACGTACGTAAGTTATGACTTTCAAGGTTAAATACTTGAAATAAAAAAAACTAAAAAATTACGCAAAAAAACATTATTTTTATATGATATTGTAACCATTTTCAAAACCAGACCTTTTGTAAATAATGTCGTCATTCACAGAAATAACTCTTAAAGATAATCGAAAATATAAATACATCTGTTGGTAATATTCTTGTCACTTATAAGGTATTCTCATTCAAGACAACGTATTTAATATCACCGTTGAATGTATTGTTAAGACCTTCAACGGTCAAGTTCAGTTCTGTTTTCGGTCACGATCTTAATAACGAAGGCTTGCCGCACTATAAAGTGTTTTAACTTATTTCTTCTTATTGCTGCGGCTTCATACCATTCCTTGGGTACAATTTACATACACAAAGTAACTGCTTTAAGTAAATTGGTTTAAGGTATCGTACATCTATTAGAAAATATGGTGCCCTATAAAGAACATACTCCCTGTCCTTTGATAGTTATCTCTTAACAAGCTGTCACAAGCAACCACGTCTTGTCTTGGTGCACCATTCAATGCAATCTCTATTGCTACTTGTTATTCCTACTTAAAATGCATAAATGTTAAAAGAAATTAACTACAACTGATACTGGAAATACTTGGTACATTCTAATGACAGTGTACAAAGTTGTACACTGATCGGGTTATGATGAAGAACATTGCTTAATTGTTTAAAAAATAACTTATAATATTATATTATTTGTTTACATTTTATTTTATTTCTTGTTAATTTTTTTTCCAAATATTTATTTTTAGAGGTAGTTAAAATCATTTTTTAGAATCAAATTATTTAGATATTTTGAAGAACTAAATCACACTCACCAAGTATGAAGTTATATCTTAAAGAAAAAAACTATTTATAAAACAAAGGAGACGTGTTCGGGCGCATCGATATAATGATAGTTACATAAAAGCGGGTCTTTGCGTACACCCACACTCATTTGAATTTGTGAATGGATCATGGACAAGAGGCAAAGAGGCTGCTCTGCGCTGCTTGCAACAGTTACACCTACATGCAACTGGAGGTCGCCAACTTTCATTCATAAGCCTGAATGACTGCAATGGTACGAGTATTCAAACTAAAAATGGACCTTGAAAATCTTGATTTTAAATAATATTTTCTCTTCTCAAAAATTACAAATCTTAAGTGATTACAAACATTAACCTGAAATTTATATAAACACAAATAATTGGTAAACTATTTTTCATGCTAAGTGAATTATAAGGAAATGGTGAAATTAAAATAACTTTGTTTACAACATATATAAATACCATCCTTAAGCTAATGTTTCCCACAAAAGGCGCTCTCCAGCGATCAGCACAAAGGTACTAACAGAGAACATAATCCCATATTAAGTTGAAGACAGGTAGTAAGTAGTGTTGGGTTATATAAAGAAATTATAGTTCCTAAGAGTTAATTATTTTTTTAATGCAATAATGAAGAGCGTCGCACTTTACACAGTAGTTTTGAAAGAAGATTTTATCAATAAAATTGATAAGGGTGATCTTCGATGCCACAAGTAGACACTAAAGCTAAGTGAAGAACATAATAAACATAAATAAATAAACATAAATAAATAAACATAAATAAATAAACATAAATAAATAAAAGAGGAACCGAGGTAGACTTTCTTTTAAAAACCACGCTAGTTGTTCGAAGATGGGAAAGTTAAGAGAACGAGATCCTGCGAAATGAAAATATGAAAAGATAGTGACACTTGGCAATCTGCTCTGCAAGGCTACCCTAGCAGGGATGATGTGTAAAGATACGTAAGTTGTTCTACATATTGTTAACAAGTCTCCCTTTGTTTTAATAGCCCTTTACTTAAGTTGCCATGTTATTCTCTAAAGTATAAAAAACATGTTATTGTAAACTTTTAACTTAATAATGGATAAATAAATAATATAAATAACTTCACGCAATTCCCAATACAGGGGTAGACAGAGGTCTAGTCTAGACAATTAAGTCCCTTCGACCCACCTTCCACCGAAGATATTTTCGGGACAACGTGACAGGAGGTGAGCCCGTCGCCGTCTTTATGTCCAAGCCAACGATATAATTTTTACATAGGTTTTTAGAAAAACCCATTGGTACGGCCACTTGACGATCGAACTCGGATCTCTTGACTCGAAATTCCGACCACACAACCACATGGCTATCGTGACTTCTAGGCTATCGTGTATTTAAAGTAATTCTAAAATATCATTCTGCTTTCATAAATAAAATGCAAAATAAAATAGTACGTATTTATTTCATAGAAATTAAAAGAGGACTCAATTCCAAGATTCCACGATGATACAAAGTGATATCAAAACGTTTTTTTTTATTCTAATTTTGTAACTTCCTGCAATGCGGAGTATTTTATTTGCAAAATATATCTGGGTATAAAAATGTTCATGTAGTCAATATTCATTATTGCATTATATATTATAATGAGTAGTGACATAGATGTGACTACTCATTATAACATACAACATTATAACAACTCTTACTCTCTCCATTCCACTTCACCGTTCTGGTTTCACTTCTTCTTCGTTTGCTGTACAAGCCGCACGACTTTGGAATGCACTGCCTGAATCTTTGAGACCCTGCAGTAAACTTACATTTAAAAAAATGTTAAAGCTCATTTTTTAAACCTTGTTAAATAATTAAAAAGTTATGATCATCATTATAGTTATCTTGCCCTAATATTCTATCTTCACTATTCACATTTATTTAATCCAAGTATGTATTTACGTATGTATATTTATATGTATATGTGTATATTTATGTGAGTATGTTAGTGCGTGTATTTATATATTACTATTATTATCGTATTAATTATATTTAATATTTATGCTTTGCTGTTTTTTTTTGTCTTTTTTATGATAACCGCCTTCGATGTTTTTCCACTCCTAAAGGTTGACAGGCAAATAATGCTTTTAGCATTATGTCCGCCTTTTGTTCCTATATATTTTTATAAGGTGCAATAAAGTTGAATAAATAAATAAATAAATAATGCAATAATTATTATATAATACATATTTTTTTCTTGCGGTTTTTTGCCTTAATGTAAAATAAAAGTACACAAAATGAATACGAAGTTAATCCAAATTTTGCAACATATAGTAACGTTATCTTTAAGCCTTTTAGCTATATACATGTACAGAAATTTATTTTTTCAGTTACGTTCGCAAGCGTCTAATTGAATCCGCAAAGAGAACAACCGAGAAAAGAGAACGCTTAACCTTAATATCTATGTGTGTGCGTCATATTAAGTTTATATTTCAATCCATTGCAACATGACACTTTTATACAAAATGAAAACGCGCTTATAATAATGTCAATAATTGTATGCCTACACTAAACTAAAGCATAAAATAAAAATTTATATATAAAGTAATTATTTAGCCCTTTTTGTTATCGAAATAGAGAAATCGATGATTAGTTTTTCATCACACTTGATTATCAGACAAACTAATAGTCCACCTGATAAAGAAATGGTTAAAGCCACCCCATGGGCATCTGCCATCAGTTGCATAATAAAATGCATAAAAAGATTCATTTTCGTCACGTCATATGAAGTGAGTCTTTATTGTACTTTATTCGTTATCTCATATTATATGGTGTTAAATCTAAATGTTACCAGGTCAAAAATATTAATAGATGTCATTTATTGCAGACGTTTTTACCATTTGAACATTCATAACATATCAGAAAAGGTAATTTTCTGTTATGATAAAATTAATCCGATAATCGATATACAGAATTAATTTAAATGTAAATTACCTAAGCGGGAATTAAAAGCTAAACGCCTAAAATACCAAAAGGTGTACTGTCACTGAGATTCATTAAATTATAAATGATAGAAACTAACATTTAAAGCGGCCATCTATTAAATAGTTTCAATCATCTTCCGCTCCGACAGACGACCAAGTTCAATGATGGCGTCCAAACTATTCCCGGCGTTCATTGACACGTGCCAAACCTGTTCTTTGTGGCGTGTTTTTCTGAATGGTCGTTTCCTTTGTACGAGTAAACATATTCAAATGTTGCGATTAATTCATGGCTAGATAGTACCTTGCTTTTATGAATGGAAACAGTATGCATTGGTGTGCGTAAAGAAGCGTACATCAAATGCATATTCACACATGAGGCTAAAAAATTAGCATACTGGCTTAGGCGCGCCACGTGCTGTCCGCTTCGTATCAAGCACAGTTACCTGTTCAGTATTTGAGAAGTTAATTTAAAATGTAAATGTTATTTGAAAGTCAATGCTTCCCTGCAATGGGAAGGTTCAATTAAGCAATATCAGTTTAGCTCTTAAAATGTATAGCAAGAGTTATCTCGGGTTGTGATGCAAAGTCGAATAATAGCTCGTTGACTTACGCTCGTCATTAGCAGTGATATCTTACAGCGAATATTATGGCTATATATACATATATATATATATATATATATATATATATATATATATATATATATATATATATATATATATATATATATATATATATATATATATATATATATATATATATATATATATATATATATATATATATATATCTTCTCAGGTCATAAATTCGGTCACATGTTTAACCTTAAATAATTAAAACAAGTTTATTCATTATGTAACTATTTATATACCATAATGAACATAACAAAACATAGATTCTTATGATGAAGTCGATTTCACGCACCGCCAGCCAGTCTTGTGTGCTCTTCGCTCTATGAGCTGGCGCTGAATCTTGTTGGAATACCCAGGGCCTGTTATTGAACATGGTATGAGAAACAGGTTCCACAAGGTTCGTTAGGACTGTATTTTGATACACAACTGCATTCGTTTTTACACCTTTCTCGCAAAAATGTACCTCTGTTAAGCCCCTATAAGAAACTCCCAACCATACCATGAGCGAGGATGGAAAAGTGACCTCGTTGGACACGCGGAATACGGTTGCTCGCTTCTTCACTACTGTGTGCGTACACCTTATGATTTTGTTTGTTGTAGCTCTGTTCTACGGTAAAAAATTCATCCGAAAAAGAATTTCCTGATATTTTTCCCGCGTACCGCTTAAACAAACATCTCTCAGGTGCATTAGACGAGCATTCAAACAATGTCCTGTTTTTCTTCGATATGCCCGAAGCCCTAAGTCTTCATTTAACACCCTTTTCACCGTGGTTCTGCTTAACCCCATCTGAATGGTCGTTTCCTTTGTACGAGTAAACATATTCAAATGTTGCGATTAATTCATGGCTAGATAGTACCTTGCTTTTATGAATGGAAACAGTATGCATTGGTGTGCGTAAAGAAGCGTACATCAAATGCATATTCACACATGAGGCTAAAAATTAGCATACTGGCTTAGGCGCGCCACGTGCTGTCCGCTTCGTATCAAGCACAGTTACCTGTTCAGTATTTGAGAAGTTAATTTAAAATGTAAATTACCTAAGCGGGAATTAAAAGCTAAACGCCTAAAATACCAAAAGGTGTACTGTCACTGAGATTCATTAAATTATAAATGATAGAAACTAACATTTAAAGCGGCCATCTATTAAATAGTTTCAATCATCTTCCGCTCCGACAGACGACCAAGTTCAATGATGGCGTCCAAACTATTCCCGGCGTTCATTGACACGTGCCAAACCTGTTCTTTGTGGCGTGTTTTTTTCTGAATGGTCGTTTCCTTTGTACGAGTAAACATATTCAAATGTTGCGATTAATTCATGGCTAGATAGTACCTTGCTTTTATGAATGGAAACAGTATGCATTGGTGTGCGTAAAGAAGCGTACATCAAATGCATATTCACACATGAGGCTAAAAAATTAGCATACTGGCTTAGGCGCGCCACGTGCTGTCCGCTTCGTATCAAGCACAGTTACCTGTTCAGTATTTGAGAAGTTAATTTAAAATGTAAATGTTATTTGAAAGTCAATGCTTCCCTGCAATGGGAAGGTTCAATTAAGCAATATCAGTTTAGCTCTTAAAATGTATAGCAAGAGTTATCTCGGGTTGTGATGCAAAGTCGAATAATAGCTCGTTGACTTACGCTCGTCATTAGCAGTGATATCTTACAGCGAATATTATGGCTATATATACATATATATATATATACATATATATATATATATATATATATATATATACATATATATATATATACATATATATATATATATATATATATCTTCTCAGGTCATAAATTCGGTCACATGTTTAACCTTAAATAATTAAAACAAGTTTATTCATTATGTAACTATTTATATACCACAATGAACTTAACAAAACATAGATTCTTATGATGAAGTCGATTTCACGCACCGCCAGCCAGTCTTGTGTGCTCTTCGCTCTATGAGCTGGCGCTGAATCTTGTTGGAATACCCAGGGCCTGTTATTGAACATGGTATGAAACAGGTTCCACAAGGTTCGTTAGGACTGTATTTTGATACACAACTGCATTCGTTTTTACACCTTTCTCGCAAAAATGTACCTCTGTTAAGCCCCTATAAGAAACTCCCAACCATACCATGAGCGAGGATGGAAAAGTGACCTCGTTGGACACGCGGAATACGGTTGCTCGCTTCTTCACTACTGTGTGCGTACACCTTATGATTTTGTTTGTTGTAGCTCTGTTCTACGGTAAAAAAAATTTCATCCGAAAAAAGAATTTCCCGATATTTTTTCCCGCGTACCGCTTAAACAAACATCTCTCAGGTGCATTAGACGAGCATTCAAACAATGTCCTGTTTTTCTTCGATATGCCCGAAGCCCTAAGTCTTCATTTAACACCCTTTTCACCGTGGTTCTGCTTAACCCCATCTGAAGGGCCGACAGTTTCTGCTTACGTTAGGGATTTCTTTGAATTCGAGCCTTCACAGCTTTTATCACTGCTGGAGTCCTAACAGACCGAGGGCGAGCACTTCTTGACCTGTCATCTACACTAGAGTCTTCATTGTATCGTTTGATGGTACGATAAACAAATCTTTTGGTTATATTCAATTATTTCAGTATGTCAAAAACTTGAATTGGCGCGTAACCGCAACGATGCAACGCAATAATTGCAACACGGTACTTTAAGCGTCCACTCCATATCTAAAAATGAGTAAAATTCTAAAAAGTATGTAGTTTTATTTTCATGAACAATTCGAAATTCGAATTCAATAAACTTTTTTGTGGCCAGCATTCTCAAAGAAAAGCTTTTACTGTGTGACAATACTTATGACCTGACTGTGTATATACTACATATATATAGCATTAATATATAGAATATAACTGTGGGTATAGTAACCGTTGTTTTATTGTGTAACTATTTATATACCATAATGAACATAACAAAACATAGATTCTTATGATGAAGTCGATTTCACGCACCGCCAGCCAGTCTTGTGTGCTCTTCGCTCTATGAGCTGGCGCTGAATCTTGTTGGAATACCCAGGGCCTGTTATTGAACATGGTATGAGAAACAGGTTCCACAAGGTTCGTTAGGACTGTATTTTGATACACAACTGCATTCGTTTTACACCTTTCTCGCAAAAATGTACCTCTGTTAAGCCCTATAAGAAACTCCCAACCATACCATGAGCGAGGATGGAAAAGTGACCTCGTTGGACACGCGGAATACGGTTGCTCGCTTCTTCACTACTGTGTGCGTACACCTTATGATTTTGTTTGTTGTAGCTCTGTTCTACGGTAAAAAAAAATTCATCCGAAAAAAGAATTTCCCGATATTTTTTCCCGCGTACCGCTTAAACAAACATCTCTCAGGTGCATTAGACGAGCATTCAAACAATGTCCTGTTTTTCTTCGATATGCCCGAAGCCCTAAGTCTTCATTTAACACCCTTTTCACCGTGGTTCTGCTTAACCCCATCTGAAGGGCCGACAGTTTCTGCTTACGTTAAGGATTTCTTTGAATTCGAGCCTTCACAGCTTTTATCACTGCTGGAGTCCTAACAGACCGAGGGCGAGCACTTCTTGACCTGTCATCACTACACTAGAGTCTTCATTGTATCGTTTGATGGTACGATAAACAAATCTTTTGGTTATATTCAATTATTTCAGTATGTCAAAAACTTGAATTGGCGCGTAACCGCAACGATGCAACGCAATAATTGCAACACGGTACTTTAAGCGTCCACTCCATATCTAAAAATGAGTAAAATTCTAAAAGTATGTAGTTTTATTTTCATGAACAATTCGAAATTATATCTATTACGTATAAACTCGCACACGAGTTTATACGTAATAGATATAATTTCCAAGACCAGCAGAAATATTTTTTTTATAGTTACTTATTGAGATTGGTCTAAATTCTTTGAGTCTAATTGAAATACAACTGTGCTCCTGAAATTTTAACATACATTTATTTATTTTTAGTGATTTGTTGGCAATATTTTAATCACAAAATTAAGTAAAATGTCCTTGTGACGAAAATAAAGTATAATTTTAGAGGTATATTTAGTGGATAAATATACTTATATGTGTATAAGTATATGTATTTATCAAATATATCTCAAATATATTTTCAGATTAAATAAATAATAAATACATATATAGGCACGAATGCAAATCAAAACTTATGAAACCAAGATTCAGAGAAACTGACGGGCGTGAAAATTGTGGATGTAGGCGCCATAGATAGCTGCTTACAAATGTTGATACTAATCTCTTATGTGTGGTCTATAATTACTAACAAACGAACATACAGATAAGAGTTATTGTTTTGTATGTGTGATATAATTATAATTAAATTATTTCTAGATATTATTAGCAGAGTTAGAGAGTATATTCGTATAAATTTTCAATGAAGTGAAGACGTAAGAAGATACATTTTTGTTCTTAACAATGAGGACTTTTATTTACTGTTGATCTACGTATTAAATGAACAAATAGCGAAACCATAAAATTATTAAAGAACGAAACTTGTGTAAATTAGTATTTCGAATGATTGTATTTTATATTAGTCCAACATATATTTGAATATATCAAAAACAGCGTCTTTTGCGTATTGTGTATAAGCCGCATCATCTTTCCGCACAACCTGTTACATTTATAACTAAGACTCACATCGCGTGCCTTACTCAAGGAAAAGAATAGCACCTAATTTGTAATCGTTTTTTTTAGCACCTAATTTGTAATCGACCCGAGTTCGATCCCCAGGTGGCAGGCGAGTACCAAAGGGTTTTTCAAAAACTTATGTACGAATTACATCGTTGGCTTGGACATAAAGACGGAGACGGGCTCACCACCTGTCACGTTGTCCCGTAAATATCTTCGGTGGAAGGTGGGTCGAAGAGACTTATTTGTCTAGACTAGACCTCTGTCTACCCCTGTACTGGGAATTGCGTGAAGATATATATTGTTGATCAATTGTTGACTCTTGATCACCTTTAATAATTAATTCTTAATCACCGTTAATATTCTTACATGGTGTTTTTTCAAGTGGTTGATATTTGACTATTATTTTTCTTATTGTTCTTTGAAACATAACATTCCTAAAACATGTAGTAAAGGTTATATTGATACCGGCGAATGAACCCTGTATATTTGATTTAGATTAGATTAGATGGTCTGATTTTAGATTAGATTGATGAACTCCACGAAAGCGCTTATATTATTGCATCGGCAAAACATACTAAAAGCCCGAAAGTCTATCTTTATACTAATAACAAGTGTCTACTGCATTCTATGGATATGTACCTTTAATAGAAGAAGGTTCTGTTGACGTTATCGTCCTCAAGAACTAAGGAGGAATGTCTCATATTGAAGCGAGCCACCTCTCCTCGATTTCCAAAATTCCTTTCGGATTCGGTCACTATAAAACTCGCGTCTACGAGAGGATGAAACGTTAAGTGAATGTTAAGTGTCGAGAAATTGTATTATTTGACTTTATTCATTGATTGGTTTTTAATCATTAATATTACATTTAGAAATTTTATTACAATTATATTATATTATTGAGTTGTTATAAGTTGTGCTTATTCGAATATTTTATTTACTTATTAGTTACAAGTAACAAATTTATTCAAGAAAGTTATTCTTAAATTTTTTGTTTCTTTTTGAAGGCGGTAAAATTATTTTTAAATGGGTAGTTTTCCATTTTTAATGCTGAAAAACGAGTACATAATGAATAAAACAATACTTTGAGTGTACAAACTTAGGGATGCCCATACTAGGTACGTCATACAATACGTGAAGTCAGTGGTCGTAATGATGATGATAATGAGTGATTAAAAAAAGAATTTTGGTTTATATGTCGTTGATTTATGAGGTAACAAACTTTAAATAAAATCATAGATAACCAAATTGAGAACCTCCTTTTTTGAATCCGGTTAAAGACACCGTAGCCTTGTTGGTTGACGGGTGGTGACCGCCTTGTTCTCCCTGATAGGCTGCAGAGAAAGGTGGTTCGACTGGATTTAATTGACTGTCTACTCAGTATTGGCAATATGCGTGAAGGTCAAAAAAAAAGGAGGAATGGTCGTAGTGTTAAACTATTAGAAAATCTGAATAAAGACTTTTTTTAGTGGGATTAAGAACATATACTCACGATAGTTGAGTGGTTGAGTGATCAGATTCGAGGCAAAAACCCGAGTACGATTCCCAAGGCTCTTGCCAATAGGTTTTATCAAAACAAAAAACTTATTACAATTTATATCGTTAGCTTGGACGTAAAGATGGCGGCGGGCTCACCACCTGTCACGCTGTCCAAGTCAAAATGTCTTCGGTGGAAGGTGGATCGAAAAGACCTTTTTGTCTAGAACTCTGTTTACCCCAGTATTGGGAATGGAGTGAACATATTTTTTTTAATTCTATACGAAATAGTCTTTAAGTTATAAAAAGTAATATGGTGATGTCACAAGACCAGTTACTAGACTCCGTAAACCCTTAACAACCCCTGGGAATGAGTAGATCGCTACGATGCTTTTTCTTATAATTTTACGATAAATTTTTCTATTTCCTTTATTAAATAATTACTGTAAAGAGTACACGAGGATTGTCCGTTAGTGGAACCCCATTACGAGACGATTGTATATTAAAAAATTATAATAGATGTAGTGTATATTGCTTATATCGATGGATAAATGAATTCTTTTATTAATATATTTTTAAATACTATGTTAAAATTAATCACTGAAAATCTAGTATCCTTGATTTGGCAAGTTATTGGGATTGGCTTTTTTTTTCATTGGATTGGCATTTGAAATATTATTAAATCGCAATATTATAATTAAACCAAACACTGAAGTGATGTTATTTACGAAATTGGACCGGTAATTGATGCTCACAACAGTGTTTAGATTAGGAAGTTTCCGTTATAATGGAATGTTTACTTCTAATTAAAATATATAAAACCTACATGGTTCCAGATTTGTTTGAAAAAACTAAAATATTCTGTTTTGAAAAAGATATGATTTTCTTTTGTTTGATGTAATATTAGTTTATAAATTAAGTGTTTGAATGTGAATATAAATAATCCGATGTTATAAATTTGCAGAGAAAAACATGATAAGGAATTTAAAAGCAACAATGTAAGCCGATTTTTATCTAAGAAACAATGTCTCTCACCTCGAGTGTTGTTGGTGTCATGTTTTGAGGTTAGTTTATCTACGACATTATGTCTGTAAAACATGACTTTATTAATTAAGTGTAGTAAGAGTATTAAAAACAACTGATACGGTAAGCAGAGGCATCATGTGGGTCTGTGAAGTTCTCTGCTGTACATAGAAGAACACGCGTTAAAGCTTGTCATACGTTAAAGCTTTGATGAGTACGATGCTGTATATCAGGGCGCTTCCATTGATTTTATAATACTCCGATATAACCTAGATATATTTCTGTGTTTATTACTAATAGTTGATAAGACGGGCTGGTATTAAATATGCTGTGTGGGTATGACGTAAGAATATATGTACCACCCCCTTTCTTTCTGTGGTGTTGTAATAGGCGAGGAAGGGAAAAGTTTTGAAGATAATACTTCCTACCAACAAATAGCGGTAGGCAGACAAACCCTATCACTTCGACACCCGTCCCCCAGGTGTCGAAGTGATAGGGTTTGTCTAGCATGGCGATTATGGCAAATCGTCCCGTTTGGTATGGACTTATATCCTGTAGTATAGTGTGTGATTAGTTATTTTAATCGTTGAAATTACCACATTTCCCCAGAATGTTTGAAGAATGTTCACCAACCTGAAATTACCACATAGGTGCCGAATGACATGTCCTTACCGGCTTTAATTACGTCTTGGACAAAGTATTTCCTTAATAGTAAATTACCAAATAATATAGGCAACATTCAATAAAGCATTAAGTTACGCATAAGTTTTAACATACTAACTACTACGATTTATAGTGTAATAAAAAACAAGTATTAACACCGTAAAGATATAACATAAATTTTCAATTAATATCCATTCTATTGATATCAAATGAATACAAAGCTGCCAAAATACTTAAATTAAAATAACATTAAAGTGTCTATGCTATAAGTCAAATTTAAGGTTATTTTTATTGTCTTTCATACTTGTAAGCGATTCTTAGATGCAAAGATAATAGTCACTTGACGAGGTCGAGATGGCGCCGCCTTTCCAACGTCTGTAAGCTTTCATTCTAAATGTACAGTTACCATATATTCGAACATAGTAGAGTAGTAACTGTACTTTTGTACCATTCACGAATGTGCGTAAATAATTTAAACAAATTCTTGATTCACTTCTTCGCAGTATAATATGCACCAAAATTCCATTGGTTTTACAGCAATACCTATTTACATTTATATTGGATCATCAGAGTATAATAGTTTTTAGTTAATAAGTATTGTAAATATTGACATTATTTTGTCTGTAAATAAATTACTACAAGAACAAAGATAATTCAAATAGTAAAAACATAATTTTTGCTATAATAGTTCCTGATTTGTAACGACATTTGATATAGCTATGCGTCATTAAATGAAGAAAAAAAATGTTTTCGACTTAAAACCAAATAAGGGGACCTGTGGTACCTATATAATGTTGAAGATACGTGCTCTTTCTAAATCCAAATCTTTGTATCCATAATGCTAATTAAACCGAGTACTCAAAAGTATCTTTTGATATTTTAATAGGCCTCGATATTTAAATGAGCGTCTGACCGTCGTAGCGGCGGCAAGACGCAGTTGGCGCCAAAAGTCGCCGGCGTCAAATGCTAGTTAACATAAAACTGATTACGTAAACAAACATCGCGTTTTTTTTATTGAAAAGATGGAAAGCGTGGATGTGGCGCAACGCGACTCATCGTGGGCGGGTAACGGGACTGCGGCGCCGGCGCTGCGGCGCGGGTGCGATATCGTTTCGCAACGCCCAATGCCATCATATGCATGTGAGTACATCTTAAATTATGGTGATATTAAATATTATCTAAGCATATATTGTCAGTATTCATTTTTATGAATAAACTACAAACTAAAAAGAAAACAACTTTAGAGAAGAATTAAGGGACAAAAAAAATCATCATACTTCCCCGGTCCTCCATACCAAACACCAAAGAATGAATTTAAATAATATTAATGATAATAATACCTCAATATGCCGAACCGCAATTTCACAGATTATGGACAGAAAGCAACAGTTCTGGGATAGTGCCTCTTAATTACAAATTGTAGAAAAATAAATAATTATAGTAGAAAAATTGATTATTTTCGCCTCAATGTGTTCAGCCCTACAGAAAATCGTGCTGAATTATTATCGGCGCCCACATGCGTCTCTTCAGAATGGCTCATCACCTGGGCTCGTGCTTAATGCATCTTATTCGTATTAATTTAATCGACATTATACACACAGTTCCGTTGCTGCCACTTTAGAAAGCTGTCAAAGTAACTCAGAATTAGAAATAAATTGGTTTAGTAATACTAGGTACAATACAAGCAATACAAACTTGTTTATTTTAAAACAGCAGAATGCTAAAAAAAAGTTAAATCTAATATTATATTATCAATATTATTCTTCTTTTTCACTGACTCACTAATTGAGATTTTAAGGAATCAGTAGCTACCACCCACGATTTCGCCCACGTGGTGTGTTAATAAAGAAGTATCAATAAAAGACTATTCATATCAAATTTAACTACCAAGGCTCAGCAAATTAGCAGTAAAACACACAGATAAACAAACGGACAGATATAAAGTTAAAAGTTATTTTCGTTTTTATTTTAGTTATTTTATTATCACGCAATTTTCGTTACTGGAACAGGCTCAGGTATAGACAATAACGTCCTTTCGACCTACTAATACAATCATGAAAGTGTTAACCACTCTAACTATGCTGCGATGGTTGTATTTGCGTGCGTGCTTGAACCTGCGGTGTTATGTTTCGCAATCCGCACAATAATCATTAGCCTAATGCAGCTTAAATTATAAATTTAAATGAAAGGTTATTGTCCCGTTGACTTGGTTAACTTGGCTATGGGTAAGACGTTGATAGGCTTACCACCTGTAACGTTGTCTCAAATAGGCATCGGTAAAAGGTGGGACTTAATTGTCTAGACTAAGCACAGTTACTGGAAAAAATGCCGTCTTATAATTGGAGCATTATAGTGCTCCACTGAAGTCAATCTTATCACGATAAGATGGCTTGGGTGGAAATTACACGATATTTGTGTAATAAACAAAGTTCATCTACATTAAATGCTAAAAGCGATGTATTTATCAAATTTGATAAGAATTAGCTAAATACTTTAAAATGTTAATTTTAAATAACGTATCCAATTTAAATATATTGTATAGTAATCTAAAAAATATATGCCGTCGCGGACTTTTACTAAGAACTGTTTAAGACAAATAATCCCAAGATACATAACTCGTATCTTCATGTAACTCCAATGGTTTAGGCAGCTTACACCAAAATTGATAGTTCTCAGAGGGCAGGAATTTTTACGACTTACCCACTTGATATCGTAATACTATGGCCTAATTCCACAAAATCTTTATAATTGTAGGCTATGTGTTCTGTTCTGATATATAAGCAATTTTATTGTGAAATTTAATCAAAATCTCTTCGTAGTTTTTGCGTGAAAGAGTAACAAACATCCATGCATCACCAATAACTTTCGCATTTATAATATTAGTAGGATAGGATACATCCACCATCTTATTCCATAGCAATTAATCGAACAAAGCTCGATAATATCGAGTGCCAAATTTTCACAAGGGTAAACAAAGGTCTTGACATTTTTCATTACGTCCGTTCGACCCACTTTACACCGAAAATATTTTAGGGACAACTTAACAGGTGGCGAGCTCGTCGCCATCTTTATGTCCAAGCCAAAGACATAAATTGTACGTAAGTTTTGAAAAAACCAATGATATATGAGCCTACGGTGTGATAACGGCGTAAGAATATTGCCACTCTCTTTCTCTCGTGGGTGTCGTAAGAGGCGACTAAGGGAAACAGCTTTGAATAGATGGCGGTATAACCATGAAGATGGGCAGCAGCGTCTGAGGTGCGAGTGGTCTGGTACTGCAATCGCCAATAGGTTCGCTTGCCAAGCGTGGCGATTGGCCTATGTCCTGCAGTGGACTATTGCAGGCCGTTATGTATGTATGAATGTACGTATGTATGAGCCTACCAGGGATCGAACTCGGTCTCTTGACTCGAATTCTGATCACTCCACCTCACGGCAATCGCGGGATTAATATGTCGAAATTATATAAGATTAGTATAAGATAATTTACAATCTAAACTTATCAAAACTTTTGTCAACTATGTCAGTATAAAAGATATAAATTCCGGTTATATATAAAAATATAATTTATTGAAAATATGCCAAAGTTGTTAAAAACGGCGAAACTTATTTTTTTTATATCATACATTAAAATATCCAATTGCCTTGAGACTAAGATTGGTACCGGGTAATATGTGTCAAGAAATTGTATGTTATTGCCTTTTCGCAACTGTTAAGGAGTTCAGTAGCTGCTATATTTAGCTCAACGTCCTTATATGATGACTCAGATACAAATAAATGACTTTCATTACGAAAGAGGTGAAATGCTCAAAATGCTTACAAAATTTGAAGAATCTTACTTGAATGGTACAGCTTTTAGATTAAATTTGAACCAATCTTTGATATCTTAAATTTGATACTTTATTAATCTTTCGTCTAATAAACTCTGTTAGCTCTGTTATTCACTGTATTAGACTTAGTTACACTTAAGATTAATAAATAACATATGTTATCTATAGGACGCTTATCTGAGGCTTCTCTGAGGCTAATGAGACGGTTTAAAATTATTACTTTTTAAAATTGTGAAAGAAACATAAAAAAATACTTTTTTGAAATATTGTTGAAATATACGCTGTTTAAAACTCTTTGTATTCTATTTTTATTCGTCGATATACTTTGTTTGTTTTGAATTAAGATTGCCCGTTTTTACGACAGGTACTTATTTATTAGGGTATAAGTTAGCATGAATAATAACTAGGGCATTAACTTCTAACTATATTAATAAATTAAGTATGAAGGTGATAATTTTGCAATGTTGCAATTTGAGATTTGTTGGTTACATTTATATTTGTAATCTGCTATTAGTTGAATGACAATAAATAACAAAAAGTATGCAAAAATCAATTATCCTTTATATTTTCTTTACAAAACCAAAGGCCTTATATAACTTATTTCATAGCTTCAGAAATCAATACGATAACGCATTTTAAGGATAAACTGCCTACAAATAAAATATTGTTATCATTTGATGTATAAACACATAGTAAAATAAAAATATCGTAGCTATTTAAATTACGTAGATAATTAGCACAATCACTTTTCAATATTTATTAAAACAACCATTCATAAAGGTGACTAGCTCAATATATTGATTTCAAATCTCAGTGATTAAGAAACCACTTATGTTCGTGTAATGAGGGGGCGTTACGTAAACAAAGAGCTGGGCGGACCTGCCACTGGGCGCCACCTACCCCTCTCCCCGCATCCTGTGTACTCTTTACATCTTTCCCCTTCCACCTGCGTCTTCGCAGTTTTTTGCGACAATCTCGCGTTGTGATTGACATAGAAAAATTATTCAGAAAACAAACTCTTTCTGTATCAAAAATAAAGGTTAAGTAATCAGCAGATTCGATTAGAATATATCAGTTTTTAAAATATTTGTTTGGTAGTACCATCCCATGATATTCCGTAGACTCGGCACAATACTGCGCACAAGTTAAGAATTTGTTAAATAACAATTATGGTTTTACATTATACTGAATGTATTTAATTTTATTCATAATGTAGTCACAGCAGTAATATAAACATTGACAATTAATTATCAGGGGAGCTTTTTTATGTAATCAATAAGTGTAGTTTATTAATCAATTAGTTATGTAATCAATTAGTCATCGGCCTGCATAACACTAACACAACTCTTACCAGACGGAATAGGACCGAACGTTCCCGATAGCCGAGTGATTGGATGGTCGGAATTTTGAGTCAAGAGACGAGTTCGACCCCCAGGTGTCAGGCTCGTACCAATGGGTTTTTCAAAAATTTATGTACGAATTATACGTTGGCTTGGACATAAAGACGACGACGGGCTCACCACCTGTCACGTTGTCCCGAAAATATCTTTGGTGGAAGATGGGTCGAAGGGACTTAATTGTATAGACTAGATCTCTGTCTACCCTTGTATTGGGAATTGCGTGAAGATATTTATTTATCTTTGTTACAAATAGAATATATCGTTAAAACTGCGTTGAAACGACTTTTTATTAAGCAATACGATCGAAACTGCTCTTTTTCAAACGATAATGTACTGAAACATGTATCCTCGGTACCATATAAGTCGAAGGAGTGAATTGACGAATAAACATTAATGATTTTTCTCCATTTACATTTCATATTAACAAAAATATTTTACAAAGGTTCATGCTAACTGACCGACCACATATGGTGTCAATTCACTGTCGCCCTCTAATTAAGAACGACACTAGACAAATATATAGCTTTTTACGGTCACGCTTGGTATTAACCGTACTTATGATAAATAAACAGCTAAATATCCAAAGCTCAAGATGAATCACGTTATGATCGAGATGATTAGGAACGATTAGCATGCGCATGCGCATGCCACTTCTACGAGCAACCCCCGTGGGAGGTGGGAGGACCCAGTTCAGCTATTGTGTTGCAACACGTTATAGCATTTTAATAGCACTTCTATTGCACACTGTTTATGTAAATCTATTTGAGAATTCAATTTGTTTGTAATAATATATACACTGAACGGTATTGGAGATTGATTAGAATGCGCCAATTTGTCAACAGATCTGCTGCAATGTTATAGCTGGTATTATTATATTAGTTTCGTAGTAATGATGGTAACGTAGCGGGGTGTAGCCACTAGCAAGGGTCGCTTCAGGGCAGAGTTCGACTTGGTTTCCATTTGTTGCTTTTCTTCACTTACCCTCAACGTTCGTCAGTGCTGCGATATATTCAGTTTATTGTTATGATGTCAGTGTTACAAATGACGAGTGCACTGATGCTATCTCGATCCCGTTTCGAGAATTTCATTCGTATGTAAAGCGATAATAAGACGTATAACGAAATGAAAATCTAAAATGTTAACGGCCCGCTACTTAGATGGCGCGCGTGCCCAACACAGTCGACTATTTTATTGGTGTCGGCGCCACCGACAACTTTCACGTCGCTCAGACAATGACGCTCAAATTGGAAACTAAAACGATTTTTATAACCCGTTAAAAAAGTCACGATAGCCGAGTGGTTGAGTGATCGGAATTCGAGTCAAGTGGCCCGAATTCGATCCCCAAGACTCGACCAATGGGTTTTTTCTAAAAAAAAACTTATGTATGATTTATGTCGTTACTTTGGACAATAAGACGGCGACGGGCTCACCATCTGTCACGTTGTCCCAAAAATGTCTTCGGTGGAAGGTGGGTCGAAGGACTTAATTGTATAGACCTCTACCCCTGTATTGGGATAGGCGTAAAGATATTTTCTTTTATAACCCGTCTATCACGTTTGTTGGTGTACAACAATTGAAATTTAGATAGCTCAATCGCGTAAACCTATTACCTAAGCGAAAAGAAATGAATATTTCACGAACGGACGTCCACTTAACGTGTATGCGATACTCAGAGTTATTCCGGCTGTTTGCTCGTTACAGTGGAGTAGGTACTCCTAACCAATGCACCCAAAAACGTTCCCACAGTCGTCGATCACCGCGGAAAAAAAAAACAAAAATGTCTACGAATTAACACGTCTGCGTACCGTGTGTATATGAAAACACTCGGTGGGCTGGCGGAGGGCCCTCTTGATGACGGAGAGCTGTCACATTCAGCAGCGTCGCCAGACGCAACTAAGGGACCGTGATTGTGCGTAAGATAGTTGTTCCATGTCTTTAATTTACATTAATTTTAAATACTCACGATTACAAAGTAAAGCTCGAGAGCCATTGAGTGACGGTTGATAGTCGGAAACCCATGTCAGTTGTTTATACGTTTTTGGATTGGAAATTTCAAAGTGCATTATTTAAACAATCAATTAAAACTCTCTAGGACACAGAGTGTCCTCATTGATACGATGATTGTGAAACACGAAAATGAGCTCGGCGACAAGCAATGCGTGTCGACGGTAACGCTCCGTCACTAATGTCCACAGCAAACAGGTAGTTTGTATGTGAAGCTCAACCCAGTTCAGATTGGATACACTTGTTAATGCATAGTGTAAACGATGCTTAATCTTTCACTTTGTACCGCTTAGAGAGAAATTAACGAAACAATATTACACAAGCATTCGCTAATATAAACACTTTTAGCAGTACTTCATTGATTGTAGTATATGACATATGATGCGCAAGTAGTGCACATCATCGAAAGCTACTAAGGCCAGAAAATGGGAATAAATATGTATTTACGCTTTAATTAAGGATTTGCTATTGCTATCTAATTGGCCTCAGAGAGCGCTCGCGTGACACTGGTTCTACGGGAGAATTACTGAGAGAAAATCGAACGATATTTAACAACAAGATTCTTACTTCAGTTTAAATATAAATTTGTGTGACTGGTTTTTAGGACTGGAGCTTCTGCAATGCGTATTTCCCAATAATCGTTCCATTCACTGTGGTATTGTAGCTGTCTGTGACCTCTCTGGCGTTTAATTTTACCGTGATAAATAGTATCAGATGAGGTCAGAAATTTAAAACAACACGAGAAAACATAGCTTTATAACTACAAGTTGTAACCACCTGTATTCTCTGTGTTTACGTAAATAAAGATATTTTTTATTTTACAAGTAAAATGATTTGACACCTCTGTAACGGAGTAAGGAAACTACGAACAAAGGAACGCTTTGTCGAATGCATATTCGCAGAATGTTCGTAATTACTGTATGAATAATTCTACTAGTACTAGTACGTTCTAATTATATGAAGAATTCATGCCAAGAATTCATTTGATCCGATAAGTGTAAGGTGATTTATATATATCGATAAAAGTCACGATAGACGAGTGGTAGGGTGGAATATCCAGTCGAGACACCAATGGGTTTTTTCAATAACTTAAGTACGAATTATATGGTTGGCTTGGACATTGAGACCGTGAAGGCTCACCACCTATCACGTTGTCCCAAACATTTCTTCGGTGAAAGTTGGATCGAACGACTTAATTGTCTAGACCTCTGTCTATGCCGTATGTGCGATTTATATCGTTGGCTTAGACATGTCTAAGCCTGTTGAGGCTCACCACCTGTCACATTGTCCCAAAATAATGTCTTCATTACGTCTACCATCTTTTAATTAATAATTTGTGTGTTGTATTTTGCTCTCGATATATTATGAACTGGGAGTATGACCAGTTTATTCATACTTCTTGAATATCATCAAATAATTTATTCACCTCCACGACCGGTAATTGTTATGCGAGTCACTTTAATTTTGAAAAGACAGTCAAACGCGCGAACAATTTGCACCGTCAAGCGAGGTGAACTTTACCAGTCTCGAAGCCAAGGTGAACTCACGATGCCATAACGCAAGAGCAAACACGAGCGTGAGACATTCGTCACTGTTTATGATTGTGCACACTGAAGCTCATGGATATATTTAGGTAAAATTTTTTAATGAAATTTTTAATAATGACCCTTTGCAAAGTAAATATTAAACAGAATTGTCCTAATAATATAATGTCCTAATAATTTTAAAATGTGTAAAAAAAATTATTGTACCATAAAGGTGTGAAGCTGTGAGATATGAAATAAAACAAGTTATGGCAATAAATTCCATGATTAAATCAAGTTATCTCGGTACGAATAACGATGTCATCAAATTCAACACAAAACGTACGCCGGTACGCCGAGACTAAATTTTGAAGACCATGTGAGCAAATTTCTCGAAGACGGAGTATGAATAATGACGATGCCTAGACTTGCGTAAATGAAGAAAATGATAAATATGGAAGATGCGAAAGAGGTATGTAAGGATCGTGACACTTGACGATCTGTTTTGTCTGACTGCTCCGTCAGGGACTATGCGTGAAGACATTTACAAGAGAACTATTTAAGAGAATTAGAGAGATTTTTAAGAGAACCAAAACTATTGGAATTCGCCATACTCGATCTATTTTCGAATATAAAAAACCCTTCGTGAATATTGTAGGCTATATGTAACTTTAAGTGGTAAACTAGGATATAGGTTGTAAACGCGGGGACGAGAACGCACTCGGCACTCGTTTCAATATTTTAGTAGCGATACAAGACAAACAAAACTCCTTTGTTGGGGGTCAAATGTGTGTGAAGAGAGTTTCCGTGTCACTCACGGGGCTCGCTTGGTTACACATTAGCGGATGGCACCGTCAAAATTTTTTTGTTCTCACATGATCACCATTAGCTGGCTTGACATATTTTAGATGTTTGTTGCTATGACATTCCACCGTAGAGATATGTTTGTGCTGGGTTTGTTTACGTGTTCAATACGGTTTCGACGATTTTTATCTGGCCGTTCACAGACCAGTGCATCTTCATTCATGTTACTTTGTTTATTTTTTTAATTTACATATAGGAACTGTTTATTATTCGTATTTTGGGTAAAAATGTTTTTTTTTACCCAATAGTGTTCTATTAGGAGTAATCAAATCTTCATTTTCTTTCGAAATACTTCATTGAACGTTTAAAAGTACAGCCAAGAAGCAAAAATTTTAATTTACCAGGGACAGTTTCTTAGAGATATGCCACCGGCGAACGTACAGCGACATTATACCTCCGATAGCATCGCGATCGCTCAGACATCGAGTTAAATAAATATTTTGATTGGTTCGCCTGCAACAAATTACGCGCGATAACATCAGTCGTGCGGTTTGGTTAATTTCAGAACTAATTTATTTATAGAAGTCCCAGGTTTGAATTATACACAGGTGCGTCTATCTTATCACTTATTCCTAATATAAATTTAAATAAATGAATAGGACATTTTATTGAACTGAATGTTGGAATTGATATGAGACAGTGTTATCTAAAATTTCAGAAGTAAGTTAGTGTTTATAATGTCCTTTACACACAGAACTTATTTTAGGTTTGTATACGTTTTATGTATTTCAGATAGAACGATATCTCCGGCTAACTACTAATGTAATAAGAAACATTATAAACAAGTAAGTTGATGTTCATTGCTCTGGGCAAATAGATAGTAGCTCATTTCATGGCTAGGTTACAGGTTATGCATGTATATATATATACATTATACTATAGTTACTCATTCCTACTTACTTATCTCCACGCACAATCCCTGACGGGGTAGCCAGAGAGAACAGGGCGCCATGTATTACGATCGCTACATACTTCTTTCGCTTCTTTCAGATTCATCATCTTCTTCATACATGCACGTCTAGATATCGAGTACTCTTGACCCTCCCCTTTTCGAGCAATTTGCTCACATGGTCTTCGAAAGTTAGTTTTGGTCTACCGCGACACCTTTTAATATTAACTTTCTCGCTATATATTTTCTTCACTATTCGGTCTTCACTCATTCGCTCAATGTGCCCAAACCATCGAAGCACGCCCTTATCTATTTTTGTGATATAAATCGTACTCATTCCTACATTGACTAATTACGAAATCTCGGAAACTACTGCAACTATAAAGGTGGAATTTGGCAGAAGCATTATGACAAGGCGCTAGTTAATAACGGATTTTAGGAAACTCTCCCCCTGTAAAGGGTTTTAATGGAGGGTGAAAGTTTGTATGTTCATTTATAGACCTAGAAGTATGAACATTTGTATGTAGGGTATTGACTATAATTAAAAGTAAACTCTGTTTTAAAATTTTTGAAACTACAGCTAGCCTTAAAATGGGAATGAATAGGAAAAAAATAAATTTGTATCATCATTGAACATAAATAACGGCGACGGGCTCACCACCTGTCACCTTTGTACCGAAAATATCTTCGGTGGAAGGTGGGTTGAAGGGACTTAATTGTCTAGACTAGACCTCTGTCTACCCCTGTATTGGGGATTGCGTGAAGATATTTATTTATTTATTATTTTTAAACTTTTTAGACTTAGACCTTATATGTTATGAAACTACATGAAATGGTTGGAGGATCGCAAAACCATAGGCCATCTTTATTTTATTCCTAAAAAATCTAGAAATGTGTATCTATATCTATTACAATAATAAATTAAAGTTTTAGAGTGAATTAACAGACATGACTTTAGAATTGCATTGACTTATAAGAAATGTTTGATTACCAGGTTTTATACGCGGAGGTAATACTCATTCATATTCTCACTCCCGTGGGGGTAAAAACTAAACCCTCTGGTGTTCCGCCTTTACCCCACGTTAGAAGGGCCACAAGAAAGCTTTCGCTCACATCCGCAGTTCCACTCGTACTAGATGCCCCAGGCAGCCCTTCCATGGGAGAGAATACATCATCTCCAACTCAAACACGGAAGCGTCTATCTACTCACCTCCAAACCCACTAGAGCATTAGTGAAGTAGAATACGATTTTGTACGAATATCAGCCTATACTCCGCGGCATATCTGGGTTTAGCTTCACCTCTTTGGGTGTAGTAGTCGGCAGGTAGAACGGCGGATCATTATACCGCCATTCGTCTCCCCCCACAGCTCCATTTCATTAGCGGTACAGCCCCAGCAAGATTCGGGAAGGTGGTGGGATTATGGTAAATCGCAATACCAAAACTCTTTTTTCATTGAGACTCCACCCTGAGTGAAAGGCTAGGATAGCAACATGCTCTGTGACTCTTTAACACACCGTGTGTTAAAGAGTCACGATAGCCGAGTGGTTGGGTGGTCGCCATTCAAAACAAGGTACG
Source organism: Sericinus montela (assembly GCA_029286605.1). NCBI lineage: Eukaryota > Metazoa > Arthropoda > Insecta > Lepidoptera > Papilionidae > Sericinus > Sericinus montela. The sequence continues at coordinate 3,627,037 of JAGSMR010000031.1, read as the reverse complement.
TTCAAAACAAGAGTTCGATCTCTAGGTAGAAGGCTTGTACCAATGGATTTTTTCAAAAACTTATGTACGAATTATGTCGTTGGCTTGAACACTAAGACGGCGACGGGCTCACCGCCTGTGGCGTTGTCACAAAAATATCTTCGGTGGAAGGTGGGTCGAAACAACTTAATTGTCTAGACCTCTGTCTACCCCTGTTTTGGGAATGGCGTGAAGATATTTATTTATTTATTTCTACTGTGTGATATCGGCGTACGAATTTACCTTTTTATATTCTTCTGTTGCCACAGATGACTAAAGAAAAAGCCTTGAAAATCAGAATGGGTATTGAATGATTGTGGTATAACCATATCAATAAAATATCAGACCAAAATTAAACACACCTGCGAGCGTCAGCACTGCCTAAGTAGCGAGTCTCTGATACTGCGGCCGTCAATTGACAATTATCATTATCATCAAACTGGGCTAGCTAATTACTTTATTATGGCAAATCTTCTTTACAGGAAAGGTCATGGAATTTTACAGAACGTTTTGTATCTTTAAGAAGTCATTTATGTAATTTTCTATTCCTATTGTTTCCTGTACGAATATAGTCACCAACTTTTTTACAATGCAAAGTCGCAAACGAGCAATCGAATCACATAATGGTAAGTAATTATCGACGCCCTTGTTCACAATTAACAACAGGAGCTTTGCGTACGTTGTTGACATTAAATAAACAGAAATTCGGGTTAAAAGAGGTGTAAGTGTGGGTCACAGCTTACCTTACTCGTCAGATAAAAAGCAAAAGCTCAGGACTCTACTTCACGTCGGAAAGTCATCGTCTAGGCCTCGGTCAAATCGGCTTATTCATGCCACAACAAAAGCAGCCGATATTATCTACGACACAATGAATATCGCGGAAATTTCCCCAAATCCCTGCTTAACGTTAATGTTATTGTACTCACCAAGTAAATAAAACTAATATAACACAGATCCGTTTTATGGTATAAAAGTCTGCTTTTGTACGTATAAAAATAACCCTTGAGAATGTGTTGATCTCTCGCAATCTGTTTCTATTTTTTTTTTCAATGTATCTTTGGGATTAAGTTAATCAGTTCATATGTCAAAGTATTTGTTATTAGAATACTGATGAAATTGTCAATGGTATCTCATAGATATTTCATGCATATTCAGTAAAATTTTACATTTACACACTTAAAATTCTGCATGTTTTGATTAGTATTTATTTTGTATTTAGTAGACTCGACTATATCATGATCACTTAAATGCAAAGGAAATTTTAAATTTAAAGATAATTCATATTGCATTGAGGATCAATGTCATAATTTTCTATTGTATCATGTTGTCATAAATTTTAACCGGGTGGTTGTGATCGATTCAAGAGACTCAGACTCACCTACTGCCACGTTGTCCAAAAAAATTTCTTCTATGAACCCACGACTCACCTCGAAGAGACTTAATTGTCTAGACCGCTGTCTAGACAATGTCTAGTATTGGGAATAATCTTGAGGAAAGAGAAATGTGGTTGATGATTACAAGCCCTATTAAGAAAGGTACCGCTGTGCTTTTAGAAAACTAAGTGGGAAAGAATAGGGGGACTAGTATACTAGTCAAAATGGGATAGTAAGAAAAAATGCTGATACATTCAATGATATGATATTTCTGTTTATTATACTTTTTATTTCATAATTTTCGTGCAATTTCATTGCTCAAAATGAGTATAATGTTTAAAAGTAAATGATTATAATTAAAAGTATTATTATTTAATATTTAGTATTAGGTAAATTATTATAGTAAATAAAATAAATAAATAAATATCTTTACGCAATTCCCAATACAGCGGTAGACAGAGGTCTAGTCTAGACAATTAAGTCGAAGGGACCCACCGAAGCTATTTTCGGGACAACGTGACAGATGGTGAGCCCGTCGCTGTCTTTATGTCCAAGCCAACGTTCGAATTCGTGTTTGTAAACGTTGTCGTTGTGTAAACGTATAATTCGATTTTAAAAACCCATTGGTACGAGCCTGCCACCTGGGGATCGAACTCGGGTCTCTTGACTCGAAATTCCGACCATCCAACCACTCGGCTATCGTATTTTAAAAGGATATTTTAAAAGGAATCCATCTCAAGTCTCCAGTCTTCAATTTTGTCTTAAAGTATTAGTATAATGATCCATTAACGAGCCTTAGTCAGAGGCAGCTTGATATCATCTTACATTAAGAAAATAAAAATAAAATAATACTTAGATATTTATAAAGAAAAGTTGGTTGGCAGCACTGTACATTTAGTTGTTGGTTCGCGCTAGGCTCATGTCAGTGACCTCGCTTTTGATATCAAAGCCGGCTGGCGAATTAACCGTGAACATCAAAAACCCACAATTTGTTAAACTGTTTCATCACATATTCTAGACTGAAATTGGTGTGCATATATACTAAACGCCTTGCTTTGTTGGACAGTGATAGGTTGCGGACTCTGGTGAATGTTTCTGGATGCTGTGAAGGTATCCTTGGTGAAGTTGTCTGCCCAATAGACAATAGGTGCTGTCAATCAAGTAAGTGAAACTTGCTTATCTTTGTTACTGTAGGGATGATTCCAGCTACAATAGGCCAACACGCCCAGGCGTTTGATATCTGTTCCAAAATTCGACAGATGGCCGAGACAAGAATTGAAAAAAAAAAACAAAAAAAAATGTCAAATTTTATAATACTTAATAATTCTTTAATCTATCATAATTTACATTTAAATACTATAACAAGGTTTTATTTATATTACTTTTATGATTATATTTTACATTAAAAATTATCATCTAGAAATTTCGCTCTTATCTTAACACTATAAATTTATTGATATTTTAATGTCACGAATGATCTGTATATAACTGCGAATGATCTTAGTTATATAAGAAGTCTTTGAGCTTCTGTTATTAAAAAATATTACCTTTACCGCAAATGACTTAGGCAATAAAGTTGTGTGTGTGGAACGAAGTACTTATGACGATTTAAATGCAAAACCATGGTAAACGTGTTTTTCAAGTGAGTGCTGTAGCTAGGCTATAACTTATCGTATGTAATAAAATTAAATGTAGCACATTTCTCTTTTTCATGTAATCTTCATAATTTATACACATTTTTAGTTTGCGACGGTTATCGGCGCCCCGGGCTATGAGGACGTGAGCTCGGTACTACACTTTGTACTTGGTTGGTTCCCATTTGTACCCATTCTGGTTTATCGCTTTAGGAATAAAACTATAACTGTGTATAATAATTTTACTGCATAACATAGTATTGTCAGTTTTTCTTTAACAGCTTCTTTACCATACTAGGACCATAAATTATTCTGTTGTTGTGAAACGAGTCAGTTACGTATATAACATGTACACAATTTATATATAATAATACTTATTATATACATTTGATGAAAATTAGATAAAATAATTTGACGATACATTATCAAAGGTCATCTCTAAATTAATTTACAGAGGTAGAGCCACGCATCAACTTTTGTTGTTGCATGAATGGGCCGGCTCGACCGGGGAAGTACCACGACCTCACAGAATACCGGCGTAAAGTAGAAGTCTAACAAACTTCTGTGTTTCGTCTGGTGAGTGCAGGTAACCGGTGGCCCACACACCCTCCGCCCCCAATTATGGGGGAGGGGGGCATTCTAAGGGAGGCAACGCATCTGCTAAGCCTCGGGTATTGCGGGTGTTCATGGGCGGCGGTAATCACTTACCATCACGTGAGCCACCTGCTCGTTTGCCTCCCTTTTTCTATAAAAAAAATTATAAAAAAAGTGGTAGAGCCACACATCAGCTTTTGTTGTTACATGAATGGGCCGGCTCGATCGGGGAAGTACCACGACCTCACAGAATACCGGCGTAAAGTAGAAGTCTAACTTATGCGTTTCGTCTGGTGAGTGCAAGTAACCGGTGGCCCACACACCCTCCTCCCCCAATTCTGGGGGGGAGGGTACTCTAAGGGAGGCAACGCATCTGCTATGTCTCTGGTATTGCGGGTGTTCATGGGCGGCGGTAACCACTTACCATCACGTGAGCCACCTGCTCGTTTGCCTCCCTTTTCTATAAAAAAAAATTTAAAAAATTCTTTAAAAATAACCCTTAATAATACCATCCCTTAAATATTTATTTAATAAAAACGATTCTAATAATAAAATTTTCGCATTCTATATGATGATAGGACTTAATCAATTTGTCATCTTTGTTGGAGTTTAATTTTGCCAGGTATTGGATACATCACAGTGGTAGAGCCACGAATCAGCTTTTGTTGTTGCGTGAATGGGCCGGCTCGACCGGGGAAGTACCACGACCTCACAGAATACCGGCGTGAAGTAGAAGGGCGGCGTATCGAATCTGAACCAAGTTTTTGTAGTAAAGTAAGTTAGTTGATTTATGATAAAAGTAATGGAAAATAAATAAAAAAATCTCACCAATTAATATAACTTATAACATGAATTTGGTTATTTAGTAGCAGACATTAAATTCTTATATTTAACAAAACTTAAAAAAATATTAAGTATTACGTAATAGTAATGGAATATAACTATTATTTTTATTCATTCATTGAATTAAGTCACGATAGCCGGGTGGTTGGGTAATCGGATTTTCGAGTCAGGAAACCCGAGTTCGGGGCCGACGGGGCCGGCTCGTACCAATGGGTTTTTACAAAAAATTATGTACGATATGTACGTTGGCTTAAAGTTGACATAAAGACGGCGACGGGCTAACCACCTATCACGTTGTCCCGAAAAATGTCTTCGGTGGTAGGTGGTTCGAAGGGACTTAATTGTCTAGACTAGAACTCTGTCTACCTCTGTATTGGGAAGGGCGTGAAGATATATTTTTTAATTAATTGATACATTGAGGTGTAAACATTTGTCAGGCATGTTAGAAGTGTCACGATATGCTCCAAATTTAGATAGATTGATAGGAAACTCTATATTTCAACATAAAACGATGAAATTCGTACATAAGTTTTGAAAGAACTCATTGGTAAGCCTTCCACCAGGGGATGAAATTCGTGTCTCTTGACTCGAAATTCCGACTTCCCAACCACTCGGTCATCTTGACTTTATAAATATTATTATTGAAAACTAGCACAACTATGACGGTGACATTCGATTATTGTTTTATAAACTTCCCCAATACAGGGGTAGGCAGAGTTCCAGACAATTATGTCCTTTCGACCCACTTTCCATCGAAGACATTTTTTGGGATAACGTGACATATGGTGAGCCTACCGTCGTCATGTCCAAGCCAACGATATAAATCGTACATAAGTTTTAAAAAAATCCATTGTTACGAGCCTTACGGATCAAACTCGGGTTTCTTGACACGAATTCCGTGACTATCGTGACTTTTTTAAATAATAATTTAATATTCATTTAATAGTGGATTGGTGTGAAAATGTTTTCTTTTTATAACATCATTTAGCAACAAACATCAACAAACAAACAGTACAGTAATATCATTTGCACTATCTGTAATAGGAATTGTTCTGATCACATTGTTATCAAATCGGCAGCATTCATCAACAGTGAATGTTGTTATGGCAGACGTGATTTATATTGCAGAGGGAGAGTACCATATTCGTGTACTCGAGAGGGATGTCGTGGCGTGAAAGGCAATAGTACGCCTCCTGCGGCGGCGACAACCGAACTCGAGTCATCCTGCCTCTGGTGGCGCGCACAAATAACGCAATAAATACCCGCTTATCGCAAATCAGCTCATCTCACAGAGGGACGATTTATCCATGAGGCCCGCGCATATGCTTAACCCCGCGTACATTTATCAACGACACGTAGTTCAGTCAATTAAATTAAACTGGAACATCGATGATAGCGCACTTACGATACGATTTTCCTACATCGAATTTATTTATCGCTTTGTAATTTGTATTTGTATTATAGTGTCTATTTAGAATGCATTTATCAACAAATGGCGCTGTGCTTGAAAAAAGCCGCCTGTTTTCGAGGCGGACCACTTACAAAAACTAAATTAATTGGTAAATGAATTAACAGTCCGAACTAGTTTCTCAGGTTTGGCGCCGTTTATGTTTTAACCATGTGACGCATATTACCTTCTACCCTATATGGTCATGAAAAAAAAATAAGCAAAGCTCTGCCTACACACTTAAATGTAGGTGGTACCTTATTTCCATTTTTCAAATCTCGGTCTCGGCTTTGGTCAGTAGTTCGACGGATACTTTGCATTAGGTAAGGGTTACACCGTGTAAAGAATTAAAATGATTATACAGTACACGCTCCGTCTAATTGAATTACAAAAGCGTTGTTTACTATCTGTTCATATACGCATTTGACTGTTAGCATCGATCATCTGTCATTCATGTACTTCCTCTTCGTGGTCACAAGAGAGCTCATTATACGATGCGTAGCACAAAGCTAATGGATCATATTTGTAAATACAGCCGCGTTAGAATACATTTAATTAATGATGATGAGTTCTTATTAATATTTGAATACATCAAATTAATAAAATACGTTCAAACGTTACCAAAAATGTTATAAAGCTTAGAATAAAACAATGAACTCAAGTATTAGGTTAATAATAGAGGTCTATGTTATTATGATGAAAAACCTATCAATCCTATCTAGCTAAATAAAACCCTGGTCTGCATTCTGTTTTGGCCGTCGAAGAATAAATATAACGCTATACTTACGTGCCTTTGGCAGGGGCAGACAATGGTCATATTACACTAAATGATTAAAAATTGTCTTATATTAATTTATATTTACATTTAGTATTCACTTACAGGTTAATATTCTAAAACAAAAAAATATGTAATAAAATAATATTCTAGTTTACTATTTACTTTACTTTTAAACTGACATAAGAGATTAAATATAACTGGTATGCTACTCTATTGGTATCAATTGTGCGACAGGTTGCACTATGCCTCTATGCAATTTTAGCAACATCTCATCCGGCAAAACCGTAAGACGCCGCCCAAGAATTACATTACTCCTACACGTTAAAATTTCTCAAATTATCGCATAGTTTCTATGCCGATTGAAGATTTAAGTGTAAATATGTAAAAACAAATTTATTTTCAACATAAGGTTTTTTAAAATAAGCAATGAATACCGATAACTTATCTTAGTGCAAAAACCAAGCAACTTTCGCGTTAAATGTAAATTTAATACCTACGGCGCCTAATATTCGTTCAAAATTGCTCAAAATTCAATATGACAATATAAATACTTATTTCTTTTTCGTGTAATGTTTATATCAAAATTAATGGATGAAATAAATTTGTGTGTATAATAACAGAATAAAAAAAATAACTTTCGTTAAAACCCAACGATACTAACATATCTTCAAATAAAAATATATACAATAGTAATAAGCTATTTACATTATTAAAACTTGATTTTGAATAATAAATAAATACATACATTATTTTATTCAAAATTTGTTTTGCATTATTTAAGTTTTAGGTTTGATTAACTAAAACTATGTTTTGTTGTTTCTCGCACTGTGAAACGGGTCTCTAACGCTCGCCATTAATACACTTATAGTAGTCGGAATATTCCACATTGTAACAAAGATAAACATAATGCACTTACTTAGTAAGTGTAAACTCAATGCCGTGTAAAGCAAATGCAAAGACAGGCACCCTAACCAAAAATGTATAGCTCTATATGAGGTCAAAATGTATAGCCCTCTAATAACTGATTGGGTTTAGCACAACAGGACACCAATTGCAGTTCACACTGCGTTTTGGGACAACGTGACAGTACTGAGCATATCGCCGTCTTTATTTCCAAGCCAACGACATAAATCGTACACAAGCTTTGAAAAAATTCATAGTTACGAGCCTACCACCTGAGGATCGAAATCAGGTCTCAAAGTCCCAAAAACAGGACCAAATACCAACACCAAAATGCAAATATTAACATTTATATTTCATAAATTAATATAAGACAATTTTTAATCATTTTGTGTAATATGACCATTGTCTGCCCCTGCCAAAGGCACGTAAGTATAGCGTTATATTTATTCTTCGACGGCCAAAACAGAATGCAGACCAGGGTTTTATTTAGCTAGATAGGATTGATAGGTTTTTCATCATAATAACATAGACCTCTATTATTAACCTAATACTTGAGTTCATTGTTTTATTCTAAGCTTTATAACATTTTTGGTAACGTTTGAACGTATTTTATTAATTTGATGTATTCAAATATTAATAAGAACTCATCATCATTAATTAAATGTATTCTAACGCGGCTGTATTTACAAATATGATCCATTAGCTTTGTGCTACGCATCGTATAATGAGCTCTCTTGTGACCACGAAGAGGAAGTACATGAATGACAGATGATCGATGCTAACAGTCAAATGCGTATATGAACAGATAGTAAACAACGCTTTTGTAATTCAATTAGACGGAGCGTGTACTGTATAATCATTTTAATTCTTTACACGGTGTAACCCTTACCTAATGCAAAGTATCCGTCGAACTACTGACCAAAGCCGAGACCGAGATTTGAAAAATGGAAATAAGGTACCACCTACATTTAAGTGTGTAGGCAGAGCTTTGCTTATTTTTTTTTCATGACCATATAGGGTAGAAGGTAATATGCGTCACATGGTTAAAACATAAACGGCGCCAAACCTGAGAAACTAGTTCGGACTGTTAATTCATTTACCAATTAATTTAGTTTTTGTAAGTGGTCCGCCTCGAAAACAGGCGGCTTTTTCAAGCACAGCGCCATTTGTTGATAAATGCATTCTAAATAGACACTATAATACAAATACAAATTACAAAGCGATAAATAAATTCGATGTAGGAAAATCGTATCGTAAGTGCGCTATCATCGATGTTCCAGTTTAATTTAATTGACTGAACTACGTGTCGTTGATAAATGTACGCGGGGTTAAGCATATGCGCGGGCCTCATGGATAAATCGTCCCTCTGTGAGATGAGCTGATTTGCGATAAGCGGGTATTTATTGCGTTATTTGTGCGCGCCACCAGAGGCAGGATGGCTCGAGTTCGGTTGTCGCCGCCGCAGGAGGCGTACTATTGCCTTTCACGCCACGACATCCCTCTCGAGTACACGAATATGGTACTCTCCCTCTGCAATATAAATCACGTCTGCCATAACAACATTCACTGTTGATGAACGCTGCCGATTTGATAACAATGTGATCAGAACAATTCCTATTACAGATAGTGCAAATGATATTACTGTACTGGTTGTTTTAAGTTTTAGGTAATCAAACCTAAAACTTAAATAATGCAAAACAAATTTTGAATAAAATAATGTATGTATTTATTTATTATTCAAAATCAAGTTTTAATAAAGTAAATAGCTTATTACTATTGCATATATTTTTATTTGAAGATATGTTAGTATCGTTGGGTTTTAACGAAAGTTATTTTTTTTTATTCTGTTACTATACACACAAATTTATTTCATCCATTAATTTTGATATAAACATTACACGAAAAAGAAATAAGTATTTATATTGTCATATTGAATTTTGAGCAATTTTGAACGAATATTAGGCGCCGTAGGTATTAAATTTACATTTAACGCGAACGTTGCTTGGTTTTCGCACTAAGATAAGTTATCGGTATTTGAGTTATCGGTGTATGAGACAGTGGAAAAGTCTTCAGGTTTGAAAAAAATAGACGATAAGCCTGCTATAATAAAGGTTCTATTATGTTTATTGGGAAAAACATACATACATATATATATATATATATATATATATATATATATATATATATATATATATATATATATATATATATATATATATATATATATATATATATATATATATATATATATATATATATAGACGAGGTATGTACGTATGAAACTATTCTGGCCATAAATACTGTTACATTAAAACTTTTTTTTTTCAACTTTTTTATTATTTTGAATTAATTGAAACGTATGTTATTTTAAAAACTCATTAAATTTTGCGCCAATTCACAATTTTTTTCGTGTTCCTTATCAAATTACAATATGTAATGGGGAGTTAAAGAAAATAGGATTGCAGTGAAGGCTTTGCACATTTCAAAAATCGAAAAGAAATTTACTTATTATTTTTACATTTAAAGGTTTAAATGTAAAAATAATAAGTAAATTTCTTTTTAGGCTGTAAGAATTATTGACGCAGCAGATCCTTGACTGTATCCTTGACTGTAAGTGTCGGTGGGTAATATTAAGCCAAATTAAATTTTACATTTAATTACTAAAACGGATTGAACAGAAAATGTCTTCATTCGGCAAAATAAAGCATACAATCTGTTATTGATGCTTTAAAATTGTTTAATTTTTATGTCGAAAGATTATCCTTTCGACACGGTAGCACTAATTGGATAAAATATTTGAACAATAAACGGATAAGAAACAAACACTTTAATGATGCGGACGGTGGTAATTTCGAGCCGCAAAGGGAATTTCATTTAACATGTGAATTGGATGTGTCGGGTTGGTGCGAGAGCTGTCATTAGAGGGCGTTGCGGGCTGAGCGACTCAGATGGCTTTGGCCTAGCGGCGAGCCTCCGTCAACAGCCTCTGATTGATGGGCGGACGAGCAGCAGCGGATCGAACATTTGTTAGTGTTTAACTAACAGTTACGATTCAAAAATAAAATTGGATCTTGATTGATGGACTAATAATATTACCCAAACACTAGTAACGCAGACGAAAACAATCTGTTGTAAAAATGTTTTTAATAATATAGTAGAAAAAATTAAGTTTACACAGTTATAAAGCATTACATTAGCCTTGTACCACGATAGTGGGGTTGGGTGATCGGAAGCCGAGTCAAGAGACCCGACTTCGATCACCAAGGCTCGTACCAATTGATTTTATCGAAACAAAAAACTTATGTACAATTTATATCTTGGATATTAAGACGGCGACGGGCACACAAGCTGTCACGTTGTCTCAAACATATCTTCGATCGAAGATAGGTCGAAAAGACTTTATTGTCTAAACCTCTGTCTACCCCTGTATTGAGAATGTCATGAAGATATTGTTTTTATAACCCGTCTGTCACGTCTGTTGGTGCATAATAATTGAAACTTAGGTTACTCAATCGCGTACACCCATTATCCTGATCTGATTTAAGGGATTCCAAGGCAAAAAAGAATCTACCGACTTTTAAATAAAGTTATGAACGTACGTTACGGTTTCTTAATTATTAGTTAGCTAGTTAAGTAATAATTATAGTTATTTATATTTAGGCATTTCCCAACACAGAGGCAGCCAGAGAAGTCTAGACAATTCAGTCCTTCGACCCACATTTCACCAGAGCACTATTTTGGGATAACGTGACAGGAGATGAGACTATCGCCGTCTTTATGCCCAAAGGCTACGATATAAATCGTACATAAGTTTTTAAACAAATCTCATCGGTACGACTCCTGGGGATCGAACTCCAGTCTCTTGACTCGAATTTCGATCACCCATCCACTCGTGTGTCGTGACTTAGTTATTGATCAATCAATATAATATAAGAAAATCCTGAATTGTATGTTCTTAGTTAGGACTTACAATTCAGGATTTTCTATGGGTATATTTTATAAAAGGTGTATATAAGGTATTAGGTACATAATGTAGTGTGCTTATTAGGACTTTCTAAAATTACTATAAAACAATAACTCGTATTGAAATTTGTGATACTAATTTGTAAGCAATAACGCACCGTAACGCAGATAAGACTTTAATTAATTTTAACTGACAATAAATGTGGCTATAAAACTTAATTCTACTCAATTAGTTCCGAGACTGCTTCATAATCGTAAATAATATATCAATAATATAATATAATAGTAAGTACTTTTGACCCAAATATCACCGAAGCATATTTTTTGAAGTAAAAACTTCTTTTAGCGCATATTTTTAGATAATGGTCTTGCGAGCCCGTTATGTGACGCTGTAGTGTAACAATAAATTGAGGTGTCACTTATCATATATATATATATATGTATATATATATATATATATGTATATATATATATATATATATATATATATATATATATATATATATATATATATATATATATATATATATATATATATATATATATATATATATATATATATATATATATATATATATATATATATATGTATATATATATATATATATATATATATATATATATATATATATATATATATATATATATATATTAACACTATTTTCTTTCAATTGAACAATATACCTATAGTGTCATTTTAATAACACTTGAGGATCGAACTCGGGTCTCTTGACTCGAAACTCCGACCACCAAACCATTCGGCTATCGTGACTCGTAATTTTTATAATATACATTAATTCCAATATATTTAACCTATTGCAGTGAACAACACAAAAAAAAAACAACTCGGCTATCGTGACTTGTGAACTACATGTCTTAAATTAACTTAACACTGTGAAGTGTCAATAATTATATACTGTACATTGGTTTAATCAGAAGTGTTGGAGAGTTTGTACCACAATAGTTTTTGAATTTAACTTTATAAATCTATCATTGCTGATATCACTGTTCCTCATCTCGAAGGTAAATATTTTTCACTTCTGTCGGCACTCCCGGAGTGCAACGAGTATTTTTTTTATTGACAATTTTCACATAACTTCTGCTTATATTCTCATACAATACGGCGTATTCCTAATCTTAACACATAATTAGAGACACATAAGTGGTGAGCCCATTGGCGTTCATAGAATTTGCGTTTAAAATTATGTATCCTAGGACTGAAAACTGTGCAGTACATTGGTAGGAGAGACCAATGTACTGGAGAGTTTTCAGGCAAGGGAGGGTTAATAATAAAGTGATATAATCGAATGTGTAATAGCAGTCGCTTAGGCAAGTGTATTGGAGATGGATACGCCACTACATTTTATTAGTCTGTAGAATTTTAGTCTGGTGTTTTTCGTGATGGGTATCCCGTCATCCGTCGGTAGCCAATGCTATTTTCAAGGCTTGTCCCCTATTCGCCTCATACAACACCCACAGGAAGAAAGAGGCTGGTATATTCTTACGGCAATATCACACAGCAAATGTATACTATAAGTAGTAACATTTTTTAGTTTAATGGTAGCTCGAATATCGTAGCAAATTTTTTAAATATATTCGGCAAGCGAAGTACTTAAATTTAATAATTATTTTTCTGCCTAGATAAGCGAAGAAGATTATCTTAGTGCCTCCAGCTGCCCTTTCTTGGTCTATCACGTACGTAATAATATAAGCTATTAGGCGCCTCGCCGACCCACCATTATTATGTCCATATCATAATACGGAATTGTCTGTAACCCGTTTAGATTTTATACTTTTTACTCGCGTCGAGGATAAAACAAAAAGGCGGGAACGTCGGCGCCGGGCATTGTTCTCGACAGCCATTCGTCGCACTTCATGCTATTCACATTCAAATTAAATGCTCTGTGTACAAAATTAATTTGTCTTTTGTCTTAGCTCGAGTTCGTGGCACGTTGCTGACATGTAGCTGCACAGCGGGGTGCGGGCGAAGGATTCCTCGTATTCATATTTCATTTAAAGCTCCAACATGTGGTAACTCCCATATGGAGTCTCATAATTTCTATATAATTAATATAACATTGATTACCGCGCGGATTTGATACTGGTTAGCGTTTTTGACATCTGAAACATTTTTTTTTTAATTATATGTGGTCCTATCGACCCACCTTTCACCGAACACATTTTTGGGACAACGTGGCAGGTGGGGAGCTTGTTGCCGTCTATATGTCCAAATAAAATATATAAATAATACATACGTTTGGTTAAATTCAAAGTTTGGTCCCACGACTCGAACTCCGATCATCCAACAACTCGGCTATCGTGTCGTAGTATAGAGAAGGGTCTCTAATTAAGTTTGCTAGATTGAACCTAAATTATTTAATCACACTACCAGGTAAATAAAATCTTTTAAAAAAAGAAGCTGTCACAGCCCTATCTTTTACTTAACAATTTCAACGCCATTACAAACATGATAAGTGACACCTCAATTTATTGTAACACACTGTAGTTTAACATGCAAGTGGGTCATGAATACGTTATTCGTATCGGGACGCGGCTGTGATTGATGAGGTTTCATAATGCCAACGGTTAATTCAATATTTATTTGTTCACTGAAACACGTTTTATATCCGGATATTAGTATCTTGTTAATGTGAATAACTATCATGTTTTCATGATCCAAAAAATTGCATGTGTAAAACGGCTCACTTCCTTTTCTTTTCTATGCAGTTTGTGTCACTTATCTCTATAGTAAGCAAATAAAAAGCTGTAGATCAGGTAATAAAATGGGCCGTTGAAATATTATCAAGAATTACGTATCTAGAAGAATGAGTTATATAAACATTAGAAGGTAAAAACCGTGACAAAGTCATAACTCGGCTCTCTAAAAAATTGTCCTTAGTTAACTGTAATTAAGAACTCAAGTAATAGCTCGTATCAGGATTTTGTTCGGACGCATATCAATGAATCACTATACGCATCAATTAAGCTATAATTTAGAATAACAATATTATTCTCTTATGTTGTTTCTCTTCCTAGAAATTATACTAGCTTATGGGTCAATCACCACACCTCTGACTGAGTTGTCAGATGTGATTTCATGTTGAGATTTTAATCATGGGCAAAAAAACATGATGGAGTACAGACGATGCTCACATTACACTAAACAATGTTTACGAACAGGGCGCCTATCTAGATGATACCAGCCCACCCCAACCTTAATTAATGTTCAGTGACTTAGCAAAAGAGTTTAATCATTAATTCAGGTAATTGTTTACAATTGTTTTGTTAAAGTCCTAATAAACTAGTGGTTTTAATGGCAATTTTGAGGTTTAGAGAAGTTTAGTTGAAATCTTTCACTTTGTACTCAATGAAGATCGTGAAACAGTTTCGTGTATCTTTTTTTAAACATTTTCTCGCATATTGCCAATTCTAGGTAGGGAAGTCATTTCAACACACCTCTTACCGAAGATATTTAAGGCAACGTTACAGGTTGAGAACCTTAATGTCCAAGCCAACGGTACAATATAATTATAGGTATGTGTTATATTTACAAAGGTACATACCCCTAGGCCCTGGTTTCAAAACACTACCGGGTCGTCGATATATCTTAATAATAGTATCATAAATTAGGAATACATACACAGATATAATGTATAGAAAAGTACATTGGCTGCTGTACATTGGCCACTCCAGTAAATAACTGTTTGTCGTAATCGCCACGCATAGCATGCGGATTGACAATCACAGTACCACAGAGAAGATATCTGTATCCGGTTCGCTGAACACATTGGTCTGGTACTCTTCGAGATGTCTACCTCGCCATCTGTTGGTAGCCAATTGTACCAACAATTATCAAGGCTCCTCCTTATTCACATTTTACGACATCCATGGGAAGACAGAAGACAGAAGGGAAGTATATTCTTACGTCATAACCACATCGCAAAAGTTAGTAGCAATAAGTGACTAAAAGTGAAAAAAAAAGCACTTCAAGACCAAAATTCAGCACACCGGTGACGGAGAGTAATGTCCAAGTTAGCCGAGTTGTACCTTGCTACGAAGAGTGCGACTGTTTTATGACTACTTTTCTTTTGGAATAACAAATCAAATTTAAATACTTTTTAAATACAACAACAATAAGTTTGTCGAATATGTAACTTGGGAAATCAAGGTGGGTTCAATAGGTCCTACTTCGTGTAACTGGAATTTTGAACTTCTAACTTGTACAAAGATTGAGGACAGTTAAGAATATAGTAATTTCATTCCAGAAAAGATGGTAACATTGCACCGATTTCTTTTGGTATATAGTGCACCTTCAATATATTTTTCGCCTCCAAGCAAGTATATTTTTTTAGAGATATCACAGCTAATAACAATGACAATAGTCATGTTATAGTTGTAAGATGTGCCGCTCTGTTATCGGCCTAAAAATATGCTACTTCCAATCTTCACATGGATGTCGTAAAAGGCTAAGGGTAAAAGGCGACTAAGGCCTTGTAAACGGTTATAAGGTTAATGCTAAATATTTGTGAAAAACTGAAAGTGCTTTTAGTTTTCTCTGAGTTTTTGTTGCTCAGAAATTCATCGTTACATTCTAAAAAAAACTTTTTTATAAGGACTCTCTCTGTTTTCCAGGTGAATATCACACCATTACTCCTTTCGGCAGGCAAATAGCAGTGTAATAGATGCTGCGTTCTGATTTGCCATACACTATAAAGAGCTACAGTAAACGGGGCACAATGAATCTTTTTCTCAGGGGAAATAGTGTCTGTTACCTTCCTCTTTTGAAATGGTTTACAGGTGTAGCTACAGTAGTCACTTACCATCAGATGGAAGTGCGCATCTTTTTACTACCATAAAAAAAAACTTTCGAGTCAACTACTTCTATATAGAATTAGAATACAAAGCAAGGATTACATATATAACTTACGGATTAAAAAGCTATGCAATATTTTACGATATGATATTTTTAAAAGTTACGATAGCCGAGTGGTTGGGTGGTCGGAATTTCGAGTCAAGAGACCCGAGTTCGATCCCCAGGTGGCGGGCTCGTACTAATGGTTTTTTATAAATCCTATGTACGAATTACATCGCTGGCTTGGACATAAAGACGGCGACGGGCTGACCACCTGTCACGCTGTCCCAAAAATATCTTCGGTGGAAGGTGAGTCATAGGGACTTAATTGTCTAGACTAGACCTCTGTTTAATAAAGGGGTATTGGGAATTGCGTGAAGATATTTATTTATATTTATTTTATAATATTTTACTATCCATTAGATAAACTACTCGTTTGAAAATATTATAAAATAACTCTAAAAAATTATACGTTAAAACTTGTTTGGCCTTTTGCAACTTTTAAATTCGAAACATAATGAAAACCTTTAAAATAAATTTATTAAATTACGATTTTCGGGAGAACATCCCTCAATCATTATTGAATTAAGAAAGCAGATGCGGCTGCCGTTCATCGTGTGTCCACGATACGTATCTTGAGCATCAGTGAACGCCGAATTAGCAAGTAATTGTAAAATCTTGTCGCTTGCTGCCGCTGTCGGGTGAGAAATCGACATTATCGGCTGAAAGTTATCGCACCCTATGTTTATTCCTTTATTTGCTCCCATTGTTTCCCTAAAAGTTAAACTTTCTAAAAAGTAAATTTGTACAATACAGTAATCCACAGCGGACACTGAAGCCAAATGGAAAGATATTTACTACGCAATGTTAATGACATAACATCTACGTCATCGTTTTATATTTTTTTTATAAAGTCGAAAGGTCATGATAGCCGAGTGGTTGGGTGTACGGAATTCGACTCACGAGACCCGAGTTCGAACCCCAAGGCTGGACCAATGGGTTTTTTTTTTCAAACTTATGTATGATTTATGTCGTTGGATTGAACAAAAATATGGCGACGGGCTCACCACCTGTCACGTTGTCCCAAAGAATGTCTTCGGTGGACTTCGGTCGAAAAGACTTAATTGTCGAGACCTCTGTCTAATAATACAGGGGGTATTGGGAATGGCGTGAAGATATTTTTTTAAGTAGAGAAGTAAATAGGTGTACTAATTTCAATTATAAATATATGATGATGTCACGATGTCTCTAAAATGTCTACCAGAGGCTTAGCAGATGCGTTGCCTCCCTTAGAGTGCACCCCCTCCTCCATAATTGGGGGAAGGGGGTGTGTGGCCCACACACCCCCTTCCCCCAAGTCTGGGGGAGGGGGTGCACTCTAAGGTTACACCGCCGGTTATCTGTATTCACCAGACGAAACGCAGAAGTTTGTTAGACTTCTCCTTCACGCCGGTATTCTGTGAGGTCGTGGTACTTCCCCAGTCGAGCCGGCCCATTCATGCATCAACAAAAGCTGGTGCGTGGCTCTACCACATTAGGAATGGCGTGAAGATATTTTTTTATTTAATATGTAATTATAAACATAAAATTACTACGTACCAGCATATTTGATGAAACCTAGAATATTCGCGTGTTAGAAATTATACATTGTAATATAACAATAAATTACATGTAATTATAAAATATTATTGGCGAACTTCGTAATCACATAATTTATTTTGAATTATTTTTTATTATCTCTTCACATATTTTCCAAGAACCGTTGGTGAGTCTATCACCGTATTAGTGTCCAAGCGAACGATACAACATACTAACATAGATACGTTTATTAAAATATTCAAACATACACTGTACAAACATTCACATTTATAATGTTTGTTTACATTATTTTACTTATATTCATTTATTTTGCCAGACTCGAACCACCAACCCTTAGATTTGAAGGCAGGGTCACTGCCAACTAGGCTATCGGGTCGCCTATATGTTACTTAAGTAAATAAAAACAAACATAACGCTCGTAGGACAAAACAAAAGTACCAATTCATTGTAACCGGCGTAAGTAAAACGTGAAGGGTCCATAAGGATATTTCTCAGAACATCGTAGGACTCGCGGGGACGTTGGCCGTCGAAAGGCACTTGAAACCTGTCGCCATCAATCCACCTCTTGTTGCTCGTGTCGAATAAAAATGTCTTTTAAAATACCAACCAAATACGTCCGCTGACAGTCGTCATTCCGGTCCTCAATCCTTTATATTTGTCTTTGAAATGTGATGACAGTGGTACAAATTACGACTACAAATCTGTGAGTCGTTCATAACGCGCTATCTCTCGATGTGATGGATGCACGCTCTCCGGTCGCCACTCGGATCATCGCCTTGTAATTAATATGAGCGGTTTGTTCTGTGGGAATCACTGTCAATCTTCGTCTTTTTCTGCTTCGAATATTAGTACCGGGTAATGTTCTTTCAAAGTTAACCTATACAACTGTATCCGTCGGTAAGTTTTTGGAATTATGAAATAAATTCGACGCTATGTAAGGCGTTTGTTTCATTACAAACAATATACTAGAATGCCAGTAAACATAATTCTCATATAGCGAGTAAATCGTCAAATTCTTGTAGTAAATAGGGTCTTGTGGTCTGCGCGCGTTGCAGACGCGTGCTATTGTTGCACGCAATTTACCGCCGCTTCAATCGCTGAAATATTTCGTGCGACGGGCATGTCCAATCGCTAACGAGCCGACTGCGACGCACAAATGAATAAGAGCCCCATGCATAGACTAAATTATGTGAATATAAACAACTGTTAGCGAATTGAAATCAGTGTATACTTTATGTTTATTAAATAAGCAGAAGAAACTCCTTTGGTTTATGTGTGTTACCGTATAGTACCTAAAAAGAGGGATAAACTTTTTTAAATTGCGTTTAGGTTTCTTGGAAAGTAAATCACTTTATATTTATAGATTATTTTAAGGACGTGTGAAGTTCCTTAATATGTACAGTATATTGTGGTTATAATCTCTCTTAAATATTATAGAGAAAGCGTTTTCCCATCACTGAGCATTCACAGGTTTTTACTTTTAGAGAAATAGAATAATCTTAATAAAATTTAAAAATAAATATTTATGAAATGTCTAAAATAGCATTTCTGAGAATAAAGTTTTAAAGATTATAAGTGGGATGATTTCAAGCTTAAGCGGATTTACCAACATATTTTTAGATATTCTCGTAAATTCATAAGACAAATAATTTTTGAGACAAATACGGATAAATAGTAACAATAAATAGTAAATAAATAGTTTTTTTTTTATAAATAGTAAATCTTCACGCAAATTCCCATTACTGGGGTAGACTGATGTCTAAACGATGGTCTTCGGTTAAAGGTGGGTCGTTGTAGACCGATGTGTAGCAGCGTCTAAGCTACAAGATGTTTGGTACATACAGTATTTGCCAATTCGCCTGCTAAGCGTGACAATTAAAGCAAACCCTCTCTGACTGGTGGCTTACAGGCTGCTATGTAAAGCGCAAAGCAAAAGGATATTAATAGAATGCGTAACGAGTGAAGAAAATATGTTTTATTTTACCTAAAAGCTTGAGAGTCTTAATTTATCAATTGTACCTTTTGCCGCATCTGCTTTTAGCGTCTTTAATCTACAAGCTTAAAGACTAGGAATTAACCGCACTTATCCCGTTTAATGGACGCACGTGTGCGTGCGCGCGGCGTTCATTGTGTTGCTAGATATCAAACCTTTCTAGGGGCTAACCCTTACTGGTTTATATTGTTTATTATTAATTGAATCTTCATCTCTTTTTTACGTCGAATTAATGATACAAGTACATACATACATAGGTACAACATCGCATACATTGTTCTGATCCTTATGTAAGTGGCTGAAGCGCTTGTGTTATGGAATCAGAGACAATGAAGTTACCACAAACACCCAGACCCGATATAATCTAGAAAAAGTGGTTTTCACCACCAACAACATGGAAACCGGTGTGTACGCCACTCGTCCACGGAGGTCATATGAAATTGATCGAAGAAAGATTTTAAATGGAATTTATGTACCTATATTTTATATGCAATACCAACAATAACTTTGGTACGCTCTATTATCTTAGTGCTTGATTTACAGACATGCTGTAACGCTGAATTCAAATGAAAAGTATCATCAATCGTTACGTGAACGCGGGTGAGTAAACTAGTCCCTGATTTTTTCTATCATATCCCAGTTGCTGTCATGATACTTTCTTTCAATACCAAGTTACAACTTGTGGCAACAATGGCAGCGAAACCTGGATATGCCAGAAAAATCATAAAAGCAATTTGTATGCAATGGAGATGCCATCTCTTCATAAAACGAAGAGATTCGCAATATGGCAGGTTTATATATATATATATGTATATATATATATATATATATATATATATATATATATATATATATATATATATATATATATATATATATATATATATATATATATATATATATATATATATATATATATATATATATATATATATATATATATATATATATATATATATATACGTTATTATATAGACGTTATTTCTATGACTGGAAACTTAACGCTGCGAGCAGTGTAAATTTTTTCATTCGAATGCTCATTCATATTTCCCCCCAGGCGTAATGTTACATGCCAGTCATAGCTTAACCCACACGCTTTGTTTAGCTAACTCACGAGCATTCAACGTCTTAACATTAAGAATAATCATAAATTTCGTTAGTGTTATAAATTGGTTTTCATCTTTTAAATAAGGAACACAACCAAGACCCTCAAGGGACTTAATAAATCGTACGTATGTTATTGATATACTGCGAACGCCAATCAACCTGCTGAGGGTGGCGATCATGGCAAATCGTTTCTATGGGAGAGGCCTAAGTCCTGCATTGGACTTAACTGGCCGTTATCAATGTATGTAAGTAATTTACCGTTAAAAAGTATGTAAGAAAAAACCCATTGGTACGAGCCTTGGGGTTCGAACTCGGGTCTCTTGACTCGAATTCTGATCACCAAGCCAGTCAGAACATTAAGTATTGTATAAATATTTATTATTGTATAAATATTATTTACAGTGTAAATACTTCTATATGACAAAGTTGTGTGTTTAATTGTTGACCTAGTTTATTCTATAAATAAATAAATATCTTCACGCAATTCCAATTCACGCAAATAAAAGGGTAACAGAGGTCTAGTCTAAACAATTAAGTCCCTTTGACCCACCTTTCACCAATCCAACGACATAATTCATATATAAGTTAAATTAAAGAGAAAAATTGTCACTTGCAAAAGGGATAATAGATAGCGTTGATGCCAAAACAGGCATACGTAATAAAAAGAGAATACAGATTTAAAATTTCAACTGATGCATGTAAGACACGGTGGCTCGGAGGTAAGGCTCGGTGCTCGGTGGCGTTGCCACGTTTCGGCAGAAGTCGCGGGTTCGAATCCTGCCCGTGTCAGTTCAACCAAAACCGTGTCAGTTCAAAATTTAAAAACATTTTTTTGTCTTTAATTTATTCACATAAAAGTTCAGCATAACAAATACGCTTTAAAATCAATAAAATTGTCGTACATTATTTTTTGAAAAACCCATTGGTACGAGCCTGCCACCTGGGGATCGAACTCAGGTCTTTTGACTCGAAACTTAGTTTATTTTAAAAAATCTTGCAATATCGATTTATCCACGAGAGAGGGCGGTATATTATTACAGCTGAACCACACAGCTCATCTATAGACAACTAGATTTTTTTTACTTACCACAGTTTCATTGGAAAAGTTCCTCTCGGAATCAACAAAAACCGGCGTAAGGTTCAGGTATTACATTTTATATTTTTATAATAATACATTAATCGCATTTACATCTTTTTATAGAAATAGCTTTGGAGCTGTCACCTTATTTCCATGGGTTGCTGTCAACATCGCAATTTCCTATATTGGGGTAGGCAGAGGTCTAGACAATGAAGTCCTTTTGATCCACCTTTCGCCGAAGCTTATTTGGGGCAACGTCACTGGTGGTGGGCCCATCGCCTTAGTATCCAAGCGAACGGTACTATAATACATACATAGATATATTTTTTGTATTTAGGTAATACATACAATACATATTTATAAATACGTATAAACGTCCGTAACTCAAGAACAAATATTAATATTCATCAGAATATGAATATTTGTACTCGAATGTATTTTTAATTATAAATATACAAATGAATAAATAAATTCACATATTTTTTTTAAAGAATACTAGCAATGTCGACTAACATTACTAGAATTCCTGTTAACCACTCCAATTAAGCGGCAATGCTTGTGTCTGGAGTTGGTTTACGTCAATAGTCGAATGGCGGGGCCCGAACCTGCGACGTCATGTTTCGCAGTCCGCACCCAAAACCATTAGGCTATTGCCGCTATATATTGGCTTTTTTCTTGAAGTTTCCTAAGTCGTACCGGTCCGGAAAAACCGCTGATGGAAGCACATTCCATAAAGTACAAGTGCGTGGCGGAAAATTCCGCGTAAAACGCACTGTGGTGGATGTGGTGGAACAATTGCTGATTATGCCGTAAGGTTAGATGGTGAAATTCAGTGGCTGGAATTAATCCGAGATATTCCTCAGAACACTCCCCGTAGTAAATCTTGTGAAAAATACAAAGAGATGCAACATTTCTTCGCAAAGCCAGGGGATCTAGCTGATTAGATAGAACATGTTCGCCGACGATTTCAGCCGTTGTTTGTTAAATACGGTCAAATGGAAGAAGTTGAGATTGGAGTGCCACTGCACAAAGATGACAACAGTACTCCATGTGCGGCCGAACCTGCGCTTTATAAAGTTGCAGGCGGTGGGCCGGCATGAAATACTGTCGTGGTCTACTCACTACGTTCATTTTTTTAAAGGTTAATTTGGCCTCCTCTTCCAAGTGACCGCGATACTGAACGTTGCTTGATATATCAACGCCAAGGATTCCGATACTTGCTAAGGCGACTAGGGGAGTGCTCTCAAAATGAGGCGATACGCCGAAAGGTTTCTGTTTTGCAGTAAACGCACAAACTTGTCTTTTTAGGGTTGAGCTGGATTAAATTTAGTCGACCCCAGTACGAGATTTTGTCAAACAAAATCTGGACTTCAGATACAAGTTTGTTACGGCACTCGTCGACGTGTTCCTGACAAATATTGGCACGGCCGGTCCGCATAGCTATGATTGTTACTAATTTGTAATATATCATTTATATGCAGAAGAAACAGGGTTGGCGATAGCACACAGCCTTGTGGGACACCATCGTTCACAGGCTTGGAGTCCGAGCATGCACCGTCAACTAAGACCTTGATGCTCCGGTCTGTGGGAAAACTCGTGACCAATTGCAAAATTTCTCGGGAAGCCCGTATGGCGGAAGCTTCGGAAGAAGCGCTTTGTGCCACAACTGATCACAGGCTTTTGCTATGTCCAAACTAACTGCCAGGGCCTCCCCCTTGCTCTCTACTGCCTCCGCCCATCGATGAATGATATATATGCCAAGGCAAAGTCAAAAACAGATCTCCCCGCATGATCAGTGGTTCGAGATCGTAGCCATTCGGCGTGGTGAGCGATGAAGTCCAGATGGTAGTGGACGGCATCAAGATTGGAATGTATGTCCCCTGATATTGCAGAAATCCACAGCAAGCGTGGAAAGTTTTTTTGCATCGTTTGCCTTGAATAGTGTGGGAACAGAGCGGAACTTTGCGCCCCCCAGCCTGAGCACCCACGGGTACCCACCCATTGGGAATTGCGTGAAGATATTTATTTATATGTAATGGGCAGTAAAATTACAAGACCAAAATAGGCTTATAGAATAGACTTTCACAATACCAATACCAGACATCATGGCATGGCATCTTGGCTGTGTTGCCTCTCGCAGGTCCTGTTCTGTCCTGTCTTTACCCCTATATAGGGATCGGTGTGAATATATTTGTTTTTTTTTTGAATGATAAGATTTTAAGCAAACATACAAAACAGGGGATTCATATAAAAATTGACGTCCTGTTTTGTTGAAAACTGTTGTGGGCTTTTACAACTGGCGCACTTAAAAAATTGGAAATTTGATGATGCTCTGCTTGAGTTCCGTATCGGTTTATCAATGTATTCTGTGATTTTAAGCTTAATGCATGCAGTAGACTATTAAAGACAACGAAATACCACTGTTTAAGCTTGTGTTCTTGACTAGTAGGGCGTTTGATCTGGTGAATATTCGGTAAAGTTTGGTAAAGTTTGGCTGCTCGACTTAAAAGTCAATAGATGTGTGGTGGATTTGTAAGACGTTGGTGCAGAGGCCAAACAAATTATGTGAAATGGGGCGCGACATCAAATTATTATAAATTAGAATGCGGAATTCGCAGGCAGGCTGTTATGTAGGTGGAGTGTGTTCCAACAACCTTAGTAACGCGGATGGTATGGTGCTTCTTAGATCATTTATCTATAAAAAGCTTGGCTTGGCTTATATCAGTTTATTAATTTAATAACAAAAGTTCAGCATAACTTATATGCTATACAAATAAATAAAAATTACACAGTTAAGTCGTTATACGGAAATTATGACAGTAAATGGATTGATATATAATGTGTCTAAAACAAAATTTATAGTCTTCAAAGCAGGAAAGGGTTCGGCGAGTGTACTAGAGGTGTGCTTGAATATATAGTGTAGTTATAAATGAGGTGCAGCATTTCAAATACCTTAGGCATACACTGAATCCAAACCTGAATGATGTCGAAGATTTTGAGCCTGACTCTTAGCTCTACTATGAGACTATGAGAGTGTAATAAAATAATGCTTTTAGAATTCTCATGCACTTACCACGTTACTGTAGTGCATTGAGCATGGTCACTAAGCGTGGATGGGGAATAGGGAGATTTGATCAAGTATTGCTTCTCCCTAGGATAGAATGCGCAAAACAATTAGAACTATTTAAAAAATGCGTCAATGAAACGTGAAAATCGGTCAGAGATTTTCAGAATGCGTCGTGAGCAACAATATGACATGAGAATTATATATAATAAATTTGTGGATATAGATATTTACATAGATAAGTGTCATTTATTTGACTTTGCTTGGTCACCAGAGTACTGAATTAACATAGCTTTTAATGTATTTGACGTCAAACGAAGTACCGTCATCCGACTATTGTACTAAAATAAATACTAATTGTTATAGCAATTGTTTATTAATAATGTATTAAAGCAACATCTATTGACGGCAAAGGAAACTCGGTCACCCAGGTACTAAAAGTGTATTTTACCTTAAGCGTGAGAAGCAGCTAAAATTAGTAAATTTCATTATACGCCGTGAGACTTTTGTATCCTAATTTTTTCAATTATCACTTGTCCATTAGACACTATAATAATCTCTCTTTTTAGACAAATTGTTTTGGTTTACATATTATATCCTTTCAGTTATGAAGTCACTACTTAAAACTAAATAGTATTAAAATAAATTAAAGAGAAAAAAGTTAAAATTTCAACTGACACGGGCGGGATTCAAACCCACGACCTTCGCCGATCCGTGGCGACTCTCTTACTTCCGAACCACCGTGTCTTAAACGCATCAGTTGAAATTTTAAATCTGTATTCTCTTATATTACTTATACCTTGTTTATTGGCATAGGCGCCATCTATTATCCCTTTTGCAAGTGACAATGAAGCCTATGCTAATAAACAAGGCATAAGTAATATAAGAGGATACAGATTTAAAATTTCAACTGATGCGTGTAAGACACGGTGGTTCTGACGTAAGAACGTCGCCACGGATCAGCGGAGGTCGTGGGTTCGAATCACGCCCGTGTCAGCTGTAATTTTAACTTTTTTCTCTTTAATTTAATTACATAAAAGTTCAGCATAAAAATGCTTTAAAAATCAAAAAAAATTGCATAATAAAATATAAGTTGGCGTTATGGTATTGATAATTCCTAACTGAAAAGGCAGGAATATCAAATTGTCACTTGCAAAAGGGGTAATAGATGGCGCCTATGCCAATAAACAAGGCATTAGTAATATAAGAGAATACAGATTTAAAATTTCAACTGATGCCTGTAAGACACGGTGGCTCGGAGGTAAGAGCGTCGCTATGGATCGGCGAAGGTCGTGGGTTCGAATCCCACCCGTGTAAGTTGAAATTTTAACTTTTTTCTCTTTAATTTAATCATATAATAGTTCAGCATAAAATGTCCTTTAAAATTCAATAAAATTGCATAACAGTATTAAAATAGTTCAACTTAATACCAAAGGTGTACGTTACGAAACAGGAGTTGCAGTAAGAAACTCTTAACGTGATTAAGAGAGAGATAGAGAGAGAGAGAGAGATGTTTTATTTAATTATTCAATCTTCACTAGCGGCCTGGCATCATACAGTAGAGTACAGTTACATAGAACAGATGGCTAATAAAACAATTTTGTTTGACGAGTTTCGTATTTTTTAACCATGAGGTCAAATCTTTGGTTGAAAAGTGCTTAATAGATTATATTTACAGAAAATAATTACTTTATCTAAATGCAATTTAGGCGTGGCAATAAACTTTCAGATTACTAAATAAGAATAACAACTTAATAAAAAGGATAGACATTTTATATCTGTCCTGTGCAGACTTCAGTTGCCCAGATAAAACAATACAAACAAACTTGTATATAAA
The DNA here is from genome assembly GCA_029286605.1 of Sericinus montela. NCBI lineage: Eukaryota > Metazoa > Arthropoda > Insecta > Lepidoptera > Papilionidae > Sericinus > Sericinus montela. Next base: position 3,599,954 of record JAGSMR010000031.1, on the reverse strand, counting down.
CTTAAATATTCAATCATTTAAACTTCATTGAAGTACTACAAAATTTCTTTGCATTTGTAGATTACTTTTTCTTTCTGCAATCAATAAAAGAGGGGTAAGTAATTCTAAAATGTGTAAAAATAATTTATTGTCGTATATAAAAAGATATTAATTCAATCGATAATACTATGCTAATATCTATTATTTAAAACACAATGTCAACTATAGGATTCGTTAAAAGTAATGTTTAACTTAAAGAAAACAAAAAGGAATTGAAATTAAAGCGTCAAAACAATACGAAGCTTTCCTTAAAATAGAATTCATAGAACTGGCTGGATGTTTGCCCAGGGCGTTAAGTACGAAGAAGGCATCGGCTTTAGCGAGAAAAGATTTTCTTTTGAACTGCTGCTAACATTAATTAGCTACTCTTTTTTCTTTTAAATGTTTTCTGTATTAAACTTTCACAAAAATCAACCAAGAAAATATAATTTAGATTCGCAATCTATGTGACGCAAAGAGGCATACATAACAGTAAAAGGAATCAATTATTTCGCATTTGAGTTTGCAAAAACATATAATAATGGTACACATGATAAGGTAACGCGGACCTATAGCCTATCTTATATGACAACTCCACGAAATCCCATTAAATGGGCCCCATTAAATGTTTTATTATCTATAAAACCTTTAAGGTGCATGATCCCTAAGTGACGGATACATCGACTGTTTTACGTAACACCTTGATGTCAAGGTTGTTGTGTAACACGGACGGGAAAGTAGTATTGATCCTATTTTATATTTCGATTGTAGTTTTATTTTCAATTACCGAACCATAATAAATTGTGATACAAAGTTCTCATATGGCGTCTAAAATTATTGGAAGCAATAGAAAAATATAATACTGACAACACAGTGTAAAAGTAACAAAGCCATGTAAAATTTGTCAAATGTCCAATTTAGACGATTATTTTTAAATAAATAAATAGTAAATATCTTCACGCAATTCCCAATACAGGGGTAGACAGAGGTCTAGTCTAGACAATTAAGTCCCTTCGACCCACCTTCCACCGAAGATATTTTCGGGACAACGTGACAGGTGGTGAGCCCGTCAAATACTAGCGTTATACAATATTATTCTAAATAAAAAAAAGTCACGATAGCCGAGTGGTTGGGTGGTCGGAATTTCGAGACGAGAGACCCGAGTTCGATCCCCAGGTGGCAGGCTCGTACCAATGAGTTTTTCAAAAAAAAACTTATGTACGAATTATATCGTTGGCTTGGACATAAAGGCGGCGACGGGCTCACCACCTGTCACGTTGTCCCGAAAATATCTTCGGTGGAAGGTGGGTCAAAGGGACTTAATTGTCTAGACTTGACCTCTGTCTACCCCTGTATTGGGAATTGCTAGTATTTGAACCGACCGGTTTATGTAGCCGTCACAAGTGAAACTGAATCGACTGCGTGCGATTAACAGGTGTTAATTTGAAAACAAGCCGGCTTTCTTGTAAAGGATTGTCTTACTCGTATGTTAGTTTATTTGCAGAAACTAATTATGTTTATACTTACAATACTTATTATTATTATTAAAAAAGCAGCCTCTCACATCAAGGGTAATTTAATATTATCATTAAATTACCCTTGATGTGAGAGGCTGCTGTTGTTTCGACTAAAGTTGCGTCTCACACTCGAGCTTTGGCCCTCTCCCAACGTATTCAAGTCAAGTCGTCAGGACTTTTGCAGCTCTCCCTAAACATTCCACAAGGCTTAAACTGATAAATTCCCTTCGAATTTTTTATATTTTTGGCATGAAATCCCGTGGAGGCCCAACTCTTCGATGTGGTTGACAAATCGTTCACTTCCTACAGATATTCGTATGCATTCGCTATTAAGTAATGTACTATGGTTACTTGATGGTAAAGCATGTAGCCAGTATTTCTACTAATTTATTATGATTCCTTTTTCGAAACACCTAAGAAAGCGGGCGCGGTCTCTTTCACAGTTAAAATTGTTCATTAAGCATTACTGCACATTCGGGACATTCGCCGGAAGAGAGACGTCTCCATGCTTCCCTTGCCTCAGTGACAAAGGTTAAGTCCAAATCATTCTTAAAATCGTGAACACTGTGTACGGCAAGTGTGTAAGTCAAGAAAAACCGCCAGGACCAATTTTTTAAAAAGTATAGTAGCTTCAGTTCAGCTGATAAGACAAAACATAAATAAAAATCTTTTCTAAAGCTGATATGTGTCATTGTTAGGTCGAATGTGAGCAAATATTTGTTTTATTAATGACTATATGAGAATAATATGAACCTAGAGTACTTGTTTTATCAGTTACAAAATTAAACTGTGAAATGTTATTGTCCTGATAATCAGCTTTAGCTGTCTTTTTCCTCCTTTTCCTTTTACAACTTTAGGTCGGGTGTAAGAGTATGAAGGAATAAAAACAGGTCAAAATACTAAACTAAATACAGTTTCGTGTAAAACTACATCTTTGTAAAATATTTTAGTTCATATATTTACCAGAAACTGTTTTGTGCGGACCAGACTCATAATTGACAATTTATTTTCACATAAACTTTTAGCGTTTTAACTTTGTCCTCATTTGACAGTAAAATACATTGATTTAATTATAGTTTTTGCAATATGTTAAATAAGAGAACGTCATAAAATTACACATTTCTTCTATAGGAATATCTACGAGTATATATAAATATTGTACCAAATTTTGCCACGGATTATTTGCAATAACCTTTATATGTCGATAATTAAATAATGGCATGATGATATTTATTATAAATATCATCACGCTATTTCCAATACAAGGGTAGACAGAGGTCTGGACAATTAAGTCCTTTCGACCGGAAGGTAAGTCAAAATACCATTGCAGGATTTTAGCGATATTTCGTGACTGCAATAGATTTTGTTTTTAATTCCAATATAGTTTAATATAAAAAACGTCAAATTAACAACACGCAGTTAATTTTAAATAAAACCAAAAAGCTGAATCGGTGTTAGAATTTGCCCAGCCCCAATTTTCCTTATGGGTTTCGTAAGAGATGACTTAGGAACAGCCTTGTAAATAGCAATGGATACCGACATATGGCGACTCAACTATTTAAAAATTACCATAGGTAAATGAAGAGACCGGTGACGGGCTCCTCCGTCGAGTCAAGATCGATGACTTTGATTACTGGCTTAGACAGGCTTTGCAATGAACTTGTTCCGGTCATTAAGTAAAATAAGACAAAGGCACTGTTGCTCAGGTGGACTTAGAGGTCCGATACTAATCTTCTTCCTCTACATTATAATGAAAAACTCTTACTTAAACATCCTATGTGATTCTCTTATTTTTACCATATATCTTTCTCAGATGTTGCTGTTAAACTGTGTATATTAAACTTGCTCAAAACCTCAAAACTCTTTTAAAAAACTGGTCAAATCCAGCTCCATTCTTTCACAATTTCTCTATCCCTCTCATATTTTTCTATAATTCTAAGGGTCTTTGTATTTATCTCTCCGTTGTTTTCGTGAACATTCTACCAGTTAATGTTTATTTTAGTATTTTCCATACATATATATATATATATATATATATATATATATATATATATATATATATATATATATATATATATATATATATATATATATATATATATATATATATATATATATATATATATATATATATATACAACAAGTGTACAACTAAGAATATTGTTATTATTACTTCATTGAAATGAAAGAACTATAGAATGAAATATATTATATTACATAAATTACTATTTGGTACTGTATAAGGCATGTACATAGGGTATTTTAGTTTTGAATCTGATAAATTTTTTTCTGTGAATAAAAGAACGCATCTGCATGCACAGCTGTGCGCGTTCATGCGGTAGCAGGCGCGGCTGACGCTGATGTCATCAGCAACATAAATGTTGTTTTCCGTCGCTTAAGTTTGCGTGGGCGCACGACAACTTTAAGTCAGTTTCACAATGATAAAGAAAATAAATTTTATACTAATGCGTTTATATTTTACATTATGTAATCTGTAATCAGTGTTACAAATAACCTTAAGATAAATTATAAACTTGGTATATCTCATTTCCTTGGAAGGCTATAAAGTTTGCTGACTTGTCAAAACTTTTGCTGCAAAGTATCAATAGCAAAAGTTGTACAAAAACAGACAGCATTTAATAAAAATTATTTGTCATCAGTGTAAATATACCCTAAGGTAAAGTTATGAATGAAGTAACGTTTTGCAAGAGCGGATGTAGCGAGGTTACTTGTGTCGAATTAGGTTTAGAGCCTTATGGAGCTTGATGAATGAATAGCCGCTCCCCTCAACACGAAACGACGCTACCCCGCATCTGTAACGTTAAGAATTTAAATAGCGTTGATTATATGATAAGGAACTATTTCATTCACTATAATTTGCTCTGTTTTTAACATAGCTACCGAATTTAACATCGATACCAAATACATTCAAATAAATGGGAAAAAATGTTGAATAGATAAAAATAGATACAATAAAATATTATTTAAATATATTTAATGAAATTTCACATAACTTAGAATTTTATTTACGTACCTTGGTATAGAATTGATGAAAAATTTGTTATGTATAGTTTTTGAGCACGGCTTCCAGCGGGCTATTATAACGAGGCAGTCTCTAATCCACGAGACCGTATTTCAGAGCGAAATCTGGAAATTTCGGCTACTAGATTGTGTCTAAATGCTAGGATGGTGACAAGCACGACAGATGTAGACTGAGCTATTCTTTAGGATGTATTTTCAATAGTTGCCCATTTTAATAACCTGATCCTGTAAAGCATAGACTAAACTCTAGGTTGCTCGGGTTTAGAAACGTAGTCTATTAGGACAGGCCACGGAATATACGAAAGTCTCTAGGCTTGTTGGTCGCTCTGTCGGAGACACTCAGCAGAGGCTGCACAAATAGCGATTATGGAAACATGATCTCGGATGATGTATCCTGTAGGTCGTTATAGTAGTGCCAATTTTTTAAGTATAATTATTTTAACATAAGAAGATCCGAGGAAGTACGATGACATGTTTTATTATATGAGGAGCAAAAATATTTCACTTTCATGAGTCACTTTCATCACTCGAGTCATGGATGTTTATATCTATATATAAATATTTATGCATGTAAATATTTATCGTATTAAGGCTAACAACCAACTCCTATATGTATAACTTCAAAAAAGATAGTTATCTTTTATGAATTTTCATCTCCATTTAAAATCCTTGGGCTTACTTTCAAAATAGTTTTAACAAATTTTATCAATAGATAATAATGTATGTATATAACACACTGTTAATTTTATGTAATCAAAAGAACATGCCAATGTTACTAATTATAGTTACAGAAATGACATATCTATATACAAACTTTAATTCTACATCCTACCCCTTTACTTCCTAGAATTTCTTAAAATTCTTTCTTAACTGACATCTCCTACTCATAATGTCAGTGCCTAATTTCACTTAATCAAGTATACTCGTATTGCTAAATTTAATTTATTAATAATTAAAGGTTTTCCTATTACATATTCACAAGCTCTTATCACATTATGTATGAATTATAAAATATGAAAATTAAAGTTTGAAATTAATACTCAAAGATTGTGAATAACAGATGTCATTAAATTAATGATTTTTTATAATTATTATTCAATATCAGTATTATGTCAAGATAATAACCAACCGGCATTTAGTAAATACAGATCGCATAATGAATACATAATAAGTTACATAGCATTACGACAAATAAAGATGGTGTGGTTAGAGCTTGGTAGTCACGATCGGGATTGACGCGCGTTAGTGGCAAAGTGAAATGTTGTGGTTTCTCGCCCCGCTTCCCTCTCACTTCACTTGTCCCTTGAGCTTAACATAAAACTTCAATTTGCATAATGCATTCGGAATATGTAAACTTATCTCTGACACGCCCTTGCGAGTGACGCGGGTTGAGGTGTGTCGGGATAACATTATTCTCGTTGCCGCGATATTCAATTCTAAATAGTTTGAATTTGCAAAGTCGCATACAGTGTAGTTTTTTATTTGATCGCACAGACAAGTCGATCTTATTTTAATGTTTTCTAACTGCTGGAACATTTACTTAGAAATCAACCTCAGTGTTTATTTTATGTGAGTACTAAAATACTTGTAGTCAGTTAACTCATTACTACTAGTATTTATCTATAACTGTACTACTTATATTATATATAATTATTATACTACTATAAATAATATACGTGTGATTTTTTTTAAATGGAACAGGAGTAAGAAGAGTGATATAATGCAAATAGTCACCGGGTATCATAATTTGCTCGATTATTGTCTCCTTTCCCATTGTGTATGCAGCACGCACATGTCCATGTCGAAATACTGGGGTACATTTAGGTTTAGTCGATTTAGTATAAAATGAACATTTTTGCCTTAAAAAGCATCATAGGCGATATAAACCCTTCTTCAAAGGACTAAAACTTTAGTTTAAACTTTAAAGTGGAAAAGTGCCAATGTTTAGTTTTCCAAATCAGATATAGAATTTTAGTGTTGTGACCACCAAAACCATATCTGTATTATATTAATAATATTATTTAGATTAAAAGAATTTTTATTACAAAATATTGTTTAGTAATTAAACATATTTTAATTAAAACATACAATGTGTTGTGTATGTGTATGTATATGAAAAAAAAATCCTTTTGTTGAAAATCTGGTCCTGTAATTTTATTACCATAATTCCATTCTACGTCGCTGTAGGCACACATTTAAAAGTTATAACCGGTATACATTTGCCATCGTGATCTTTGTAAATCCCACATTTAACGCTTTTGAGTAAACACGTTTGAATTTACCTTACACCAACAAATATTTGCAATGGTGTACAGTATCTTTAAGGGCAACCATCTTCTCCATATTAGTTCAACACGTGCCACGAAGCCTATTTTGAATGCATATAAAATCGTGAAGCCTCCATAAAAACCATTTATTAAGACTTTATTCACATTTAAAATTCGTAAAGTCTTATTCAGGGTTAACCCACTCAAAGTTCCGGTGTTTAAAAATGATAAAATTACAGTCAATGTGAACACTTAAGTGAGACGTAAATGGAAAACTGAAAAAGGCGAACTAAACATTTTTTTCTTTCAATGTGGAACATATGGATAATACATGTGGAACACATATTTATGTATAACAGAATGTAAAAGAACTTTCTTTCATTAAGATTACATATATAATTTAAGACAAGTTTAGTTTTAAATGGCAAGTAGGAAGAAATAATGTAGTTTAGTACATAGAATGTGCCGTAAGCATGTTATAAAGTTATTATTGATTATGAATATTTAATTGAACAGGGAAATCGACACCTTTTATTATTATTACATCTTGAGTATTTGCCAAGTGATAACGGCGTAAGAATATACCACCTTTTACCAATTTTTGCTTCTCAGAGCATCGTAAGAGGCGACTAAGGGAAAAACCTACAAAAATTCATAGCTTTTCTTTACATGGCGGAATAAACCATTTTAAAAAGTACCATACCAAAATTTAGCAGGCTGGTCACAGGCAGCAACGTTTAAAGTTTGTGGTGCCAGGTACTGCGATACAAACCTGCTAGTCACGGGTGGTGATTCTGGAAAACCCTCACTTATAGGAATCCCTCCCTTACTACCTGCAGTGGACTTCTCCATGCTGTTCATGGTAGATTAGTAGCACGTCGTAATTGGAAACTCATCGACACTATTTTGATTATAATTAAATAGAACATGCAGACGAGTAATTGGCTATACTATTAATAAGATGATATATGTATGTATATAGTTTCTAAATTTAATAAAGTATCTATAATATACAGATTCTTTTTAACCTTCAAAGTTTTATAAAAAAATAAAAAGTAAATTAAGAACTTTACATTGCCTCCATACATTTCACGAATGGCTTTGAATTTTTATACTACCAATAGATAACTGTAGTGGTGGTGGTGCTTACAGTGCACGCATCTGTGGGAGGGAGGGAGGTGCTCTTCTTTTCTTCGGACCAGGTAACATATACCTTTTTGAGTTTGCATCCGGAATGTTGCGAAGTAACTTTTTCAATAAAAACTTTACAATGAATTTCCCCATAGTAAATCCTGTGTCAATTAACTTTTTTGAGTTTGCATTCCGAATGTTGCGAAGTAACTTTTTCAATAAAAACTTTACAATGAATTTCCCCATAGTAAATCCTGTGTCAATTAACTATCTTATGTATTATGATTAGCGAAATATATATTAATTTTCATGTTGTGCTAGTTACAGAATAATAAGTATATAACTTTCAAATGTTTCCTTATTTTGAAGTATTGTGTTACCTTTCTCATTTTCCATGTAGGAGTTTTATGTTTATATTTAAATAATAAATCAGAGATACTCATCCTAACTTACCTGTCCGGTAGTTGTGGTATGGTATTCGGGTATGCGACCTCGGCTTCCCTATCTATTACTGTCCTATCCCTAGTCTTCCTGGGCGGTAATATTCTACCTTTCCTAATTCCCACCCTAACTTACCAATCTTCCTTTTCAAACCACCTATCCTTCCCTTTCCCTATTTCGTTAATCCAACATCTGCCGCGCGAATGGATGCATGCATGGCTAGGGGCAAGCCTAGTCGTTAGCGTGTCACACTGCCCTGGGATCGGGCGACCCAGAATTAGGCTAGCCTTACCCTGGCATGCGGGGCTCTGCTGGGGTGGACAAACCTTTCCCTTGCTACTCGTGGGAACGCAATGGTGAATTTTACTTACCAAAATGGCGGCGATGTGGTTTTCCATCCATAGCGTCTCGTTTCCCGCGGGGGCGAAAAGCGGCCCATGGAGAGCCGCTTCGCTACGTTGAATGTAAGAGGAGGAATGGATAGTAAGATAGACGAAGTATGTCAGATGATGGATGAACGATGTATAGATATCCTGTGCGTGAACGAAACCAAGAGGAAAGCATGTGACACCACGGTTCATGGTCGGCAGGCAATTCACGGCAGGACTGCGTAAATTACCGCGGTATAAGCCTTCTCAGCGTCGTCGGTAAATTGTATGCGAAAGTGTTGATTGAAAGGGTTGTGAATGAAAAAGTATGGGATGCACAAACGGGATTTAGAAAGGGAATGGGGTGTACGGATCAGGTCTTCTCCTTGCGGTGCATAGCCGAAAAGTGTCTAGCTAAAACCAGAAGGTCTTTTGCACGTTCGGATCTAGAAAAGGCCTATGATAGAGTGGTGAGGAATGAATTGTGGTCAGCATTGTCCGTGAAAGGTGTCAGCAGTATCCTCATGCGAGCATTGCAATCTCTTTATAGGGATTCCTGTGCTTGTGTAAGGATAAACGGGGCATACACTGAATGGTTTAATATCGCAAAAGGTGTTAGACAGGGATGTGTAGCGTCACCGTGGCTGTTTAATCTGTTCATGAACAATTGCTTGACAGATTTAAAAGAGAATGAAAGTGGGTTGAGAATGAATGAGTTACTCGTCAAATGTTTTCTCTATGCTGATGATCAAGCATTACTTGCGTCTTCAGGCGAGGAGTTGCAGGAGATGGTAACTGCTATGAGTGGAGCTTTTGTTAGAAAGGGGATGAAGATGAATGTAAAGAAGACGAAAGTGATGGTGTTTGAAAGAGATGAGGCCATGACATACTGCAATATAATGATTGGAGATGAACAAATTGAACAGGTGAATGAGTTTGTGTATCTGGGTTCAAAGTTCACAAGAGATGGAAAGTGTGAGAGTGATATTGAAAGAAGAGTAAATGCAGGAAACATGGTGAATGGAGCTTTGCACTCCTTTATGAGCAGTCGGATGATGTCTAACAAGGCTCGTTTGGCTGTGCATAAGGGAGTTTTGGTTCCGACACGCATGTACGGAAGTGAAAGCTGGGTATGGCAGAGGAAACATGAAAGCAGAGTAAATGGATTTGAGATGTGAGCATTAAGAAGTATGTTAGGAGTTAAACTGAGCGACAGGATAAGGAATAGTGAAATAAGGAAACGTTGTGGTCTGAAAGAAGATGTAGTGACTAAAATTGAGAAAGGTATGCTGAGATGGTTTGGCCATGTCGAGAGAATGAATGAAGAACGATTGACGAAAAAAGCATATAAGGCGAGTGTAAATGGAAGTGTAGGAAGGGGAAGACCTAGGCGGACGTTTCGAGACCAAATCAGGGACGTCCTGAAAAAAGGCCAGGTCAAGAGTACCCTGAATTGCAGAGAATGTATGAAGGGAATAATGAAAGTGGACGAAGCGAAACAAGTATGTAAGGATCGTAGCAAGTGGAAAGAAGTGGTCTCTGCCTACCCCTACGGGAAAGAGGCTTGATTATATGTATGTATGTATGTAATATATAACAGAAAAAAATTAATAAAAAGTAACAAACAAGATATTGATTATCCAAAGAAAGGTCGAATTCATATACAAATTCATATCTTTTTCCGTGTATTCTCTTTCCGAGACTTTCCAATTAAGCAATTTAGATACGGAGTCCAGTACTGACACAACATTATACGAATGTAAAACAACGGCTATCGGAATGATAATTCAGTGATGTAAATAACAATAAAGTTATCAGGGAATGCAGCTTTGTATGGGTTTTGACAATAAAATGTGCCGTGGAGTGCGCGGAGCGGACACGACCTGCCGCGCGGTAGGTATTAGGACGAATTTACGAGCACTCTCGACATTGTCTCCGTGGTTTTGAGTAACATCACCAGTGTTGGCTTTACTTACAAATAAGAATGTTTTATCCAGCCATAGATTTTTCCTATGTTTGTTACGATTATGGTGGTTGTATTTGCTGTGTGGTATCTCCGTAAAAATATACCGCCCCCTTTCGTCCCCTAGGTTTCGTAAGAGACGACTACAGCCAACTTAAGCCTTGTGCATCGCAATGGTTGCTGCCAGGTGGAATAACCATTTTAAAAGTTATAAAAAGTAAATTAGTGACGGACAGCAGTACTTGAGATGCCATATATCCATGGCAAATCCTTTTTACGGGGGACTCCTATTTCTTGCCGTAGACTTTTACTAGCCGTTAAGTATATATATCTGTTCTGAGTTTGTGAATTGTAGTTTTATTAAAGTAAGTTAAGTAAGCATGTTTTAAAGTAAGTATTAGTTTTAATAAGCTTTATTAACTTGATTGTATTATAAGCTTGTTTTCGTCGGTTAATAAAAGCAAATCTATCATAATTATTCTGTTAACAGTTCCAAAGTAGTATAAAATAATATATCAATGAGCAGTGGATTTTTAAATGCTGATACTAAAATAAATAAATTTAAAAAATAAGTTAAAAATATGTCTTCGGAATAAATGTTGCACTATAGAATGAAATATATACTTATTTAAATATCTGCACTCAATTTTTTTGTATATTTTGTAGTGTCGTATATGACATCAAGTAAAAGTAAAAGTGCCAATGGTACTTCCATTGACAACAACAAAATTTTATGTGTAAATATAAAAACAAAAGGCGTTAACTTTGTTCAATTGTATTGTAACGTACTCTAGATTGTGAGCCTTAATCTATTGCCATTTAAATAACAGTCGATACAATAATGGCACAATAAGAAAACATAGTAAACCCGTCCTCAAGGCGCTGACTGCATTATTCGGAACCAGTTTAAGTTGCTCTAATTAACAATACACAAATCGTAGCTTGTATGCAAATGAGGAGGGAGTAGAGCCCGGGGTTGTCTTAGACGCACCGTGCACTCGCATTCCACATCACCAAGTATGTTTTTTATTAAAGAAGAAAGGATATCACATCGTTTACACATCGTTACATTGTACACAGGTCTTGGAATTTTAACCTTTATCCAGTATATTTAAGATATTTCAGCATTACATTTATTAATGAAACTTAGAAGAGTACAGTATTTAGAGCTTTGTTTGACAGTTCCTTCTCGACATTTTGTGTAAACTTTACATTTTTGTGTCAACTTACGCTTTATTTCGGCGCTTATTTTATAAGCTTACGACAAACGAGTTATGTATTTATAAGCCACTTAACACATTTTTAACACTTGTAGCTTTTGTTGATTTTCCTTTTGCTATTATAAAAAAGTGGGTATTCTGAAATTTTTATAAAAAAATAATATCTTCACGCACTTCCCAATACAGGGGTAGACAGAGGTCGAGTCTAGACAATTAACTCTCTTCGACCCACCTTCCCCCGAAGATATTTTCGGGACAACGTGACAGGTGGTGAGCCCGTCGCCGTCTTTATGTCCAAGCCAACAATATTTTCGTACATAAGTTTTTGAAAAACTCATTGGTACGAGCCAGCCACCTGGGAATCGAACTCAGGTCTCTCGACTCGAAATTCCGACCACCCAGCCACTCAGCTATCGTGACTTTTATTTGTATAGTAAAAGTAAAAATTATTGTAATCTTAAGTCACGATAGTGTAGTAGTAGTAAGTAGGTGAAAAACGTCTTTCTTTTCCATACCGTTATGTATGGCCTATAACAGTCCTTTGCAGAATCAAGATCTCGCCTGTAATTGACGCTTTTCCATAACCGCTACGCTTGGCAAGCGAATTATCGAAAGCAGTTCCATACATCTAATACCTCTAACGACATCCACGGGAAGAAAAGGGGTTGATATATTTTTATACAGAAACCACACGACATTCTATTTCATTTCTATTAGTTAGCAATTTACCATCAAATACTAATTTAAATTAACGTGAGCTTTCTTATTATAGATTGTTAAAAATCTACCATCAATAAGTAAGGAGTAGTTTATTTACTTAAAAAAACCGTCAAATAACTATTATACATGACCAAACAAAAATAACGGGAACTGTTCATTTATACATAAACCGTGATAACTTAAATAAAACACGCGAGTCCTGTTTAACTTTTAGGCCTATTATAGTACTTAGGGATAAATAAAAAAAAATATCTTCACGCAATTCCCTATACAGGGGTAGACAGAGGTCTTGTCTAGACAATTAAGTCCCTTCGACCCACCTTCCACCGAAGATATTTTCGGGATAACGTGACAGATGGTGAGCCCGTCGCCGTCTTTATGTCCAAGCTAACGATTTAATTCGTACATAAGTTTTTGAAAAAACCCATTGGTACGAGCCTGCCACCTGGAGATCGAACTCGAGTCTCTCGACTCGAAATTCCGACCACCCAACTATTCGGCTATCGTGACTTATATGAGATAACTATTCTTATACTTACTATATACTTAGGAATAACTATTCTTATTAGTATAAGAATTTTCAGAATTATTTTACTTTTGGAGGATAAAAACCAAATTTAACCTTCTTTATAGTATTTTAGAATTATAGGGTTTGGATTAAAAGCTTCACTCAATGTATACGCAACTTTATCATAAAATTGAATTAAAAAACGAGATAATAAAAGAGGATCGCGTCGTAATTCTGGCGCGCGCGACAACACAGCACTTTTATTTAGTGGGCTCGCGTGTGGCGGTGTGGGGCGCGGGGCGGGGACCTAATCGTGCAAGCTTTATTGTATTCCACTTGGACCCGGCAACTTGTTACATTATAGATATCTTGAGGCTTATCGGTATTTGTCACCTCCAAGAAAATGATTAGACATCATATGCGTACAGTTAATGCTATCTTTAATGTTCCTTACGTAAAAATACCACCATGGAAGTATCAAATTATTTCTCTAAAATATGTTATATAATATAAATATCTGTTAAAGGTGAGAAGATAAAATAACTAGACATTTGCCATAATATTAACTGTAGATAAAATATCAGCATACATCATGAACAAATTGATAAATTTTATTACTATCCAAGTTCAAATTCCTGAAGAAATGTTTACGTATTATAAATACTGTTCTCTGCATTACATTCGTCACGTTTTATGTGTAAATAAGGTTTCTAATCTACAAATTCCTAGATGTAATGTAAGGCTGGCTTTCAAATAGTTTTTTTTCATGTAGTTTTAAACTAAGTTTTAGTTTCTTATATTTAGGAGAATTTTATTCTTATCTCAAAATGTTTATTAACACTTTATAACGGAAATAAAAATAATTTGTGGATATTTATCAATTTATTTATTTAATAGTAGTTTCAAACGGAGCAAAGTGAACATTATGGGCCGGTCTCTTCGGAGACAATCTTCTTTTATTTATACCCACCGAGTAACACCTCGCGCCTCGCGGCTCTCTCGGGTCACTTTCCCGATTCACTGGTCCCATTTTTAAATGGTTCCTCGAGCAAAATGATTTGATACGGCATATTACATAGTGAATGTTAATTTGACTTAGGCATTGTTTCAATGTTTAATTTATAACGTACATAAATAAATGGGCTATGATGATTCGATCTTAGTCCTGCAGAGAATGACAATAATACATGTACGTTGTCACCCGCGAGCACTGAGACGTTTACCTTCTTTGATTATGTCGTTTGGAAGTATCCATAGACTGCAGCTACCCCTACCCTCACCATAAAGTGGTTTATGGACTAGTTTTTACAGTGAGACATCAAGTAACCCGCAAAATTTGTCTCACTTATAGAGGTATTCCTATACTTACTCAGTGTCTCAGATTTTCAGGTATAAATTAAAATCTGTGTAATTTACAAAGGGTTACATTAATAGAGATTATTAAATAAAATAACGTAGTATGTAAGTATTATACGCGAGTTATTGGGTAGCATAAAACATAATAAATGTAATAAACAAAAACATTCTAGCACGTTTTTTTATAAATAGTACAAAAATTATAAAATTCTGTCACTTTAATTTCCTTTTTGGAAGCTATAATATGTTAAATTCTATTGTAAATTCTATCAAATATGCTTTTGTCACCAATTGACGTCATTTCAAAATAATAGTGCAAAGCTTCTAAGTGCGTTTACTACTTCGCATTTAGAAATTTTTACTAAATTTACTTCTGAACTAATTTCGTTGTAATCGTCTTTGTTTGATCTTTATTCTGAATTATTCTACAAATACTAGATTTTGGCACATTAAATTCAACACAGGCGACACTTTTAATAACGGGTATTAAATTAAGTTTTTCATGTTCTGATAACGATTTGAGCATAGTCACGATAGCCGAGTGGTTGGGTGGTCGGAATTTCGAATCAATAGACCCGAGTTCGATCTCCAGTTGGTAGGCTCGTACCAATGGGTTATTCAAAAACTTATGTACAAATTTCGTTGGCTTGGACATAAAGACGGCGACGGGCTCACCACCTGTCACGTTGTCGTGTCAGGTGGGTCAAGGGACTTAATTGTCTAGACTCGACCTCTGTCTACCCCTGTATTAGGAATTGCGTGAATATAACGATTTGAGCCTTTGTTTCGGCATTTTTCAAATAAACATCCATATGATAGTAAAGCAAAACCAAAATTTAAAGTCGTTTGATGCTCAAAACAAACAAAACGATGTTATCTGGGTTATAGAGGTTAATGCATATAAAAGTCACTCGCATTCTCAGTTATAGAGGTAACTATGGCGATAAAATCGAAAGAACGAATCCCAGAGGTTGGTTTCGACCCACTAACAAAGGTAGGTTTAGTGCCAAAGTGTTGGGACCTCAGCATGAGTTCCAGATACGCAGGTAACTTATCCAGGTCGCACTTAAACACTGAATAATTCCTTTACTAAGACCCGGATGAAGAATAGACTGGTTTTTCTGTGTTATATATATATATATATATATATATATATATATATATATATATATATATATATATATATATATATATATATATATATATATATATATATATATATATATATATATATATATATATATATATATATATATATATATATATATATATATATATATATATATATATATATATATATATATATATATACATATATATATATATATATATATGTATATATACTATAATTTTGTTTACAGTAATATTATGATAATAGAATCCGTTAATTACTTAACTGTATTCTATAACAAAGAAATAAAAATAAAGAGTAGTTCAGTAAAACGAATATTTTATCTTAGTGTCTAAGACAATGGTACAATATACATGCAGAGATATTTATTTACATACTTAATTATTCATTTAGATATCATTTAAATTTTTTCTTCTAATGTGAATCAAATCCACAAGTCTTAACTTCGAAGGCAGGGTCTCTACCAACTAGGCTATGGAATCGTGTTATGTATATCGGGGATGATTTTTTTATGTAGTATATGGTGCTAGAAATACCTGCAATGGTAACTAAAAGAAAACGGTAAACCTCTTCTTTGTTTGGCTCATAACGAAAGTGTGATCTCGATAATGATATTGAGATGGTTTAGCTATCGCACACAAGAATATCTTCTTCTTTCTTCTTCTTCTTGTCTTGGCAACACTGTCCAAAGTAATTGAATTGCGATTATATAATCCCTTTATATGGTATTTTAAATTGCTTAATTGATGATATTTCAGATTTTCCTATAAGGGATTATACACGTCTTCTCATACTTCTCAGGAATATTAATTTTGTAACTGTAAATTGATAATTTTAAAAGTATGGTAAGAATGTGCTATTTGGAATATTAACGGATTTTACCTTAAACGCCTTTAACCTACGGGAATAAAGAGGCTGGTAATATTACTACGCCGTAATTACACAGCGAATATTTCACATAATAAGAATAATTAATAAAAACATACAGAGAGAGGGATAACATCACATATATTACTCTGATTCCAAAGCTTAAGCACTTGTGTTATGGAATCAGAAATAACTGAGGTACCACAAATAATCCGACCCGAGAAAATGTAAAAAAGTGACTTACATTGACGCGACCGGGAATAGAACCCGGAACCTCTGAGCGTGCGACATCATGAAACCGGTGTGTACTCCGCTTCGTCGAAGAATAAATAGTTTTCCGTAAGCATCATGTTGTAATTCATCATAATTAGAATATTATTTAACTAAATTGTTTTGTTGATTTACTTAATTACTAATTTTAATATCAAATCCAGTAAGTGCACTTTGACATTACTACTACTGCTATATATCATGCATGTTACACATCAAGCCTAAGAAAAATAAGAACAATAAAGTTGTATATTGTACATTGAATCAGTATAAATATTGCTCGAGTTTTCATAGACAATATTGATAAGATTCAATCCACGCATATGTAAATGATGTCTTAAATATGTTTTTTATTTTATTACGAGTACACATTATAACCAAAATAAAAGTCAGTAAACATATCCCATGATAAAAAATAACGTATAGGCGTTAAATAAAATTATACATACGGTATAAATTGACGACCTGATACCCAAGTTGGTAGTGCAAGCAAATCCCGCTAGGGGTAAATATTTATATGATGAATATGAATATTTGTAATCGAGTCATGAAAGTTTATATGTACATATAAATATTTATCTATATAAATGCATATGTGTGGGTTATTGTTTTTGGTACCTACATAGATTTCACTCTTTGGACCAGAGTAATGTATGTGGACTCATAGTCTAAGTATGAGTGATAAGAAAAAAAGAACGATGAAAATTGTTCCAGTGAGTTTGAAACTGTGCCTGTACAAGGGAATGAGAAACGAAGAGAATGAGAAATTATAGTAAAAGATATGCAAATTATTACCTAAATTTTGTTACATCTAGCTTTGTTATCATTTTATATACATACATTTGGATACAGATCAAATGCTATTAAAGTACCTTCGGGAGTTCCGCAGGAATCACATTTATGCCCGCTTTTGTTTATAATATTTATAAACGACTTAGTCAAAAAATTTGGATGCAACTCGTTGATGTATGCAGACGATTTGAAAATATTTAAAACAATTGATAATATTGACGATTGTTATATATTACAAAAAGATTTACAATCAGTGGCCGATTGGTGTACTGATAATTGTATGACATTAAATATAAAAAAAATGTTTAACAATATCCTTCACAAAGAAAAAACAAAAAATACAAATAAAATAAAATAAAGATCACAGGCTTTTAAGAGTTAGTAATGTGAAGGATTTTAGGTGTGTTTTTTGATGAAAAATTGTCTTTCAAGTGTCATTACGAGCATATAATAAAAAAATCTAATCGACAATTAGGATTCATTCTAAGAAACACAAAAAACTTTAAGAAACCGGTAAGTACGGTCATTCTTTATTCCAGTTTAGTAAGAAATATGCTTGAATATGCATCTATAATTTGGTCACCTTATTATGCTGTTCATTCTAATAGGATAGAGGGAGTTCAAAAGCGGTTTTTTAAAGTTCTATGTTGGCGCTTTTATTTAACACTTACATTAGCGGAATACTCTGATAGGTGCCAATACTTTCATATTACAGGCAAGTGTTTGCATTGCTGTTTTATTTATACATATTACTACATTCAATCGTGGATTGTCCATTCTTGCTCTCTCAGATAGATATAAGTACCATGCATCGACGTAGAAATTCCATGACATTTCTATTAAATGTTTTTAGTAACAACACCTTATATAATAATCCATTGGTTCGTATATGTAGGAAATATAAAGAAATTACTATAAGCAACACAAATATAGATGTATTTATATCTAATTTGAACACATATAAGTCAAATATTTGGAAACCTCTCGTAGATGCTAAGAGATTTTAGTTTTATTATATCCTTGTGTAAATTTTCTATATTTCTGTTTCATTAGTTATATTTAAGTGTAAGAAAGAAAATACTGTGTCCTTTTTTAAATCTGTATACACATAGTTTGGACTACGACCGTTCAATACCTTTGAATTTTAATTTTATAATGTAATTATCATCACAATAACTAAATAAAAAATAAATTATTGTGTCTGATATGTATGTAATATAACGCAGAATAGATATTGAGTTTTCATAACAATGTTTCTAAGTTCTGTTTCCATTGAAGTTTGAATTTGTGTCATCCAAACACTGTGTGTAACACAAAACTTTGATTATTTTGCAATATTCTATTTAAATATATTATATACGCTGATTTCAATATCATAAACAAACACGTAATTTTATTACTTAAAATCAAATTATCACAAAACTTATATTAATAATTAATTGTAGTTATGTGTGTATTTAACTACTGTCACAGGGGCGAAGAAAGACTGTCAGGTGAAAAGGTGAATTATGTATTTGTATGTTCTTCGATTAAGCTATTATGGAAACTATATCTACTTAAGTATTAAACGTCTCTGATTATCGTGTAGTCGCTTTTAATACATTTAGACATTTAATGAATAGTATATAAAATAACTAATATTCATTTTTGGAATTTTTACTAAAGAAATAACCGTAGAAATGATTCATAATAATTATTTGAGTAATGTTTCTATTAAAATATATTTTGGATATATTTTAGTATAGAGTAATAAATGTAGTAAAAATACACTTTATAAAAAATACGGTTCAATTAAGGTAACCGACATAGCAGTAAAGATCAGCGCACGGAAGTGGCAATGGGCCGGCCACATAGCGCGACGAACTGTTAACCGTTGGAAAAAAAGATTCTCGAGTGACTACCTCGTTTAGGTAAATGCAGTGTAGGATAACCCCCAACAAGATGGAGTGACGACCTGCAAAGTGTTGCGGGGAGTCGATGGATGTAGGTGGCTGAGGACCACTCCTTGCGGCGAATTCTTTGGGAGGCCTATACTCAGCCGTGGACTCTTGATGTAAAGAAGAAGAAGAAGAAACTACTTATAATACTTTCAAAATATTTATATATTTTTTTATTTTCTGTTTTATAAACACGTTCTGTGATCAACGTTTCACAACAACAATAAAATAAAATAACGTACGAAATACGAGTACGATGCAAATTGTTCATGTACAACTAGCTCGACACGAACGCTTTTAATAGGTAAACATCGTTTTTATTTATTCAAGCGTAATATTGGAAGCGTCTTTTCCGGTGGTTGAGAGCCATTCCAACAAATAGTATGTCTGATGTGACTTGTAATTTCAAGTGTTTACCCGGTGAGCTCCCAGCAGGGTGTCCAACAACAATGCCCATTCCTTTTCAATAAAATATATGAAACTCCGGCTACCAGCAAACCACGGATCGAGGGTCCGATACAGCGTTGGTATTATACGAGCTAGCTGCCTACCGAGAACTTTTTATGAGGGATCAAATTGATTAGTTCTTTGATAATATCGAAGTTGCACGTATTGTACTCTGCACCGACGCAGAGCAGGAGCTGAGACTCAAATTATTATAGTGTTCCTCACACCTTTTTAATTTTAAGTTATTCGGATAATAAAACTTAGGTCATAATAATTTCAAATTGTAATCACATGCTGATAATCGGATTAAGATCAAGATTAAAAGTGTAAAGCATTAAAATAGAAATATTAGTGATAATTGGAGCTACATTAACTTTCGGTATCTTTTGAACTGGAGATGAGTATGGTAATGAGTAATATTGTGTTGTAATAATGGCTTATGTTACTTATAGAGTCACTTATTGCGGAACCTCTAAAATGTTTATTCCATGACAAGTAATCACATGATGTAGACAAGTAATCTTTTTTCGCCGTTATTTCTAGTTTTTTTATAATATATCTTAAATAATAGGAATTGACCAAAATCATAAAAATTCTCGATCACTCCCATTATATCTTCGGTATGCCAAGCCAGGACGTGCTCTGCGAGCGAGTAACACAAAACCACAAAGATAAAAATATATTATAAAATGAGATCCACTTTGTGTTTTGAAATTACAATCAAATAAATTACTTTTTATTGCTCAATCTTGTTGGATTTTATTAAGGTATCGGCGCTGGCTGCGAGAGAATAAAACATGGAGATTTTACGCGACAGACAAGATGTTTCCGTACACTACGTCGACGGCAGATAAACGTAGGTGCTTTACATGGCCCTTGAGTTTTAGAAGATAAGCCATCGTACCGTGTGCATGTCGACATACGGATAATAGAATACCGCACATACGCTGCCTTATCATTAAAAAAAATCCTAGTGTCGAGGTGTTTCCGTAATATTTCAACGGGCTAATCTTAATATATTTACGGAAAAGTTTGGTATTTACATACGATCAAATAGTACAAAGTCAAAAATAAAGTTTTTGTTATGTTTACCTCGAAACCTTTTTTTCCGTACTGAAGTCATGTTGTCATGTACATATTATTTAGGTATTTCCCCGGAATTATTTCGCATTTTCTTCAATTTACAGGCACTATCACTGTATACTACTCACTCAAAATTGGACTCATTTTTGAAGAGCCCATGCCACTTAATTTCTTTTTATGGAAAGCCGGGCAGAAAAACTGAGATTCCCCTGGTGATATTTACTTTACATCCATAAAAATCCGCAACTCTAGTGTAGCTGCAGGTGCATCCTTGGCTAGCAAAAAAATTGGAACAGGGAAATGAGGAGAAGGGTAGAAGGAAAAAGATTGATTTCCAGTTACAACACCATAAGAATTGTAAAACCACAAATTGTCTCTACTTCCCGCCCGTATTCTGAATTTTGGTATTTATTCAGTCGTATCAATCCAGTCATACTGCAGCAATAACTAGTTACTACTTAGCTTTAACACTTAAAGAAATTGTTGATTGTACCGTTTCAATAACTTTCATGCAACCCTTTTACTACATGAACAAATGCGCGTTCAAATAGAAAATGATTAACTTTATATATACTCGTATAACAAAAACTTCTTAAATAATATCATCTGTGAAAGTTTTAAACATGAAGTATATCAAAATGTCTACACTGAAATTATGATTCACACCTTCATATGTGTATGACTTATGTACGTCGTGTCATTTTAGAAATTTCACTATAACTTCACAGGTATAATGGTGTTCGTGTTAACCATTTAGTCTGTCTACTTATCTCTGATAAACGAGACGACCACAATTTCAACGCTGCCCTCAAGCTAGGTGCTCAATGTCAAACCATATTTTCTGCGCGAAAATAAACAAATCAATGTTTCTTGGGCAAGAGAGACACGAAGGCATATCGTGTTGATTAATGCTGATTGCTGAAGTGTCGGCGCATGTATAAGTAATGCAGCAGCCCACCGGTGCGTTTCCGCTTCAACCGGTTCTAGAACAATGTGCCCAAATATTTACTCTTTTACTATTTAATGGGAGATATCGATTATTCAAAGTACAAAACTTGACTTAAAAAAGTTGTATTTAACTATCACTTATAATAGATATTTAACTCATCTTAAAACAATACTTTTGTACTAATTCGCATCTGCGAACGGTTTGGTATGTTTCAAGTATACGCATCATAAGTTTTCAACTACTTTATGCTGCGATATTTCGGGTATTCATTTAATAGATACGGTTATACTGTTTAATATAATCAGAAAGATTTTTTTTAGGTATTTATTTTGATCTAGAACGTAGCTATATGCTATTCGTATGACATACAAACCATAAAGTTTGTAAAATATACAAATATGATAAAATTCTCAAAATATCATGTCAAATAAGTTCAAGATTATAACCCTATGTGTGTATCCCTCCCTCAAGGAAACCTATTTATCATCGTCACCCAGAGAGCGGTCAGTTGTAATTGTGCGCCGTATTGTTAGTTTGAATTATAGTCCATTCGCGAATAGATTTCCTTTCTATTGAAACGTGTACATATTAGTATATAATGTAGAAAGTAAAGTGCAAATCACCAACAGTAAAGTAGTTAGAAGATATGTAACAGTATGATAAGGGACAGCATAAATTACATTAATATTTCAAAATATAACGAATATAAACTACGCCAAATTGATCGCTAACAATAAATTAGAGCGTAATTTTTTTGTCAGAAGCCAAACTAATTGCATTTAATTTCATCTTGAGACTGTTATCGTTTCCTTGTGGCATCTCCTTATTCATCGAAAATACCCGTTCATTAATGCTGCATGATAGTTCAATTAAAGTCAGATGTTTACGCTGTAATTGCCAGTATCAGATAATCTGCAATAAATTTTTAGTCGTCCTTCAAGGGCTGTACTAACGCACTATGTTACTTCATTACAATTTCAATATTTTTATATTTCTTTATAATAGGTTGAATATATAATGTTGAATTTTAATTAACTCTACTTCGTACATAGCTATTAGAAGTGATATATCTCCGTTTTATTGTATTATGATTATGAGCACCATGATCGTTTCGTTAATAATTTATCATGATCTAGGACTCTCCACAAATGGATGATTTGCTTTAACTGCTAGCCATTAGTTTGATAAATTAAATAAATATGATTTAATTTACTTGTCTTAAAATATTACTTACTTAAGGTCACTTGGTCAAGAGGTACTTGGTCAAGAGTACTCGAATACCTCGACGTGCATGTATGAAGAAGATGATGAATCTGAAAGAAGCGAAAGAGGTATGTAAGGATCATAACACTTGACGATATGTTCTCTCTGGATACCCCATCAGGGATTGTGTTTGAAGATAAGATTATTGATGAGGTCGATAATACTTTGGAAAATATTTTATTTGATAAAAACTGGGTTGAGCTGGAAATTTATCAAACTGTAGTAGTATCCAAAGAGTTACTTAAACATTTAGCCAAAGAACAGTTTGAAATGCTTTTGTGCTATTGAGGAGAGGTTTGTGACCGAGCTGGCAATAATGATAAAATAGTTCAATTATGGTAAAGCTGTGCACTTTGAGGTGAACTGTCATTACTATAATCAGTAGCTACGATTAATGTATACTAATATTGTCAATACTACTCATTAATTATTTGAACCGAAAGTAATTGTCTGTCCCTCTGTCTGTTTGCAGCGTTTCACGGTTTTCTGAATGAAAAGTAAAAATATTAGGAAACAGTATGGATTTTAACCAGGCCATAGTGTATTTATTGATTAACCAACTTAAGTGTTTTATAAAGTATGTATGATCTAGTAAAAATGTATTACTTTATGCAATCAGAAAATAGTATAAATCTGTTTGTATAAAATAATCTTTGGATGAAATAACATGGTATGGCTATCTTATATGCGTAAAAGAATCATTGCCAAGATGGATGACGAATTCAAAATTTGAGCAAATTAAAAAAGTTTCTCATATTTCTGTCATCAACTGTATGATCTAATCGACATTGGTTTTCAAGTCATTATTTAATTAGTTGACCAGAAAAGACATGAAAGTTTTTGAAGTTTCTTTTAAATACCATTTAAAACACATTTACAACACATTTAATATTATGGTTTCATAATTAAACGTCAGATACAACATTTAGGTACAACGCAAAAGGTTCAAGTACAACAAGTAAATAATAATACTAAATACTCGTAGATAATACCCTGACTTGTACAGCTTGAAGAAGACTCAATTGTAATATTTTTGTTACAAGTTTCTGCGCTTTGTATTTTATATAAAAATACAAAAGGTATGCATAAGTTTGCAAGTAAAATATAAGGTACATATTATTTTTCCTTACAAACAACACGTTCTCTAAACGTATCCCACGCAGCGATACTAGACAAAAATCGCATCATGTCGCAATATATTCATCTTGTCAGTACTCCAGCCATAATGCGGCGAAGGATTGCAGACAAGTGAACATAAAACCTGGAGTGTGCGCATCGGGTAGCGATGGTTATCAGGACTGCAGAAATATTGTTAGTATTTATTAATATTACAATGTTTATATTCACGCCATTCCCAAAACAGGGGTTAAATATGGAGTGGACGCTTAAAGAAGACCGTGTTGCAGTTATTGCGTTGCATCGTTGCGGTTACGCGCCAATTCAAGTTTTTGACATACTGAAAAATTTGAATGTAACCAAAAGATTCGTTTATCGTACCATCAAACGATACAATGAAGACTCTAGGGTAGATGACAGGTCAAGAAGTGTTCGCCCTCGGTCTGTTAACACCGAGCAGTGATAAAAACTGTGAAGGCTCGAATTCAAAGAAATCCCAAACGTAAGCAAAAACTGTTGGCCCTTCAGATGGGGTTAAGCAGAACCACGGTGAAAAGGGTGTTAAATGAAGACTTAGGGCTTCGGGCATATCGAAGAAAAACAAGACATTGTTTGAAAGCTCGTCTAATGCACCTGAGACTGAAGAGATGCCGCGCTTTGTTTAAGCGGTACGCGGGAAAAAATATCGCGGGATGAAAATTTTTTTACCACAGAACAGAGCTACAACAAAGAAAATGATAAGGTATACGCACACAGTAGTGAAGAAGCGAGCAACCGTATTTCGCGTGTCCAACGAGGTCATTTTCCATCCTCGCTCATGGTATTTTTTTTTTTTTTTTTAACATTATAAGCTAGCGTTTAACTACAATCCCACCTGATGGTAAGTGGCGATGTAGTTTTTGTAGGTAGGCACACTAGCTTAGAAAGAGCCTATTCACTCTTCTCTTGAAAGACACCCACATTGTAATCGGACGGAAAGACTGATGCAGGCAAATTATTCCAGTCCTTTGCTGTACGCATTATGAACGACGAAGCAAAACGCTTCGTCCGAATGCAGGGTATATCGACAACAAAAGGATGGAGACCCGACGTGCGTCTTGTTGTCCGATGATGGAAAGGGGAAGGGGGAATTAATTCATGTAATTCCTTCGCACACTCTCCAAAATGTAACCTGTAGAACACCGAGAGACTGGCCACGCGACGTCTGTGTTCGAGACTGGACAAATTGGTAGTAACCAAGTCAGGATCACCGATTAGCCGCTTGGCCCGTCTCTCCACAGAATCCAAGGCTGCCAGTTGATATTTAGGAGCTCCAGCCCATATGTGGCAGCAGTACTCTACAGCCGACCGGACCTGAGCTTTATATAGGGTCAGAAGCTGTCCCGGAGTAAAGTAACGCCGCACTTTGCAAGAACTCCCAATCTCCTGCAGCGGCTTTAGCCTTAGACTCAATGAACCGCCCAAAGTTAAGCTTTGACGTGATTTCGACTCCTAGTAACTGGAGGCGGTCGGTGTATTCAGAGATACATTCTGAAATTTAGGAGCCAAGGTGAACTGGCTCCTTTTGGCGGAGAACAGACACGCTTGCGTTTTGGTGGCATTGAATCTCACAAGATTGGTATTGCCCCAGTTGGAAACTGCTTGTAATGTAAGATTCATACGCTCTACCATGGCCTCCCGAGCAGACTGTACTTGATCCTGTCTGGACTGAACACGCGCCAGATATCTCTCCACAACTGTGCTGTCATCTGCATACCCAAAGAGACCGGGCTCGAACAGGTCGTTTATGTGCAGCAGAAAGAGAGATGCGGACAGAACAGACCCTTGAGGAACTCCGGCATTAATCGCCATAGCCTCCGATGAGCAGCCGTCAATAACGACTCGCAAAGACCGTTCCCGCAAAAGTCTTCTATCCAGGCTATCAGTCCAGGGATATACCATATAAAGGAAGCTTATTGATAAGGCTAGCATGCCAGACCCTGTCAAAAGCCTTCGAGACATCGAGCGAAACCGCGAGTGCTTCACCACTATTCTCGAGGGCCTCACCCCACAGATGTGTGACATACACTAGAAGGTCCCCAGTCGACCGATTTCGGCGAAACCCGTACTGTCGATCGCTAAGGAGATCGTTATGTTCTAGGTATGCCAAGAGGTGCGAGTTCAATATACGCTCCATAATCTTACAGAGTATGGAGGTAATTGAAATAGGTCGATAATTGACTGGGTCAACACGGCTACCTTTTTTGGGCACGGGCTGCACGTTAGCAAGCTTCCAGGATTTGGGAACTATTCCCGTCTTCAAGGAGAGGCGATACAAGCGTGTCAGAACAGGAGACAACTCAGGTGCACAGGTCTTAAGCACTATGGCTGGAATACCATCAGGTCCACTGGCTTTGTTCACGTCCAGATGTCGCAACGTTTTGAGAACCTCTTTGTTAGTGATGCGGACCTCTGACATTGAAGTACCACAGGGAGGTAGGGAAGTTGGAACTGCGTTGCTTGTGTCCAGACGCGAGTTGCTGGCAAAGAGATTCGCGAACAGTTCTGCCTTCTCTTTTGCCGCATGAGCCAATGTCCCGTCGGGCTTAACCAGCGGAGGCAGTGAAGGTTTACAAAAACTCGCCTCGACCGCCCTGGCAAGAGACCAAAAGCTCTACTGCTAGATGGTTGAGCAGAGAGCTTCGTGCCAATATGCCTAATGCGGTCGAAACGAGCCTTCCGCAACACCTTTTGTAAGTCTTGGCGGCTTGATTAAAGGCTCTCTTCTTGGATCTGACATCCGGAGTTTTACGGTTTCGAGCGTCAACCCATGAGAGGTACGCCAAATGTTTAAGGTTTTCGGCTTGGGAACATTCGGCGCTGAACCATGGGCGAGCTTTGCCACCAACGGGTACATCAGCAAAAGGAATAAAATATTCCATAGCTAAACATACCACGTCAGTTATAGCAACCGCGCATCTCGATGGATCTCCGGAAGAGAAGCAGACCTGCCGCCAAGGATAAGATGCAAAGAAGTGTCGCATCTCATCCCAATCTGCTGACTAGTATCGCCACACTCGCCTAGTACCATGTGGGTCGAGGTCTGTTGGCATGTAAGACGATACAGATTTCACCAGACAGTGATCAGAGGTTCCTAGTGGAGAAGCCACCTCTACCTCATATCTGTCAGGATCAGTGGTCAGCAGGAGGTCTAGACAATTGGCTGTATGACCTTCAACGTCTGGCACCCTAGTAGCTTGCTTTACCATCTGGGAGAGGTTTAGCGATAAGGCGAAATTCCTCATTTCCCTCCCAGCATGGTCAGTCTTCTGGTATGGGAACAGCCAATCCTGGTGAGAGGCATTAAAGTCTCCCAGAAAGACTAATTGTGCGGAGGGATACCGATGCTGGGCCAAATCAGCGGCCTCACTTAGATATTCGAATAACCGAGTTGTCTCCTGGTCACCGCTGTGCGAACGGTAAACACATGCATAAACGATCTGTGTGTCCACCAACACCCAAATGGTTGAAAAAGTGGGGTCTTCAAGGTGACGGAGACGCTGGCAGCAGATGTCATTGTTGACGTACACACAGATTCCGGCCCGAAGGTGAAAGTTGTGCTCCAGCGAGAACCCTGGGTAGTCAAGGTACGCCACATCTAACGGACATCCAATTTGCGTCTCCGTCAGAAAAAGTAGGTGCGGCTTCTCAGTCTCAAGATGGTGATGGACTGCGTTGAGATTTGAGTGCAATCCTCGGATGTTAGAGAGGTGCACTTTCAAGGAGAGGACGTGCAACCGCTGTTTAACCTTACTTTTCTTTTTGGTACTTTTCATAAATGATAAGGAGTGAAAAGGGAAGGAAGATGGCAGTTGAACGAGGCGTTGCTTTGATGACCCAACGACACGAAAAAATTTGTGTGCCTGTGGGAGCTTGATTTGGAGACTGCGGGGACGCCCGAACCCCCCCAGAGATCGCCATCGGGTCCTCTCACCCGGTCGCTAACCGGCACGATGGAGCCACCCTGGGATTTTTGCTAGTTGGCGGGGCAGCCTTTCATGAGTAGCTAGTTCACTAATTGGGCCCCCTACTACCTGCGGTCGGCCAGCGGAGCACCGTGCTTCGGATCCCGCTACCCTCCACAATCAAGCACCCGACACAGCAAAAGTTGACGTGTCGTACCCGGTTCACATATGCAACGCAACTGTTCAGACCCAACTTCCATAAGGCTTCACCAAGCATCTTGCCGGAACACGTCCGAAGTCACTTGGCGGCAAGGCTTTGCTTAGGTGGGTGGTAACTTAAAGCCTGCGACCGAAGCCTACCACCGGAAAGGGGAGCTGCTCGTTTAGCACTACCCAGGGGATACGTGTGAGAGTCAAGATTCAAGTATTTCTCACGGACGCGAGCAACATCATCCCCAAATATGGTTGGGAGTTTCTTATTGGGGCTTAACAGAGGTAGATTTTTGCGAGAAATATAGCCCTGACGAACCTTGTGGAACCTGTTTCTCATACCATGTTCAATAGCAGGCACTGGGTATTCCAACAAGATTCGGCGCCAGCTCATAGAGCGAAGAGCACACAAGATTGGCTGGCGGCGCGTGAAATCGACTTCATCGGGCACGAAGACTGGCCCTCCGCCAGTCCCGATTTGAATCTTTTAGATTACAAGATATGGCAACACTTGGAGGAAAAGGCGTGCTCAAAGCCTCATCCCAATTTGGAGTCACTCAAGACATCCTTGATTAAGGCAGCCGCCGATATTGACATGGACCTCGTTCGTGCTGCGATGGACGACTGGCCGCACAGATTGAAGGCCTGTTTATTCAAAATCACGGAGGTCATTTTGAATAAACTTTAGTCTCATAAGAATCTAGGTTTTGTTAAGTTCATTTTGTTATGTAAAGAGTTACATAATGAATAACCTTGTATATATAAACACAGATTCATATATATATATATATATATATATATATATATATATATATATATATATATATATATATATATATATATATATATATATATATATATATATATATATATATATATATATATATATATATATATATATATATATATATATATATATATATATATATATATATAGAAATCCTTAGTACAGAGCATACAAAGGATTTCTATATCTCCATACCATTTAGGTATGGAGATATCATTATGAAACAATGAAAATATGACAACATAAATAATCTATGACAATTATGCTTTTAGTAATAATAAATCCAATATATAGGTATATATTATTTGTATTATAGCCTTGGACAATACTTGTAAGAAAGCTACAATCCTACCACCTGTCACGTTACCTCGAGTAAACTCCAGTGAAATGTGCGTTAAAATGAATAAATCGTGAGGATCTTGTGGACATTTTTCTCCATAATTTAATAAACTTTGGCTCTATTTTCAAAATTAGAAATTTTGCAATTTAGACATACTATGTTTTGCAACCTCCTTAGTGTGGCGTCTACGCTACAACCTAAGCCATGTACAAAGTTGATTTCGTTATTTCATAGTATTGGGATAAATAGATACACGTACGAACATTGAAAGAACTATATTGGAAATATTTGACCTTATGAATTTGAAATCTCTTAATGATATTGGGAACTTTATGAAGACATGTCTCTTGCCGATTATAATTCACAATATTTTATTAGTTATTTAAATATAAAAGTAAGAACAAGAATTGTGACCAATGTGTGATTTGTCTTTGTTGGCGCACGCACAGTACAGCCGCCGTGATGCGGGATGCATCGACTTATGATGGCCGTTATCCACCATCGCGCCGATGTCTGCGCCTCGCGACATACCGCTTATACTCGCTTACCAGTTATCGCAATTTCTTCTTGAAACAATGAGCTTTAAAATGCTTCATCGACACCTTACATTAACTTATCTTCAACAGCTTCAAAGTTGAAGTAAAGAAATATTTCTGTGTATTAAATTTTAAATATGATGATTCGCAATTTCAAGCTCCATTAATCAATTTACTATGTGTTGTGTATGTTTAATATTAATAATTTATAGTAAATTGGAAATTAAATAACATATATATTGGTCCAATATGGAAATAAATTTTGTGTGGAAATTAGTTAACTCAAGTTCAAGCATTCAACAAGCATCAACTCACCAGATTTAAGTAGTTATCGAAGCCTATGAACATCTGCAACACCAGAGTAGCTTTAGGACTTTAAGGAAAGAATACCACTCTTCTTGAAAATTTTTGGAAATACCAATGGCGTCAGCTGTTTTCACAGGGTTGTGGTGTGTAATTGAAAATTCCTTAAAAAAATGTATTAATAAATGGCCAGCCATCAAGGTGAAATTCATAGTATTAAAGATTTCGTCGCGTCGGTGGCAGCTGGAATATTTCCTAATAATTCAACATTCTCCCTTGTCAATGCAATAGAAAATGCAAAGAGATGAAATAAATCTTCGTAAAGCCTTAGGATCAAGGCGATCGAAGTTCGACTGCCAAGGTTCATACCAATGTGTTGTTTTTTAAACTTGTATACGAATTACATCGTTAGCTTGGACATAAAGACGGCGACCGGCTCACCACCAGTCACGTTGTCCCAAAAAATGTCTTCGGAGGAGGGTGGGTCGAAAAGATGTAATTGTCTACACTTCTGTCTACCCCTGTATCGGGAATGGCGTGAAGATATTTATTTGTTTATTTACAATTCTTAAATAAACTATGAAAATACATGTAGGGATAATGCATAAACCAGGCAAAACTCAGCGGATTTCCACAAAAACAACTTTAAATCTTCACAACAAATCTTTTCGTTAATCATTCCATCTGACAACCCCTAATGACAACTTCTTTTTTCATTACTTGACATTGACATTCAAGGATCGTTTACAGAGACAGCAAAAAATTAAAAGTCTATAAAAATATTAAATTATCCGACACGGCCTTCCTGCTCTTCATCTGTCCCGGAAGAATAATGTTCGGGTGTAACCCATGGCTTCATGAGGTCAGCTGAGGTGGTTGTATTGATAGGGCCTTCATTCTGTCCTATTTTCTTAACAGCATAGCGATCATTTCTGTTGCATTTGACGATCTCATAAATATTTGGGGAATAACTTGGATCCTTGAGAAAAGTGCGTCTTTTTGATGGCTACTAAATCACCAATATTATAGGTTAATGCTCTTTTTCTTTTCTTATTGTAATTTCTTATATTTTCCTCTTGTATTTTCTGTATTGATTCTTTGGCTTTATTTCTTAATTCCAGTCTTTTCTCATTAAAGTTCTGTACCTTTTCTTCTTCTATTAATTTATTAAGTTCATCACCTTGATCTCTCATTTTGGTGCCAAAAAGCAACTCAAATGGACTCATTCCAATTGCTCTCTGATATGTTCCGTTCAGACATCGTTGTACTTTAGATACACGGCGGTACCATTTCGTTGGATCATCAGCACTCAGCTTACTCAACACGGCTATTATAATTTGATGAATGCGTTCAACCTGACCGTTGCCTCTGGGTTGTCCTGTCGTGATAGTATAATGCGTTACATTTTCGTCTTTACAGTACTGTCGGAAATCGTTCGAGGTAAATGCAGCATTGCGGTCAGTGATGATTCGTTCTGGCGCACTAAATGTTTGTTGTTGAAGTTTAAGCTAATCTAACGTCTCATCAGTGCTCAAAGTCTTCACTGGGTAAATCCATGTAAATTTGGTATATGCGTCTACTACTGTAAGAATGTATTTGTAGTTCTTGTGAGTCGAAGTCATTGGTCCCAAATGATCAACATGGTAACATACCATGGTAACGACAGTGGAACGTCGCCTTTATCGATAGGATGAAGAAAACCTTCTTTCTTGCCTCTCTTATGCGATACTAGGATGCACTCAACGCAATTATCTATAACTCTCTTTATCTTCTCTGCTAAATTCTCTATAAAGTATTCTCTTACTATCAATTCTTCTGTTTTAACTATTCTAAAATGTCCTTTTTCGTGATTTCTTCTAATTATCTCACATTGCATCTTATTCGGTACAACAATTAGTTTATTATTATCTTTCCATTTGTATAATATCTCGTTCTGTATAACATAATCTTGGTAACTTTCTTTCTCTAAAATCTTCTTTATCAATCTTATGTGTTCGTCTTCATTTTGTGCTTTCCTAATACGAGCTATAGTTTCCGTGAGCATCAAACAGGTTGGAAGCATCTGCGTGTTTCATGCGTGTTCCTGGTCAGTGTTCTATCTTGTAGTCGAATTGCTCTAATTGTAAAGCCCAACGGGCAACTCTGGGAGTCCTTCTTTTGCAGGGTCATCGTAAGAGCTGAGCAATATGTAACTATTTTGAAGTTTATTCCTAGGAGATAAACTCTAAACTTCTTTAATGCTGTGACAATAGCCAGGACTTCGAGGTGATAACTGTGGTATTTTCTTTCAGGTGGTGTAGTCTTCTTACTCATGTAATGAATTGGATGAAATTGGTTATCTTTAAGGCTTCTTTGTAGGAGAACTGCTCCATAACCGTCTGCGCTGGCGCCCGTGTGTAACTCGGTCTCTAAATCAGGATTGTTTATTCGGAGGATTGGAGAACTGCATAATATTTGTTTTAATTCGGTGAATGCCTTCTCACAATTTTCGTTAAAATTAAACTCAGTATCTTTCTTCAATAAATCTGTCATGGGCTTCGCGATCACTGCATAATCTTTAACGAATTTCCTAAAATAGCCGGTTAATCCTAGAAATGACTGAACCGCTTTAATGTTGTTCGGTTTAGCAAAATTAGCTACAGCTTTTATCTTGTCTGGAGATGGTTGAACTTCGTTATCACAAATAATGTATCCAAGATATTGAATTTTCCCTTTTAAAAAATGAAATTTTTTCCAATTAAATTCTAGACCAAATTCTTCAGCTCTTTTAAGTACCTTCTCTAATCTGTTTATTCCTTCTTCTTCTGTCTGTGATGGTATTATTAGGTCATTTAAGTAAGTTAGTAGGATGCCATTTATAATGAAGTCGCCAAAAATATCGTTAATGTATCTCTGAAAAACAGACGGGGCTGTACATAAGCCAAAAGGCATTTTTTTAAATTCGTACTGTCCTTGTGGCGTTACAAATGACGTATACTTCTGACTGAGTTCGTTTACTTTTACATGTAAAAAGCCATTCTTTAAATCAAGAGAGGTGAAGAACTTCGCTTCCTTCAGTTTGTCTATTTGATCCTCAATTATGGGTAAGGGAAAACGTTCTTTAATTACTTTCTTGTTTAACCTTCTAAAATCTATGCACATTCTTCGAGATCCATCTTTTTTATCGGCTAAAACTATTAGGCTTGCGAAATCAGATTTGCTTGGTTTGATTATGTCCTTCTTTAGCCATTCTTCTATCTGATCATTTACAGCAGACATTTCTAAAGGTGACAAACGGCGTGGGTTTTGATAAACGGGATTTTCATCAGTTAGTATTATCTTTAATTCAACATTGCTATCTTTCTTCTTTTCATCTGACTTGTATTCTTCACACATCTTTCGAACCCTACCAGTAAATTTAGAATCTTCTTTATCATAATCATGTTGTTCTCTTTCTTCCATCAAAAGTGTTAAATGGGTAATCTTTTCCATGAAGATACCATCGGGAGTAAAGCAGACTTCAAAATCCTTAAGGATGGGGCTCCCGATGATCATCGTGTCAGGTATCTCATTATCCTTGACAATATGAAACTTGACATCTGTAAAAGTGTCATCAATCTGTACTCTCACCGTAAATGTTCCCTGAGTGTAAACTTTATTTTCAGCTATACCGGTTATGCATGTTGATTTAGTCTTATAATCTTCAATTTCTTCTTTAATCTTCTTAAATTCCGATTCTATCATTAAGTTCACATCGCTTATAGTATCAATTAGAGTTAAAAAGTCTTGTCCATTAATCTTTATCTTTTTGTAAGGAACTTTATCTACTTCTTTCTTAGTTTGAATGTTTAATGTAGTCTTAGATTTTTTACATTCCGTGGATTTATGGCCAAATTCGTTACACTTAAAACATTTAATGCCTTTGGAACAGTTGGGTGCTTGATGATCTGTATCTCCGCAGTTGAAGCATCTCATTACTGTTATGTTACTTATTTTGCGATTTGGATGACTTCCAGACGAGTGACCGGACTGGGTAGGCCTCGCTGACATCTTTCTTCTAAATTCACTATACGTGTCAAGCTTCTTTCGAAAATCTTTCAGGTCTGAAGCGCCATACAGGATAATTTTGTTTGTCTCCAAATCACGAATACCATCAATAACATATTCCATCAATGCAGCGTCTTCTACTTTGCCGTGTAAAGCCATTTCCTTCATAGTGAAAAAATATTGTTGGTAAGTTTCATCGTTCTTCATTTTACGTGAGGTAAGCTTTTTGTGAATAATCGCGCTATTTATCTTGGGGCCAAATTCTTCTTTTAGTGCCTTCTTTAAAGTAGCGTAATCTTTAACTCTTCCAAATGACCTTAGAAACAGTTTGGCAGTTCCATTCAGTAGTCTCTTTGCGTAGATCAGCTTCTCGAATTTGGACCAATTCATGATTTGCGCAGTATCTTCAAATTCATCGAAGAAAGTCTCAATCGGGTATAAGTCATCGCCAGTGAACAAAGTCATAGACTTCTCTAAATCCTTAAAGGATATTTGTACTTCAGGTTCAAATTCATCGTCATCGTCAATTTTCTTTTCATCTTTCTTTGGCGGCATCGTGGAAGTAGTACAGTTATTATTCTTTGAAATCTTCGAATTTCGTCTTCTCGTCGTAGTGCAGTATGTTGCTTTAGACCGATCCATTAACCTTCAATTTTCAGCCTTCGGAAAATGTTGGTTGAAAAAACTACCACTTTAGTACAATTTTTCTACGGTGGCAACATTTTGAAAAAATCTACCATTTAGTTGATTCTTTTCTACGGTGGCAACATTCTTCAATGTTTCAATGTTCTGATCGGTCGGTTCGGTTCGGTCGGTAAAACAGCTCTTAATGGCGGATCTTCGGCATTTTCCGTAATAGGAATTTGCAGTAAAAAGGTCTTTAGACTTCTATTTACCTGAGATTTTTTGTATATCCCGGACGAGCCCCCATAAAGTTGTAGGCATAAACCAGGCAAAACTCAGCGGATTTCCACAAAAACAACTTTTAATCTTCTTCACAAATCTTTTCGTTAATCATTCCATCTGACAACCCCTAATGACAACTTCTTTTTTCATTACTTGACATTGACATTCAAGGATCGTTTACAGAGACAGCAAAAAATTAAAAGTCTATAAAAATATTAAATTATCCGACATATATATCTCAAAGGAGGCGACCAAAAACGTATACACATTTGCCCAAATAAGTATCCCGACGTACGTGACGTACACCTAACGATCGAGAAAAAATAAAAAAAATCGAAAGCAACAATTTGTATTTAAAAATAACTCCAGTTTTTAAGTAAGACAATAATATTTACGCTTCAGAGAGTGCAAAAATGGTTGCTTTTCACAACATTATATTTTTTTTCTCATCTCCATGTAAAACTACATGATTCTTTACAGTTAAAATATTTTTCAGTGTACTTCAGGGTATTATAATGTATTGAATGTACTTCGGTATTCCCGTCGGGACGATTTTGGTTGCTTCATTTCTAAATAAAATACGAAAACATCCCCGACCCAATATGTACCAAAAACATATCGAAAAAAAATTGTTACAGTTATAGAAAAAATACTATTTAACATTTTTAAACCTCAATAAATAAGACACGATAAATCTTTCTTGTAAGATTTTATGGATAACAATCATAAACGAATAATAATTTCAATATTTAAGCGGTGTACAATCAACAAATCATCGCAATGCTATATTGTGGTTCGAAGTAACCTTCCATTATCTATAGATTCGAGTGACCTCTAACATTGAGAAGATTTTTAATGGTTGAGCATTGTTCAACACAATAATAATTGTAGGTGGTGGCAAGAGTTTGTTTAAAATTGATTTCGGCGGTGATGGTCGGGCAGATAGCGTTGTCGAACTATCATTATTACAGGTTGTGTCGACTGTAACTTCGCCTTTAAGGCATACCATGGC
The DNA here is from genome assembly GCA_029286605.1 of Sericinus montela. Lineage (NCBI taxonomy): Eukaryota > Metazoa > Arthropoda > Insecta > Lepidoptera > Papilionidae > Sericinus > Sericinus montela. The sequence continues at coordinate 3,563,483 of JAGSMR010000031.1, read as the reverse complement.
TCTAGTCTTTTTAATAGCGCTGTAATAACCAGAAATAGAGCGCTGTAATAAATAAGGTACCATTTGGATTACGATGTAATAATTTTATTCTATAATATATTAAAAGAGTAATGTGTACTAATATGACTTATAATATTATTATTTTAGCAATAGCACACAAACTTTTTCGGTGTTCTACCAGGCAAACGTACTTAGAGCGCCAATACAAAAAGTTAAGTAGTTAAATAGTAGAAAGCTATTACCTATTGTTTAATTATAAAAACACAGCATATTATAAGTTCCCCACGGTGGTGGCCTTTTTTAAATAAATATGGTCAAGATATTTCGATACAATTAAGGATCTCCCAAATCCGTTAGTGGCGGGTCTAGGAAACTACACCCCATCCCTTATGAGACTTTCAGAATGATTCAAAATTAAAGAATCTAGTCATTCGTCTGCCCTGCTCCTCATCCTGCTTTAGTTTCCTTAAAAGAGTGATGATAGCATAGTACGCGTCATCAAATTCGTTATAAATTTTTATTTGTTCTTCTTTGTTGAACATTTTCGTTTTCATGAGACATTCTTCGATTTTAGTTTGCAATTCACTAAACTTTCTTTGATAATGTCGCGGTCGAAATTATCTTGCTCGCATGAGACATCACGCATCAATTGTTCGTCTACTGTCGGGTTTGGCATTTTGTGTTACAAAGATGGCCTTGGTTCTTCGCGGTATGAATTCTACCCACATACTGAGGGAAATTCCTAAAATCCTTTTTTTGATGACGTATCCGATTTATTACGATAATATTGATAATTTATTTCGTCACTACATAAGATAATAAAACAAATATTGTAAGAACCCGTGCCATAATAGGCGTATAATATTAAATCCGCCGTCGTGGCAAAATTTCATCATATTAGGTCAAAAAATTTTAGAAATTTAATAGTTAATAAGTGCATTAATGAGTTTAGGGTTATTTCAAGTTCTGTCTTATAAAAATACTTCATGAAACAAGACGTCAGTCATATTTAAAGTATTACTTAGGATCATGACATAAGCTTATTGTTAATCACTGGTTAAGGTCTTTTAATATTTTTAACAATTATCTGTTATCTATTCTGTTATTTACTAAATATTATTAAATTGTAAATGAGTTGTGCCTGTACACTGAAAATATCTGAGTAAAAGTAACTGGAATTGGTTATTATGACGTATCTGAACCTAAAACAACGATTTTTAGAATATTTGTCGAAAACCGTTAAACAAATTTTGATTCTGTTTGCATTGCTCAATGTCTTATTTTGTTAACCTCCATGCATTGGCAAGTTTAAGTCGAAATGGACATGATGTATTTAGTTTTGGGGGTATTGAGTGTAAGAGTGTGGGATAGAAGCTAGAATTTAAACCAATCTGTGAGTATTTTCAATTTGTCTGACCAAAAAAAGTCACGAATTTCTCGTATATTCTTTCAACGCCTGATTCACCTTTCTTTTGATAAATTTTTGAAAAATGTCGATATAAGTGTACATTTTTTCATAACCAGAAATATGTATTCAAAATTTATTCTACTTTGACGAAATTTCATACAAACCTTCTCTCAATTTACCTCCTTAGAAACCTATTTTACTTTTATAAATAGGAATATTGATTATATTTTACTTTTATCAACAAGACTAAAAATTTAATAAAACTTTAAGAACGATTAGTCCCAAAAACATATATAATTTCAAACTAAACTGAAGGACTATTACTACTGTGACTTGCAATAATTGGGCTTATAAGTAACGAATATTCATCACTTATTTATCACTTAAAATATTCAAAAAAGAATATTTAGTAAAGATATAAAGACATATTACTTCTTTCGATAAAAACACGATACACAATAAATAATTGTAATAAGTATCGTGACTCTGGCACTGAAGAAATTGATAAAGAAAAAAATATCTCGAAGTAATTTCTTATGAAAGTAAAGCATATAAAAAAAATAATAAAAAAATATCTTCACGCAAGTCCCAATACAGGGGTAGACAGAGGTCAAGTCTAGACAATTAAGTCCCTTTGACCCACCTTCCACCGAAGATATTTTCGGGACAACGTGACAGGTGGTGAGCCCGTCGCCGCCTTTATGTCCAAGCCAAAAATGAAATTAGTACATAAGTTTTTGAAAAACTCATTGGTACTGTCACCTGGGGATCGAACTCGGGTCTCTCGACTCGAAATTCCGACCACCCAACAACTCGGCTATCGTGACTTTTAAAGTAAAGCATGCGGAATAAAATCGAGTACATGTGAAGGCTCTGAGACGAAAATACAATATAATGGTCTACCTACATGGGACTTGTTAAAGATTGATATGGGGTTTACGTTACACGGGTGGTAGCTGGTGGGAAAGGACCCTAAAGGCTGCGACCGAAAGCAGTTCAACGTTTTTGAATTTGATGAATTTGAAGCATATAGTTTGGAGTGAATACGATAATACTTTTAGAGCACAAAGTAATAAATAATAATAATAAAAAAATGTAATGGAATCGAAAACAACGCACCAATAATAAATACCCAGGCATAATAAATACAAGGCACTATAAATACCCAGACCCGCAAAAATGTAGAAAAAGTGGTTTATCTACATTGATCAGTCTGGGACCTTAGACATAGCAGCACCAGTGTGTTCGCCACTCGTCCATCAAGGTCTAAACTTAAGAAGTCGGTAGAAGAACGTTACTACACTGCACTGTTCAATATAGGCGAAACGCTAAAATTTTGCATGTTCTCTCCTCTCTTTCCTACTTACTTTTCGTAACTTTCGGATAAAATAGAATATTTCTTCTATTTCTAAATTTAACTAATGACCAGTTGTTGTATGATGTCACCGACTAATCGTTTTTAGTCGGTTTAGTATGAAAAAAGTATTGGATGTTTTCTTATGGTTATCCAAAGTAAACCTTTCTTTTACTTTTACTATTTACTTATGTTTTATTATGAGGTGGTCTGGTCGACTTAGGGCAGATAATTTGCAAATTTCCGCGTCTCAAAAGAGATTAACACGTTGAAGCACTCATATACATATTCTTTCTCTTTATTCTTTCTCATATACATGAATCAAGGTCTCACCCTGCGATATAATCAACTTGATGAATTATTGAAATGAAATGAATATACAAACAATTGAATATTTATTCTCAAGATTAATATTTTCTCAAATAGAAAATATGATCATGGGTCTAAATGATTCCTAGCTGAACGGTTTTCTTTTTATCTATATTACCCGAGAACGCTGCGAACTTTATGGGGTACCTTTGAGCTAGGAACGAAACAGGGTGAGCTATGTATATGCAAACAAAATATTAACAATTGTTAGTTAAGGACAATTTTAGACAGGTTATAGAGTTTTGTGGCATCTACAGCCGCTGTATGATACGTTGCAAGCACACATTCCCTTTCCGGGTAATAGTTTCCGCGTATTCCAGTAGCGGGTCTTTTAGATATTTCATTTCTTAATTTCTTGGTTAGATTATTTTTAAAAGTAATAATAAATAATACAGATTAATATCAACAGCGCTTACAGCAGCCCGATGCCAGGTTGTAGATAATAAAATTGAAATTGATGTTCATGTTAAATTTATTATCGCAAGCGTAAAAATGTAGGGTAAATCAAATATTGCCATTGTAAATTCCATGTTCTAGTGTCGGGTCCCAGCTAACCCTTTATTGCTTTTTATACTCCTTACACTATTCTGTGAAAATAAATAACTCGAAGCAATCGTAAAATTAATGTTTTATACGAATACTCCAGAATGACAATTGTTATTATTCATTAACAAAAACCATATTACCAATATCTGAATTAACAGGAAATTATATATATATATATATATATATATATATATATATATATATATATATATATATATATATATATATATATATATATATATATATATATATATATATATATATATATATATATATATATATATATATATATATATATATATACTTCTCTCATTCTTCTCTCTAGTAAACATTTTCTTGTGATTAAGCATAGTGTTTGTCACATGAAGACCCTTTTTCTTGCATACAGCCAGTATAAGCATGCCAGCATCATTAACCCTTCTATCGTCTCGTACCCTGGTCGAACGGTACCAACCCATCCATTCACATCACCACATACAACAATTCTTTCGTTTCCCCTAACCAAATCTAGAACTTCTCTTAAATTCTCCCAAAACTACTCCAAGTCAGTCTGGACGTCGAAGCTACCGGCGCATACACAGACAAAAGGAATAACTTCGTTCCCAATTTAAAGCGAACCCAGAGAAGTCTTGAGTTCACAACCTTATATTCAGTCATAACATCGATCAGCAGAGACGACAGCAGCACAACCTCTCCCTGGCAGGGGCTCTCGCTCTCCGGGGCTCCGGACCATAGAGCTAACGCCCCGCCACACGACATCTAGTTTTCTTTCTTTCATTATTTCGATCAACTCATTCGTCTTATCTCTCAGGCCTCCTCTAACATTCCACGTGCTAATTCTGCACTCCGTGCGTGACGGGTGGCGGTCCCCATTGCTGCTTTGCGCGCTGCATTCCACACCAACGGGGACGAGTTGGTGTTTGTCGCCTTGCGCACTAACCCTAGAGATAGACTTAGCTTAAAAACCTTAAATATGCAATAAGCTGCTAACAGATGGCCGCAACAATATCTTTAAAAAATACCAGACTAAAGTTCAACAGACCTGTGACGGATATCAGCGTCTAATGTGCAAAATGGCTGATACTGCGATCGCCAATCCCCCTTTCCAAGCATTGCGATCATGGCAAACCCTTCCATACGGGAGAGGCCTACTGGTCTCCTGCAGTGGATTTTTGCGAACCGCTATGATTAGGATAAAAGTATCGAAGACGGTATTTTCTAGTAAAAGAGACAAGTTCTAAAACAATTTTTTTTGTTAATTTACAAATGTGTAAGCCATGATGATTTTTTTGTTGAGAATTAAAAAAAAATCAACCGATCTGGATTGGGTCCGAACGTGCGACTACTATCGTACTGTGGTGATGCTCTTATTTCCGAATCAGAACATCTCACCTCTATCTTTTAAATTGTTAGATATCTCCTTCGGATGCGTCTCAGGGGCGTTGACCACATCTTTTAATCCTTATAACTTAAAACCTAAAATTTCTAAGACGCTGATATCTTAAACGCATTTTTTTATTTTTAAGGATGTAAGCTATGCTGTGCTTTTTGTTATTAAACAAATTGAAAAATTTATTTAACATGCACCTAGGTAATTTAATAAATACTTCCACAATAATAATTAACAATATCTACTTAATTTCATAAACTGTGAAAGCACCAAAAATTATGCTAATGAAAAGGTAAATAGAGTAATAATTTTTGTAATTATTTTGTTACATATTTTTTTTAAGTATTTTACCTTTTTATTACATATTTTTAATATATTATACGTATTTTTTATTTCTAAACCCATCCAGACGAGAACATAAATAACTATTCCAAAATAATAATAATAATAGAAGTAGTCAACAATAATAAATAGAAGTATTCTAAAACACAGTGTCAAATTGTGTTTTAGAATAAGAAATAACGAAAGTACCACACAAAGCCAGATCCAAGTCAATATAGTAAAATTGGTTTTCTTCATTGTCCCGTCCTAGAATTGAATCCGGGAACTAAAAGTTGGCGACCACTGAGGTCGTCAATATTGATTGAAATACAAATACTTCAAGGTAAATCCTCAAACTGCATCTGTAATCACAAAAAAAATTTAATGTCCAACTGAGAATAGGACTCTACTTTAGGAAACCGTCATGCACAGACTAAGTAGCATGCCGTCAATTTAACTTTGTAGTCCGATTTGGGATCAATGACATACGTATTGTTATGGAAGGTTTGATTTTGTTGTTTTCCGTCTGACAAAAACCAGTAGCAATAGGGGAGCTCAGTTTCGTGAATGCCACAGTTTGATATTTATTAGGAGAGTATGAATTAATGAATAAACTAGTCTTCATTGTATATCAGACAAACAAGTGAATAAACACAAGGAAAAATAGATAAAAAAATATATTCACACAATTCCCAATACAGGGGTAGACAGAGGTTCTAGTCTAGACAATTAAGTCCCTTCGACCTACCTTCCACCGAAGATATTTTCGGGACAACGTGACAGGTGGTGAGCCCTCGCCGTCTAATAAAAAATCTTATCTGAAAATAAACAAAAGGGAAAACTCAAATTCCGATCACCAAACCACTCGGCTATCGTGACAATTTCATTAAGGACAATTACATTAACAAAGATTACATTATGGTACAGTTATATAGTACCACGGCCATATTTTTTAGGTATTTTATTGTACTTATCAATGCAGACACGATAGTGGATGTATCAAATGATCCTAAATAAAAATCTTGTGAAGACAGTTAGTACCAATCAGTTATCAACTATATATATAATATCCGAGTCCAGTCTAATATGTCGGTTATATAGTTAGTCCGAAAAAGATGTGGCGAAATGTACTCTTTAGAGACTACTCATATTTAGTGTAGAGTTTTCATAATATGTTACTGAGCTGAATAGTGTTTGAGTTGCCCAAATTAAGTTATTTCTCACATAAACACATTATTTTCTCAGGCAGACTCCTTTTATATCAGAAAAAAAATATCACAATTCATTACACAATAATTGTTATTTTTTTTAATGATTTTTAATATTTATAAAAATGCCCCAGACACCAAACTAGACATTTATAATATAAAATATACGAGAACTAAACAGAAAAACCAAATAACTCTGACATTTTTTCATAGATGTTCTATTGTAACAGATTAAAATTAAATTCAAAAAAGACAAATATATTACTGTTTAAAAATACTGCACGTTATAGTGAAAATATAAATATTTTCTTAAATGAAATAACGTTGAAGTTACTCAGTTGGTTAAATTTCTAGGGGTACATGTCGATGTACACTTAAACTGGAGGCCTGAACTCTGTGAAAAATCTATTAATTCAGCATGCTATGCGCTTCGATCCTTGCAAGATGAGCTTACAACCCACCCTGACTGGTACGCCAGACTCGGACCTCGATGACTCTGAGGTTATCAGTATGAAAGAAAAAAAGATTAGAAGTTTGAAATATGGTAAGGTTGCGGGACTAGACAGAGTTACTGCTGAAATGGTCAAGTATCGTGGGTCTCGCAACTGGGACAGCTTTCATCTGCTGTGCAATTTGTGCTGGCGGACGGGGGATGTCTCTGATGATTGGCGATCCGCAGTCAATGTGCCTTTATATAAAGGTAAAGGTTCAAATTTTGACTGCGGGTGCTATCGGGCGATCAGCTTAACCAGTTTAGCAAGTAAAGTTTACTCTAAAGTTTCGACACGAAGGCAAGAGAAATCGGAAAGATTTCTATGGGAGGCACAATTAAAGGATTAGACCTGGAAGAGGATGCACGGATCTAATGTTTTCTCTCCACATGATCACGGAAAAGCTTCTGGCTGCTAACCAGAAAATTTTCTGTGCTTTTGTGGATCTTGAGAAAGTATTTAATAAGGGAAGAAATGTGAGAGCTGTTGCCGGGGTATGATGTGGTTGGTCGATTGCTAAGGGCTGTGCAGTCACTTTACTGTGACTGTAAAGCCTGTGTGCGGGTAGGGCGTGACCTGTCACCCATGTTTAGCATCCAAACAGGGTAAAACAGGGTTGTGTCATGTCTTGGCTATTCATACTGTATCTCGACAGCTGTTTACAGAAGCTGAATGATAGCTGTTTGGGTTTTAGTCGGTGCGAGGCCGACATCACTCGTCCTTGCCCCCGCGGGGGCGGGTATTCATTAGGTATAGGTACCTTAAATTCGAAACTAAAAGGCTTCGAAAACCGCTAGGGGCAAATTTGTGCGTTGAATATGAATATTTTTATTCGAGTCAAGGATGTTTATGATGTATGTATATATTATTGTATATTTATCTTGGTAAGCATATATATGAGTATATTATATCATTGACCTGGACATTAAAACGGCGTATTATCTGCCACATTGTCACAAATAACGGGCTCACCACCTGTCACGTTGTCCCGAAAATATCCTCGGTGGAAGTTGGGTCGAAGGGACTTAATTGTCTAGACTAGACCTCTGTCTACCACTGTATTGGGAATTGCGTGAAGATATTTTTATTATTTATTTATTTTTACTTATCTATTTTGTACAAAATTTGTCTTAAATATTATAATCGCTCCGATTTGGTCATTACTAACATCAATGAAAACAGGAAAGTGTTCTATTTTAAAATAACTTGCACAAGCCTGTGAATAGTCACTCACCAATGCAGATCATAGCCTCAGGCTTTCATACCGAGCAATAAGTACACAGAGATAACTCAGAATTACCACACCGTGCATCTTTCAACGTAGTGTTGAGATTATTTCATGAAAACCCGCGAGGAGTCATTTACGACTACTATCTAGTATCAATCCTATGGTTATAATTAAGACTTCTAAAGTCTAAATAATTCGTTACTGTAACGAATGTAAATATAACCGCATGCGTTATTTCTTGTGCGCAAAGAAGTGAACGCAGACCTAAAAATAACAAATAAATATCTTCACGCAATTCCCAATACAGGGGTAGACAGAGGTCTAGTCTAGATAATTAAGTCCCCTTGACCCACCTTCCACCGAAGATATTTTCGGGACAACGTGACAGGTGGTGAGCCCGTCGTCGTCTTTATGTCCAAGCCAACGATATAATTCGTACATAATCTATGTATGTATCTATCTATATATGTATGATATCTATGTATGTATCTATATATGTATTTTTCTGGCAGTATATCAATTCTACGACGGAAAAATGTTTATCCAAAAAGGTTATCCAAGATTCGATCCATTTTTAGCTACTTCATAAGAATGAAAGCGCTGGTCAGCTCGGCCATGTACCATCGAACGATAGGTGAATATCAGAAGAAGCTATGTAAGGTGAATACGGCGGTAGGGGTAGAACTTCTCATTGAAGCGTTTCCAGTTAGGTTTTCACTGGTTTTGCTACATAAGGCCGAGCGTTGTCATTTAGCAAAATAACTTTGTCGTATCTTTGCTCTTATAGTAGCCGTTTTTCTTTTAAGGTTCGACTTAAACGCATCATTTGAAGTCGATAGGCAGCCCCCGTGATTGTCTCATTCTGTTTAAGCAGCTGATAATAAATTACAAGTACAGAGAAGAAAGCTTCCAAACATGGATATTTGGTTTTGCAGACAATGTTGTTGCATGGCCGGGTTTACCCCACAATTTTTTACGCTTTAGATTATGATAAGGTATCCACTTTTCATCCCGAGTCACGATGCAGTGCAAAAAACCTTACAATATATTTGGTGGAAGGTGGGTCGAAAGGACTTAATTGTCTACTAGACCTCTGTCGACCCCTGTATTGGATAAGGTGAGAAAATATTTATTTTATTTTTACATAATATAGCTTCTTGTACATATTTGAGTTTTTTGTCTGAGTCTAGGGGTTTTTGTCTTGCGCCTCCTTTAAAAGTAGTATTCAAAATACCTCGAGAATGGGCTAAGAAAAACAAATTATTCATTGGATTTACTAAGCAATCAATACAAATAAAGTGTCATCAAAGAAATGTTTTTTATTTTATTATTATCATCAATTTATTGTAGCTGTCATAACTTAACGAGTTGTTGTCGAAATTAATTTATGTAGACAAATCAGAATTCTTGCTATTTTTTTTTGACCACCGTGTTATCTATTAATACGGTGCAGGAAACATAGGCATTCTCATTCACTCAATCTATTTACTTAAACGCGATCTTTTCCTATAAATTTCTTATCTTTACATATACAAGCTCTGACCTAATTTCTTGTCTTGTCAACACTGACTGAAATTAGTTTAATTATTTGTGCCTTTGTCCACTTAAATTTGACGAGTAAAAGGGCAAATTGAATTTCTATGCAGTGCTAAATTTCTATATATAATATTATTTCTATATACATTTAAGTAAAAATATATACCCCTAAAATAAAATACACCTTTTTAATAAGAATAATTTTCATATTGTAGGATTTTTAAAACGTGACCAATATAAAGATATTATAAAATGTAAGGAGTCTAAAGAGACACGGACAATCAAGTCTAGTCTGTGGAAAATCGAACCATACTATAACTATTAAAACCTAATTCACTCCATAAATTCGATGAAAGTGCCAATTTTAATCTTATCGTTAATAAGGTTTATTTAGTTATTTTATTGTTGGGTCATCAGCAATTACGAGTTAATTTCACACAAACTAAATGTGCAGCAATATAAGAAGCATCCAATTTATGGTAAGCTGCGGTCTGAAGTGTGGATACGATATTTATTGCTGTTGTGCTTTCTTTATTTGTACACAGTAGATCGCAGTAGCATTAAGTGGAGTGACGTGTCGCGATCGCATGTCGGGGAGGAATATATCAATCGGGCGGCAGAGTAATGGTCGTGCCGGTCAGCCTTCCTTCGCTAAATGAGCTGCCTACCGGCTACCGCTCCCGCGTACTTTCAGCCTGAATGTTAAGTAGTTTTAATTATTTCGCATGAGCCCTCAGGTTAAATCTGCTCGCCGCTGCCGGAGACATTTATCAATGTTAATCGAGTGACTGCTTATTTACTGCGCCGGTGCACGGTCGCGACGAATATTATTATGTTGTTTTAGTCGTGAAATATTGTTGTCTTAACATTAATGACCGTACTTAAAAATATATCTTTTATTTATTTTGGCCACGATATCCTAGTGGGTGAGTGATCTAATTTAGAATCAGGAGATCTCCCAGATGAAGCCTTGTATAAAAGACTTTCTTTGAAACTTCGATACGGTCGGTACGGTACGGCGATAGACTTAACATATGTCACCTTGTCCCAAATAAATGCGACGCGTAAATTGTGGCGCGTAAGGTTCCCATACCTTCTTCTCTTCTTCTGGCTTCTTCTGACTTTCGCTTCTGACTTCTCTGGAATGCGTGAGGATAAAAAATTTACTAAAAATTTGGTCATTGGTCTTCTTCCTAGTATATATATTAATTGTTTATTACATCAATAATCAATTAATATAACTATAGACAAAGACTTTTCATACTTAGCTTATGAAAAAAAATAACAGAAGAGATTAACGATTGAAAATACCATTAATGTTAAGTTGCGAATGCAAATATTTCTTTACATGATATATTTGTAATGCTTTTGTAATATACTGCTGTATAAAAGAATAGAAGTTCTAGTAAATAAATAAAAGAATATCAAAGGTAACTTCATAAAGATTATATAATATGAATGACCGTGCTTAAACTATTGACTATGTAAGTCTGTGTCAGATTAAACTCAAATATTTACATGTGTATAGAGAGAGAAATATAAGTTTCAACTTTTACAAGCAATTTGAGTTCATTTATCATGTCGAATAGTGCGCCGAGGCGAACAACCGTCTCGATTTTGGTGCAGCTTCTTTATACAGGAGCTATTATAAGTATCAGTTTCAGATCATAGATCATAAAAGCGTTTATTTGAGCACCGGTCGCCGGATTACGGGGGGTCCTGTCTCATGGACCTAACTCTTTGTTGACTTTTTATTGTACGAAGTATGTCACAATTTCATTGGGCCTCACTAAACATATCGTAGAATAAGAATAACTCAGAAATGCCCCGGACCTTCAAGTACTTTATATGATTGCCTAAGAATGTATTTAATCATCTCTATGTAACTACGGCGAAAGTAGTTTAATCTTTATTTAAAGAATACCGTAAATTTAAATTTGATTTTAATAACTTATTTTAAACAGTAAGTTTATAAATGTTGCATACGTCTCGATATTAATCATTATAATCCTTTTAGGGCGTTTAGAAATTCTAATATATTTCTTCACAGCTTTTAAATGCCTTGTTGATTTTAAGTGCAGAGATATTAGTTGTGGTGAAATTAAGTAGTTCTTTTGTATTTTATAGACCTAATTATATAATGCCTATAGTCGTAATCGCGTTTAGTAAAACAAATACATACATATTAATTAAGATAAAAATAACATTGTAATTAGACTTAAACTTTTATACTAAAACTTATAACTAATATAAAAAGAAGTTGAATTGAAACCCCATCAGTTAAGCTGACAAAAACGAATGCAGCACATGCATATCCTAGGGACACCTACCCAAATTCAAAAGGGTGGTAGTAGATTTTCTGCTGTAGTAATTAACAATGAGTAGCGCGTTGCTGAAGCAAGACATTTAGGAATTGTCATAGATGAGAAACTGCGATTTAAAAAGCACATAAGAGACATATCACGTAATTGTTTTTATAGGCTGAAGTTATACTACAAAATTTGTAATTTTTTAAGTGAATCTTTACGTATTCACCTTTGCAAATCACTCGTTCTCTCCAAATTTAATTACGCAGACGCACTTATAGGGCCACGTTTATTAGCACATACCAAACGGGCAAAACAACGGATCCAAAATGCTTGTGCACGCTATAGTTTTAATATAGCGCCGCGTGCACACGTGACACCTTTTCTCAATAATGCAAATGTGTTAAAGATGAATTTTCGCAGCCGACTTCACTTTGTAACCCTTTTGTTTGGTGTTATCAAAGATAAAGAGCCTATATACCTCTACAATAGACAAGCTATCTTGGTCTACAGATCAAAATAATAAATACAATACTAAATACATCTATTTATAAATTAATATATCCTTTTCACCGTACAGCTGCGTTCAGAGGTAGATTTAAGTACAAGGCAAGAAGTGAAGTGTTTGAATAATCTCCCGCCTCCATTACGTGATCCCAAGTCGGTTACTACTTTTAAGTTTAAGTTTAAATGTCTACTGTATAATGAGCAAATAAGTACTATATAAGAAATAACAACCGCATTGTAATAGTACGAGTATAACAAGTATGCTAAAGGTAATTATTGAAGCAGCCTTTAATGTGTTTTTTACAATGTTTCATATTTGTTATTTTAGTTACATAATTTATTATAAGGTTTCTCTAATATTCGCTTTCGTTATTTTATTTTAAATTGTCTTCGTGCTATATTCGGTCTACGAATAAACGAATTTCTTTTTTTCGCATGGAGCACCGGAAGATGCTAATGGAAGAGAAACCAATTCGTATATGATTAAATTATATTAAAGACTATATTAAAAACAGTATACTACGCTTTATTGTAAAAAAACTACCAATCCCTTATCTTCTCCTGGGTGGCGTATGCTACTAAATGAAAAATTTGGTGAATTAAAATGTCTCTTGACTGATAGTGCAATATGGAAAAAACATGAAAAATTCGGACATTCGAACACCAGCAGGGCACCAGCATCTAAGTTGCAAGGTGGTACTGCGATCCACTTGCCGAGCGGCGACTCCTCCTTCGCGAGAGGCCTATTTCTGCAGTGCACTTTTAAAGGTCATTTGAAAAAGTAAGTTAGAGTAAGCCCATTCCGAAGGATACAGATAAATCACCTGGGAAATATTATTTAAACTCGGAGATAAAAATCATATAAAAACAATGATAAAATCACCTTTAATATCACACGTCATTGAATCCAATAACAAAGTTAATATCTTTAGCTTAACCTCTAGATTAAATAAAGTTTTCGCTACAGGCATACCATTAAATCTTTACTGTAACTGTGTATTACGAAAAGAATTCGATAGTGTAATAAAATGATAATAAAATACGTAAATCAAGATAACGTCAGTAGTTAAGAGAGTACGACACAACGAAATAGTCGGGCGAGTGCGGTAACTGCCTCACGCATAGATGCGACATAACTCTTCGAGGCTTTCATCCAGACGCCACGTGCTGCCACGCCAATATACGTTTAATTAACATATTAAACACAACGTTATTTCCACTTTGTAAAAAAGCGTGTAATTTGTTGTCCATTTTTTCCGAGTTTTCGTATTTTGATTGTCAGAGCAACAATTTGTTTTACGGTTAAGTTGTTGTATTTAATATGAAAGTCAACTCGTAATATGTTTATTTAAATTATGTGTGTGTGTGTGTGTGTGTGTGTGTGTGTGTGTGTGTGTGTGTGTGTGTGCGTGTGCGTGTGTGTGTGTGTGTGTGTGTGTGTGTGTGTGTGTGTGTGTGTGTGTGCGTGTGCGTGCGTGTGCGTGTGTGTGCGTGCGTGTGTGTGTGTGTGTGTGTGTGTGTGTGTGTGTGTGTGTGTGTGTGTGTGTGTGTGTGTGTGTGTGTGTGTGTGTGTGTGTGTGTGTGTGTGTGTGTGTGTGTGTGTGTGTGTGTGTGTGTGTGTGTGTGTGTGTGTGTGTGTGTGTAAAGTCTTTGTGTGTGTGCAAATATATTTAGTTACATAAATTTTCACATAACCATATTAACATACATGAAACATTCATACATATAATATTCAACAAAATAGAGACATTTGTTACATACATTGCTCTGATCCCAAATTTTAAGCTTTTCTCGGGACTGGGTTTTTGTGGTAGAAGGTATTACAAACACTTAGTCCCGAGAAACCAACTACGTTGTTGAGTCGTTATAGATACTACTTTAGTTAAATTTGTTAAGACACATTGAAATACAATGTAACTTAAATTGGCCGGAGATATTATATAAAATGTACATTTTGGCAAAGGCCTATTATATAACATTGTCATTCGCGAACTCACGATATTGAGGCCTTCACAATAGCCTTATTATAGTGAAACCCTCGTACCCTGAAACATAAATTATGAAATTTTTGTTCAATGATCAAATGTTCTATGACCATATTTTCGCTATGTAATATACTGAAGAAAACAATACATGGGGGCTTACTCTGGAATTCATCGCTAATTTTAATCCAATGCCAATCTCAATGTATCTATTTACCAATAACTGGAAAACAGTAAGAAATGTATCGTCACTTTGAAAATATGGCTTTTGTAATATATTTCACAACACAATTTTAAACACAATAACTAGCTATCAAGTTGGCGTCGAGAGTACCGATTTACAGACAATTTCAATTAGGACAACTACTCGGAGTTC
Source organism: Sericinus montela (assembly GCA_029286605.1). Classification (NCBI taxonomy): domain Eukaryota; kingdom Metazoa; phylum Arthropoda; class Insecta; order Lepidoptera; family Papilionidae; genus Sericinus; species Sericinus montela. Next base: position 3,548,461 of record JAGSMR010000031.1, on the reverse strand, counting down.
TAATGACCACCCAATATCAAAACAATTTACGCTAGGATAGCTTTCAAGAGTACGAAACGTCCTAAATCCAATTCCAATCGATTGGATTTTTTTCCAGAGTAAAACTGACCTGGCATGAGCGAGAATATTTCCTTATTGAACATCCTCGTTGTCATCGTTAAAGAAGTTTTTCAAAAAATATGTAGCGAAATCTGTTGTAAATTTGTTGAACGTTATTTTAAAAGTTACAAAACATGTACAAATATTTTGATCGTTACGGCACTAAATATCATTTTCCAACAATAAATATTTAATTTAGTCATAGAATACGTTAGGTACCTCTATATTTATACAACTATAAAATTTCACTCGCAATAAAATTGTTATCGCCAATAAAAAATCGACCTTCGATATAATTTTAAATGTTAGGCGTAAATTTGAAATCTCTGTTATCTCCCTGATAGGTTCATTTATTCAAATATAGGCATTAAATCACTTGTGAATTCGAAACATTTTATTGTCATTTCTTAGTGAAAACAATATAAATGTATTTTATGTCACAGCTGATTTATATTTTATAGGTGAGCTGTGATTTATTATGGTCCGATTTAATACAATCTTGGTGCAAGTATTGCGACGCCGGTATTGAAATAGTCTTGACGTTAAAAACGCCACAGGCGCCGCCACATTTGCAGAAACATGACGAATGAATGCGAACCATATACTATTGTAATGATATCACTTTTTTGACACCAAAAGTTTCATTTTATTATCATCACAAAATGCTCCTAAAGATACTATTAAAATAATAGTCTGAGTCGCCAAAACAGTTCTTTTAGAAACTGCACTACATAAGTATATTAGCTATATTAATATTCAATTGAATACCATCTCCATATCACTGGACTGCTTTTTACAGAAAAAAGAATCAGTAAACTCTGATTGAGTTCGTTTGTTTCCACAGAAGAACGTTAAAATATAAACATTTAATTGAAGTGTTGTTACTATATATGAAATTAAAATTATCATAAAACATGATTTTAATTAATAGACACTGCCTCTGCATTCCAGCCGTACGATTTCTCTAAAGCTATGGCGTGCTTCCCGCAGGCAGGCGTTTCAATTATTTGACGTATACGCGAATTAATCTATATCAAGATGTAATAAAATGCAAGCTCGTCGGCAGGCTGGAGCGATGCGGCACGGCATCCCGCGCCGCTGGGTGGCCGCTCCTTGTCTTACGATCAACTTATCTTTACAATCGATACCTTCGATAAAAATAAACAGCGATGTCCCCCCCAATGTCGAATGCTTGACGCGCTGCGAAGCAATAACATTTCGAATTTTATCGAAGCAACTATCCGCATTTGCATCTGTATAGGATCCAATACAATTTCTTAACGTATTATTAGCATTCCTGTGGGGACAACTCGTCTACGGGTGCGTTTATATTATGGCACCACGAAGCGAATAGTGTATTCCATCAGATATTACGTCATATAACTTCTGTAATGGATGTTTTGTTGTAAATATTCTTTTAAATATAATTGACAAATGTTAATATTGAAATTGTAAATTAAGGTTTTTAATGAATTTAATACTCTAGTAATTGAAGTCTCCTCGCTCGAATTCCAACCACCAACCACAACAATCGGCAAAGTTAGTTATTCTTTACTATCAAGGGTTATTAAAAAGGAATGACTAGATGATGGTAGCCGTAATGAATAGACTGTCAGGAATAAAGAAAGAAAGAGATTGGTAGAAGGCAAGAGGATAAAGCTGAGAAAATAGAATTAAAAAATAAATAAATTAATAATAATATGGGAAATTGAGTCAGATATCAAGGAAATAAGATTTGAGGAGTTTTTTGAATGAGGGAAGGGATAGGGCACGGCGACTGTGTAGAGGCAAAGCATTCCACAAGCGGACAGCGGTAACAGTAAAAGATTTATTATAAAAGGAAGAAGAGTGTTGAGGAGTTCGGAGGGTGAGGTTGATAGTGGAACGAAGACATCGATCATGAGAAAGAGACAAAAACTCAAATTGATCTTTTAAATATTGCGGAGTGTATGAGTTGAACAGCACGGAGTACAGAGCTGAAAGGATGTGAGTATTCCTGCGAAAGCGGATTGGCAGCCACTTGAGCTGCTAGTGGAATTCGGAGATAAGGTCATATTTGCGAAGTCCAAATATGAAAAGTATACTGAGGTTTTGAATTCGCTCAAGTTTGTTAAGCTGCTCTTCAGTTATGTCGAGATAGCAAATATCAGCATAGTCAAGGGTGGGCAAAAGTAAAGATTGAGCAAGCACAACTTTAGTAGATAATGGCAAAAACTTACGTAGTCTGTGTAAAGAACCCAGTGTAGCAAACATTTTTCGACTGACTTCATTAATTTGCGGAGTCCATGTCAGACAGGAATCAAATAAAATGCCCAAATTCTTAACAGTATTGCTATAGGGGACATAAGCAGCATTAAAAAAATTTGCGGCAAATTAGACCAATTAATTTTACTAATTAATCTAGAACTTCTAACGATTATAGTCTGGGTTTTCGTGGGATTGATGGGTAAAATTTACATATTATTTATAAGATTTACTCCACTTTAAGAGACTAGCCCAGTCGGTATTTGTTGACTCAATTGCCAATGGCAGGTCTTCCAGAGAAGAGTTTATATAAATTTGGAGATCGTCAGCATACAAGTGATAAGAAGAAGATATGTGATTGCTTATAGAACTAATGAAAATTGCAAAAAGGAGTGGAGACAACACGCCACGATTGAGGAACGCAAGCGCCAATTTCAGTCCATATGGAAAAAACATCCGGAACCTGTATGCGCTGCCGGCGTCCTCCTAGGTAACTACGAAACAAATCAACTACAGCCGGAGATGTGTTAAGAGAGCGCAAAGTACTTAACAAGATTTTAAAATCAATAGTGTTAAACGCATTGCTGAAATCCAATAGAGTAAGTACGTTAATTTTTGGTTTTCCATGCCGTAACGAATATCATCTGTAATTTGTGAAAGTGCTGTGGTTGTACTGTGGCCAGGTCGGAAACCTGATTGCAAAGGATTGAAAAGGTTTTGATTAGATAGATAGGAATTAAGTTGGTTATAAACGAGACGTTCAAGAACTTTAGACAGGAAGGGAAGTAAAGAAATTGACTGATAATCGGAGAAGCTCGTGGGATTCGTTTTTTTCGGGAGAGGAATTATATTAGCGTCTTTCCAAACAGTTGGAAAGGAAGCAGTATTCAAGAAATTGTTGAGGATGACAGTAATTAACAGGGCTAAGGAAGTCAACGAGGGGGATGATCATCTTACGGTTTATACAATCAATATAAACCGTAAGATGGTCATCCCCGTTGACTTCGTTACATCCACTCCTCGCAACATTTTGCAGGTCATCACTCCATCCTGTTAGCAGTTCCTCGAGTTGTATTTGGATATAGCTGTTACATTTCTAGTTCAACGCGCTGATCTTTTCTTCTGCTGCAGATATGTTCATTGCGCTTTCTATCCAGAGCAGAAAACCACCTAGAATTGTCCTTTCCATAGTACTCCGAGCAGCTTTGAGCTTGATTCTTCCAGCAGTGAAAGACCATGTCTTGGTTCTATAAGTTATCACCGACAACACACACAGGGTGTATACTTGTCCTAAGATTTTTAGGTGTAATAGATGAAAAGTAGGAGTAGAGAAAGAGAAATGGATATACATATGTAGATGATATTTATTAGTTTTATTGTATAGTCTTGAACTCGTGACATAATATTTTTGTCATGGTAAGTTCAGTATCATTATTTTACATATCAGTTTCGATACATGTCTATCTAATATAACATCATTGAAGTGAATAATATGTAATAAATGATTTAATAATAAACAATGAAAAAAAAATTATGTTATCTTATATAACATACATATTATAACTCCACGTTGTTCGTTATCACGAGGCCCCCGAGCAAATACACGATGTCACTTATTCGAAGCAAAATTTCAATGTCGTAAATGAATGGAAATAATGGTGTATTGTACGAATGGACAGTAATGCCCGGCGTGGCGGTCGAGATGTCCTACTTGAGAGGGAGATAGAATGCAACAGGTCAACGGATGCGGCGCACGCACTAGAAAATGTCAAGGCTACTGTCACCTATTGTAGTATATTGTGAATGAGACTCAGTTTTACTTTTAGTCCATTAGTTTAACTAAACAATATGTATTGGAAATGTATTGGTTAATTCATCATTAATAAATGTTAAAAGTATTAATTCATTAATAAATACTTTTAATATAAAAATGTGAAAGTTAACCTGTTCTACTTATCTTTCTTCTCCAAATCTATTTTTTTCTTTTTGTTTACTACCCAAAAGACTAATGGTAGTGATCCTGCCTAAGAATTTGCCTTTTCTGCCAAAGCTAGAGAAATCATTTAGATGAATTTAAATGTTTGTGCTCATTTGTATTATACATATCTGTGTATATGTTCTAATCACTCGGCAGTTCCCAATACAGGTATAATAGGGTTCAGTACTCGTACACAGTTCTTAGCTTGGAACCGATTGACGTGTAGTCAAAATTCAAGTATATTTCGATTTGGTTTATTTTAGTTATTTTTGTTAACTTTAAATATGGCATGTCATTCATGGTTTCATACATAGTTTTTCTTTTAATTTTATTCGTTTAATATATCAAACCACTCGGCTATCGTGACGTGTAGTCGGAATTTCGAGTCAAGATGTTTTTTTTTTTTTAAAAACTTATGTACAATTATATCGTTGGCTTGGACATAAAGACGGCGACGGGCTCGACACCTGTCACGTTCTCGAAAATATATTCGGTGAAAGGTGGATCAAAGGGACTTAATTGTATAGACTAGACCTCTGTCTACCCCTGTGTTGGGAATTGCGTAAAGATACTTATTTATTATTTATTTATATATTATAGTAAATTTGATGCTTTTTAAATTGGCTATTACACTTTTTTATTGAAATAGTCACATAGACACGTATACGTACATAGTATTGATATTTTAATAACGGTAAAGTTATGAACTTGCCGTGTGGTAACGGTGTATGAATATTAGCACTCCCATTCTTCCCTTGGTTGTCGCAAGTGGCGGCTAAGGGGCGGCTAGATGGCGGTATAACCATCTCTAAAAATATCAGACCAAAATTCATCTGACCGGTTTTTAGAACCTAGAGTTTCATTCGCTTAGAGCTCTCGCATGTAACAGTCGCAATGATTATACAAGAATGAATGAAGTAATCTCAGAAGTAGTAAATGTTATTATCAACGTTTCTCTTCCATAAACGACGGCTTCTGTTCGACTATAAGGCATAAACGTTGCAGTGAACCGACCGAGCATGTCCTTATCTACACTCGGTAGTTGACAATCACATCAAAATCTCACGAAAACGTAATTTAGGCTGCACCTGTTACAACGCTCGGGGTCACTGAACTGAGGTTTCAATTAAACACAGAACGGAGCGTTATAACAAACTTTAGATAAGTAAACAAACGTGATCCCGAGGCTATTTGGTTATGGCGGGCTCTCATCAATAATACTTCGAAGGCGATAATATCGCGGACGCGTGTCCCGCGTAGAGGAACCTCCAACACCGTTATTAACCCCGCGATACTCATCGCGACCGAGAGATCATTTAGTGATACGCTTTATATTAAATTACTCGGTCGTGCGTTGATAAAATATTCCACGTATTCTATTACCGAAAAGGAGATAATCGTCGCTGGAGGTATTGAGAGTTATTATTACCGGATTGACTTTAAGGGAAAGTTGAGAATGCCGGAAACGGTTACAGTGAACAAAAAAGGCTTATGTCGATTAATTAGTAGTGCGCATAGGTGAAGTGGACGAGAATTTTAATGAATGCGTAAAGAATGACGCCATGCGTCAAGTCGCGTGTCGATATAGAATCGAACGTCTCCTCGCCGACGGACAGCATCGGTTTGTCCTCTAGTCTCACTCTTCATTTTTTACAACGGCCCGTGTTCATGCGCCGTCGCTTGTTATTTAATGTCACATCGACTTTAACGTAATGCAACTTCATCACGACTTGATGCATCGTGTGTCCGTCAATATTCATATGTATGACAGTGTCAACTTAATTGGGTTTAATTTAATTTGTGTTTAATTGGCCATTGTAAATTTCATGTTGAACAAAAGTTTATTCACTTTAGAAAACAAAGGATTTTTTTCTATATTTTTTATGTTCTTAATCTTTTTCAATAAAGAAAATTTTAAAACTAATGTTTTCACGCAATTTCCTATACTGGGGTAGGCAGAGGTTTAGACAGTGAAATCTTTTCGACCCGCTTTCCACTGAAGCTTATTTAGGACTACGTATCAGGTGGTGAGCCTTGCGCTGTCTTAACGGTTATGCTAACAGTATAATATAATTCCATAAATATATATTTAAAGACAGAAAGAAAGTAAAAAACATTTGCACTCAAAATTAAATATAACAGTAGACAAAAGAAACTTAAATATAAAAAAGTTCTACGAGAACTAAAATTTAAAACGGTAGTACATTTTGTAGTAGTTCAATGTACCTTCGAAGGCAGGGTCTCTACCAACTGGGCTACCAGGTTGTCAAAATATTGTTACATTATTTTATTAAACATTCTGTATTTAATATAAATTATGATTTGTTTTATTTAAATTTCATTATTTTATTTAACTTTACACTTCGATGGAAAACGGGAAGACACACATAGCAAACTCCTATTAATATTTTGTAACTTTTGTCCAAAATTACCGAACTGAGTGCAGCAAGAAATATAATTCTCCTTTAATGGCCTGTAATCGACAAAATGAAACTTCATTTGAGATTAAAATAAGTTTCGTTATCGCATTTTCATTTAGATATTTTAAAACTATTTTACTTGCCGACGTTTCGGGTGCTTCTTCAACGTCCCGTTAACCGTATCATTGTTAACTTCGGCTGCCGTCAACTATTTATTAATTTGGATCCGATTTACGCAGAACGCACTCACTCTGTCTTCAGGTCTAACAGTGGTATGCTTGGTGTTAGACTTAATTTTACAGCTCGTCAAGCAAGTTCTGCACGACAACGAGCTTCGGGTGCCGCGCCTACGTCACAGTGACCGAGTGAAGCCGGCCACGGTCGAGCAGGCAATACAGCAGGCACCCCCTGCTGCATTGCCATACAACAGAGGAGTCACTGACAAGAATGGCAATGTCTTAAAACTAGCTTCCATCAAAACATTTCACAAGCTTTCGACTAAGATTAGTCAATTCTTACCATCTTTAAAGTGTAATATCCCTGTGGATGATGCAAAACAATTGACGAAAGATATAATCTTTTACTATATATAATCTTTTTTAATAAAACTAAGCTTTTGCTGGTTCAGTCCCTGGTATTGCCCATTATTGACTATGCCGATGTATGTTATCCAGATCTATCCCAATCACGTCTCGACAAACTGGAGCGCCTTCTTAACAACTGTATTAGATTTACTTTCGGTATACGTAAATATGATCATATCTCCTCTTGCTCCTCCGCTCCAAGCTTAAATGGCTTCCTATTCGTCAAAGGCGTATCTCCCGAATTCTGTTTCAGTTGTATTCTGTATTGACTAACTCTAATTCTCCTTCTTACCTAAGAAATAACTTTCAACATCTCCAATCTACTCATGACAGAGCACCTCGCTCCATAAACCAACTTAGGATTCACATTCCTCAACATTATACAGGTTACTTTAACTCCTCTTTTACGGTACAAGCTGCACTACTCTGGAACGCCCTACCTTTGTAGATAAAATCTGCTCCGAATGCCTATTCGTTCAAGAGATTAGTTCGTGAGTGTTATCTTAAGAATCATTAATATGTATTTATGTATATACTTATATGTTTATATTTTATATATTATATTTACGTACCTATGTATAATTATGTATGTTTAGTTTATGTAATACATGTATGTATTTTTCCATAAAATATTTATTGTTTATATGTATATATTTTTTATATAGGAGCATTAATCAATATTTTTGTTGTTAGAACCTGCCATCTACTTCTCACCATAACAAAGGTTGACTTATACTAAGGGCTACAATAGGCATTAAGTCCGCCTAGTGTAGCCCTTAATATAAGGTGTAACAATAAAGAATAAAAAAATAAATAATCTTTTATAGTTTAATAATAAACATATATTTTAGAGACCTATAAATGAGTACTTAGCTAGTCTAAAAAACTAAAAAATAGTCTTTTACTACAAATTTGACAATATGTAAGTTAGATTTACATTCTGCATTAAAAGTCATATATGTGAAAACCCATTAACAATTATTATAATTAAAAGACATTTAAACACTTCCATTAGGACCTCATTATTTTTGACTCACGTATTTTTCACACACGCCCGTGACTTGGACCTCGCCCTCCGCATAGGTATTTGATTTACAACAACTACGGGGAGGGCAAATGCGGCCGATGCCACAGACGCAGCAACAGGCATAATTTACTCCTCGCTACAATACTTCTAATTAAGATCATTCGTGAGACCAATGATGTTCAGACTATGTACTCACTGCACAAACTGGCTGCTATAAATAACTCAAATCGTAACTCATGCCTTTTTGAAGGCACTTTCGACGAGCCGCACAAAGACTTCGTACAAATTCAACCCTAACATTATTATTTTAAGAATGAAAATGTAGACCACGATTACATGAATTCCAATACCAAAGCGCGACTCGTTCACGCCACGGCATTGTTACGAGAACAAAATAAACGACACCCAACTACTTATTTGTTCCTTCGGGGTAAGAGACATAACTGAATCTTTTCTCGGAAAGTGAATAGCTTTACTTATTAACTAGCCGTTGGTAAAGTTGTGTTCCCCCGTTAAAATGAGGGACTTTCAAGTATCAAAAAGTATATTTATTTTACTATTTCAACTTGTTTTAGGTAAGTATTATTATTATAATTTTAATGTCTTAAGCCAGACACACCATTCTCCGAAACGCCGTATTCTTCCATGCCACAAATGATGTACGCCCGACTCTAAAATAACGTAAGTCGTAACTGACGTATAACGTATAACGTAACTGACAAAACCACGATGTCTTTGATTCTTAAGTATCTTACTAGGCTGAAAAGTATGCCAAAGTAAATGCTATTTATATGTATTTATAGATAAGTATTATAATCGGGAAATACATTACCTGCTTCTGCACAATATATACACAGTCAGGTCATAAGTATTGTCACACAGTAAAAACTTTTCTTTTAGAATGCTGGCCACAAAAAAGTTTATTGAATTCGAATTTCGAATTGTTCATGAAAATAAAACTACATACTTTTTAGAATTTTACTCATTTTTAAATATGGAGTGGACGCTTAAAGAAGACCGTGTTGCAGTTATTGCGTTGCATCGTTGCGGTTAAATGAAATAATATATAAATAAATATCTTCGGTTAAGGTTTGGATAGACAGAGGTCGAGCCTAGACAATTAAGTCCCTTCGACCCACCTTCCACCGAAGATATTTTCGGGACAACGTGACAGGTGGTGGAGCCCGTCGCCGTCTTTAAGTCCAAGCCAACGATATTCGTACATAAGTTTTTGAAAAACCCACGAGCTACGAGTATAGTAAGAAAGTAAGTAAGTAAGAGTATGGTACGAGCCTACCAACTGGGGATCGAACTCGGGTCTATTGATTCGAAATTCCGACCACCCAATCACTCGGCTATCGTAACTTCTTAAATGACAGTTAGAATTAGTGATTGGTCATTACAATCATAATAATGTTTTTATGTATTTTGTTTATATATGTATGTATATGTATATATGTGTGTATGTATGTTTTTTATAGGGGAAGGGAGGCAAACGAGCAGGTGGCTCACGTGATGGTAAGTGATTACCGCCGCCCATGAACATCCGCAATACCAGAGGCATAGCAGATGCGTTGCCGGCCTTTGAGAAAGGTATAGGCTCTTTTCTTGAAGGTCCCTAAGTCGTATCGGTCCGGAAAAACCGCTGACGGCAGCACATTCCATAAAATGCAAGTGTGTGGCAGAAAATTCCGCGAAAAACTCACTGTGGTGGAATGCCAAGCATCAAGATGGTGTTGGTGGAATTTTTGACTGTGCCGTAAGGTTCGATGGTGAAATAATAAATATGACATGTATATGTATACATATCTTATTTATTATCTGTGTTAGTATTTTATATTGTATCTATCTGGTTAGGTCCTATATTGATTTTTTTTCTGTAACCCAGTTTAAAGTACCGTAACAATATATCTCCACGCCTTGGGTTGACTGGCAGAGAATGCCTAAAGGCATTAAGTCCGCCCTTTGTATAACTTTCATTGTAAGGTTTACAATAAAGTGTAAATAAATAAATAATAGTACAAAATTATTACACCGAAACAATGTATGTATGACATAAACACGTGATTTATTACTTATGAGAAAAAAATTATTTGATTGATTTTTTTCTAATTTATCAAGTTTTTACTGCTATACGAGGAATGACATTTTTGTTTAAAAAGAGTTGATCGCAATAATCATACTAAGTTAATCAACTGGCATTTTATTCTATCTAAATCATTGGACTGGAATTATATTCCATTTAAATCAGAACATGGAAACAAGTTGTTCTAACTTAGTTTATATTACTACATAGACAAATAGAAACTTAATAAAGTTGTGTTTTCTAAGTGACGCATAACTATGTTTATAAATAATAATTTCATATTAAATAAACAATACGCAAAAGGACATACATTCCTCGCCGAACCGTCAATAGAATCAATAGAGTACAATAAAATAGTTCCTTTCGATGCAGCATAGTTACGTCTAAATGAGGTTGAGTAATGTGTTGGGCACACGAGAGTGCGAAGCATTACTGTCCAGAAGGCCCTACGCAAATTGGCTTGGACATTAAGATGGCGACAGACTCACCACCTACCTCGTTGACCCAAAAAAAAACCGTGGCGAAATGCGGATCGAAAGGACTATTGTCTACACCTCTGGCTACTTCTGTATTGGGACATGCGTGAGGATAAAATATATATATTTTATTGTACAGCACAACTATAAATACAAATCCAATAAATACAAAAGAAAACTTACAAGGTAAGGAGGGAGGAAAATAATAATGCGGTCTGATAGCTATAGGCTATTCCAGACAATGAGAACGTTAAGGAAAATTAAATCTAATTCATTCATCATTTCTAAAGAAAGAAATAATTACGAACAGAACGGAATCTAAAAATTCATTAAGTTTACTTGTAAAAATAATTACAATATTCGCAGACTATATATCTAAAGGTATTCTCTCCCAGTCGACAAGTTGAGGGGCAGAAAAGTTGTAAATAGTATAGAGTTCGTAGAAGATAACATTGAATCAAACGCTTATTAATTATCTTACTATCTGCTATTAATTATCTTCAATTGTATATCGTTTGTAATTGTATATCTTATTTGTCTGTTTCTCCCGCTTAGGGGAAATATAAAAAAAATCCATATTAATTTTCAAGCATGTAAATATGAAATTTAGTGCATCTTAGTTTAAAAATAATGGACTTCAATACAACCAATCGTCCCTCATTTTAGCTTATTTTTGGACAACATGATTATGTCTAATGCAACGATACAAGTTATATCGCACATAAGTTTTGAAAAAAATAATCATTGGTTCCTGGTACCTCCTGGGGATCGAACTCGGGTCTCTTGACTCAGATTCCGATCACCGAAGAAATTAAAAGCAATTTTCAGAGTTGTACTCGTATTACTCGAAGTGTAATTACGTTGCATGTTTCATCTTGAAAGACTACCTAGACATATTATGGGGGAGACAAGCTTTTTTTATCGCATTCCTTCAGAAAAGGCTATAAATTAATCTAAAACAAGTATTACAGGTTTGCGTATTATTAAGTATTTAAATAATCACCTCCCTTGGCAAGTGGATTTTCGATCGCAGTACTGTACACCTTACATCTTAGACGCTGCTGCCTATCAACAAAAAATTTATTAAAAAAATTGTTACCCATACCACTCGGATGGATGTTATTTCTAGTTACATATTTCTTTTTATTTATTACCCTGTTGTCTTGACTAAAGTTCGGAATGTCTCAATTAATGCTTAGCCTTTGGAAATACTGTAATGAGACTCTTAAATCTAAGAGCGCGTAAGCCGAGTTAGTTGCCGTTCGTGATAAATATGTTTAAGTGAACAAATCGACATAACGTTCCCCAAACAACACGGCTGGTAGCGTAACACATTGGGGCCGCTGGATCGGACCGTTATCCACATTGATACTAACATTAATTGCTCAAAGCACTTTAATAGGATTTCACGTTTTTTCTTTACGTGAGAAGAGATTATCTATTGCTTGTTCAGTTAACCCGTTGCCAGTGAAATCCGAGTACAGGAAATATATTTAAAGCGATCGATTTATAATAGATGGTGAAATGTGCCTTCAAATACTTTTACCATCCATGTACATACATAGTTTCGTTAAAATCTAAACCGTTATTCTCGTGAGAGCATACATAAAGCAGTGCTGGTACCAAAACATGGTAGCGGAAAAAAAATCTACCCCAGGGGGGTACCAGCACCACCGGTGCTGGAGAATCCCCCTCTGGGCACCCGCGCTCGGGCAACCAATCGCTGCCTGAGTGTGGATGCTCAGGCTGCCCTCATATTCTTGAAGTTCCGCTCTGTTCCCATACTGTTCGAGGCAAACGAAGCAAAAAACCTTCGGCACCCCTTACCACGCTAGCCGTGGATTTCTGCAATATGAGGGGACTCCATTCTAATCTTGAGGTCGTCCACTACCACCTGGAGACGGCAAAGCCGGCCTTGCTCTTTCTTACCGAGACGCAGATATCCTCTCCGGAGGATACCTCTTATCTTTCCTACCCGGGGTACAAGCTAGAACACACAACACACGGCGGTGACCTGCATATCGAGTCCCCTGATATTGCAGAAATCCACGGCTAGCATGGTAAGGGGTGCCGAAGGTTTTTTGCTTCGTTTGCCTCGAACAGTATGGGAACAATGCGGAACTCCCCCTCCACACCAGAATACGAGGGGCAGCCGTAGCATCTACACTCGGGCAGCGATTGGTTGCCCGAGCGCGAGTGCCCAGAGGGGGATTCTCCAACACCGGTGCTGGTACCCCCAAGGGGTAGATATTTTTATTCCGCTACCATGTTTTGGGGGAGGGGGGTATGTGGGCCTCCGGTTACTTGCACTCACCAGACGAAACGCAGAAGTTTGTTAAACTTCTACTTTACGTCGTTATTCTGTGAGGTCGTGGTACTTCCCCGGTCGAGCCGGCCCATTCATGCAACAGCAAAAGCTTATGCGTGGCTCTACTACTGTTAAACTAAGTTGTTATAACAAAGTTGGTACCAGCACTGCTTTATGTATCGCAAGGCGTGCATTTTTCACTACGCCTAACCTTTGGACTAACGCAGTCAGGGCACCATTGACATTGTTTCCGGCAGCGACACGCCTGTCCACATCTATATTACATCTTCCATCCCGGCTAAAAGGAATGCCTAATTATACAATCTCATTCACCTATTTATTCCTTATTTACCCATATTTCACACTTCGTTCATTCTTCGCCTCTTTCGTATACCAAAACCTTAGTTTTATCAGCATTCAAACGGAGACCTTTATTTTCACAGTCCTCTTTTATACATATGACAAATGCTTGCAGTTTATTTTATTTATTTATCCTTTATTGAAACACCTTAAAGTAAGGGCCACAATGGGCGGACTTAATGCCTGATGGCATTCTCTACCAGTCAACCCTTGTAATGGTGAAAAGTTGATGGCAGGTGCAACCCAAAGAATAAAAAAAAATACAATATATTGCACGATACATAAAAGCAATAAATATAATAGCAGCATAATGTACTATAAAATACCTACATACATAATTATAAATATTTATGAATATATATTTATATATACACATACATACACATACACACATATACACATATATACATATATACACATACATACATATATATATACATATATATACACATATACACACATACACATACATATATATATATACATATACACACATACACACACATATACATATATATATATATATACATATACACATACATATACATACATACATATATATATATACATATATACACATACACACATATATACATACATACATACATACATATATATATACATACACATACACATATACATACATACATACACACATACATACATACACACATATATATATATATATATATACACACACACACACACACATACACACACACACATACATACACATATACATATAAGATAAAGTAAGTAACTAAATCATACTAATAAATTCTATACAATACTAATAAAAAAAAAAGCAAAGTCGTTTGTTGTCAATGATTTGTCAGGTAATATTCTCGAACTAATGTCTTAAATGAGTACATACTAGGAGCAGTCTTTATATTAATGGGCAAGGCGTTCCAGAGGAGTATCGCTTGTACAGTAAAGGAAGAGTTATAGTATCCTGTGTTGTGTTGTGGAATATGAAGCTTATATTGATGAATAGAACGAGGTACTCTATCATGAGTACTATGAAGATATTGAAAGTTATTCTTAAGATACGAAGGAGAATTAGGGTTATTTAATACAGAATACAGTAGAAACAGAATTCTGGAGCTACGCCTTTGACGAATAGAGAGCCATTTCAGCTTGGAACGATAAGACGAGATATGGTCATATTTACGTAAACAAAAAATGAATCTAATGCAGTTGTTAAGAAGGCGCTCCAACTTGTCGAGACGTGATTGGGCTAGATCTGGGTAGCAAACATCCGCATAATCTATAATGGGTAAAACAAGGGTATGCACGATCAAAAGCTTCGTTTTCAAAGGCAGGAAATTTTTTAGACGGTAGAGAGAACGTAAGGTGGCATTAGCTTTTCTGCTGATTTCAGCAATCTGAGTGTCCCAGCTAAATGACTGGTCCAAGTACAAGCCAAGATTTTTTACTGATTTAGAGAAAGGAATCAGAGTTCCATTATAAAATAAAGGACAGAGTGTGTCGTAATCGATCCTGGTCAGCATTCTTGGGCCACCTACTATAATAGCCTTGCATTTTGAAGGGTTAACGCTAACACCAAACCTGTGCGACCATTCTCTAATTGATTCTAGATTTTTATTCAATGTTTTGATGCAGTTATTAAGGTCGATAATTTCCGTTTTAACATAAAGCTGAAGATCGTCAGCATACAGATGATACGAGCAATTTAAAACATTAGTGATAGAGTTAATAAATAACGAGAACATAATAGGAGAAAGTATTCCGCCTTGCGGCACCCCAGAATCAACGTCCGCCCAGGCAGAGCATTGCTGCCCAAGGCGGACTGACTGCTGGCGGCCGCGAAGATAAGATGAGAACCAATCCAAGGCCGACGGTGAAAATTTAAGGTAAGTAAGATAGGATATAAGGATGTCATGATCAACTGTGTTGAAAGCATTTGAAAAGTCAACCAGCACCACCACTGTTAGTTTCTGCTCATCCATGCCCAATCTTATGTCATCAGTAACCTTAATAAGTGCAGTGGTGGTACTGTGACCAGGACGAAAACCAGATTGAAAAACGTTCAATAGGTTATGTTGGTTAACAAAAGTGGAGATTTGCTTATGCAAATTGCAGTTCTACCTATGACGGTGTAATTAGCACTGCTTCATTGGCATACAACAAACAATTTACTTTCAGGTCACCCAATTTCACACCCAAACAGCTATCTTTCAGCTTTTGTAAACAGTATGAACAGCCAGGAGGACATGACACAACCCTGTTTTACGACCGTTTGGACGTTGAACATGGGTGACAGGTCATGCTCTACCGGCACACAAGCTTTGCAGTCACAATAGAGTGGCTGCACAGGCCTTAGCCCTTAGCAGAGGGCCACTCCATACCTCGGCAACAGTTCCCACTTTTTCTTCTGTACAACCTTATCAAATGCCCTCTCAAGATCCACAAAAGCACAGAAAATGCATTGCATTGATCCATGCATCCTCTTCCAGGTCTAAATCCCAAATTTTCTATCAAAATGCGAAGAAACTTTTTCCCCAACCTATTATATATGTAAACGAAATACCTTTCAACACGAGACCTCTAAAATATAATCCCGATTGACTTAAAATTTAGCATTGTTACTCAATTCTTGAAATAGATGCACACTTAGAACGGATTTTACGCAAGCCCTCTCTAAAATAAATTTTTCCGTACACGCGGGCGAAGCCGCGGGCCGAAAGTTAATTTAAATTATAACAACGAAATCAAAACGTGTATTCATGATTAGTTATACTGTGAACAAAATGCTTATTGGTCTTGTTAGTAGATGTCAAAGATGATAAGTACTGTCTAAGATGTCATTCAAGATTAGAGTGGTACTATTTCTTCAACCCAAGATCCACAGCAACTGGAGACGTTATACTTCTCACGGGTATTTGAATCAAAACTGGGCAGTGTACCTATACAAATAAAAAAAATACGTTGTGTACAGTTCACGTGGTTCTGTTTGCCTGCCATATAAACTGCTCGTATTTACCGTGTAGTCATCCACCGTTTATCGTTGAGCTACTTTGAAAACGTCTAAATTAGTAAAGTGAGAAAAGCTAACGCTCGTAACCGTTTTCGATCGACGGTAAATCGCTTCGATAACATCTTTTTTGACTGTTGGTCTGGCATCACTTATTGTGTGTTGATAGTCTTGCTGCCGTAACTGGAAACTGGTATCTATTTTATTATAGCCAAACTCGGGTCTCGCTTAATGCGGTGTTATTTATACTCAAATAGGCTTACCTCTCCATATTTACACTTTTATTGTCGTCAGTACTGGTATTTATTATTGTCTATTACGATGACCACAGGCCATCCTTAATGCTCTCACTAGAATAACGGTTTAGATTTTAACGAAACTATGTATGTACATGGATGGTAAAAGTATTTGAAGGCACATTTCACCATCTATTATAAATCGATCGCTTTAAATATATTTCCTGTACTCGGATTTCTTTGGCAACGGATTAACTGAACAAGCAAACGATAATCTCTTCTCACGTAAAGAAAAAACGTGAAATCCTATTAAAGGGCTTTGAGCAATTAATGTTAGTATCAATGTGGATAACGGTCCGATCCAGCGGCCCTAATGTGTTACGCTACCAGCCGTGTGGTTTGGGGAACGTTATGTCGATTTGTTCACTTAAACATATTTATCACGAACGGCAACTAACTCGGCTTACGCGCTCTTAGATTTAAGAGTTTCATTACAGTATTTTCTAAGGCTAAGCATTAATTGAGACATTCCGAACTTTAGTCAAGACAACAGGGTAACAAATGAAAAGAAATATGTAACTAGAAATAACATTCATCCGAGTGGTATGGGTAACATATTTTTTTAATAAATTTTTTGTTGATGGGCAGCAGCGTCTAAGATGTAAGGTGTACAGTACTGCGATCGAAAATCTACTTGCCAAGGGAGGTGATTATTTAAATACTTAATAATACGCAAACCTGTAATACTTGTTTTAGATTAATTTATAGCCTTTTCTGAAGGAATGCGATAAAAAAAGCTTGTCTCCCCCATAATATGTCTAGGTAGTCTTTCAAGATGAAACATGCAATGTAATTACACTTCGAGTAATACGAGTACAACTCTGAAAATTGCTTTTAATTTCTTCATGTAGTTTTGCGTAATGGGAGTACTAAAATAACATAATTGTTATGGCTTATATAATATTATGACAAATGTAGTTCTTATACAGATCTCACATTATTTTAATATCTATATAAGTTTGTCATGATAGTCGCCTGTTTGGGTGATCGGAATCAGAGTCAAGGGACCCGATTTCGATCCCCAGGAGGTACCAAGAACCAATGATTATTTTTTTCAAAACTTATGTGCGATATAACTTACATCGTTGCATTAGACATAATCATGTTGTCCAAAAATAAGCTAAAATGAGGGACGATTGGTTGTATTGAAGTCCATTATTTTTAAACTAAGATGCACTAAATTTCATATTTACATGCTTGAAAATTAATATGGATTTTTTTTATATTTCACCTATGCGGGAGAAACAGACAAATAAGAATTCTAAAATCGTTGTTTTCGATTCGGACACTAGTAACCTATAGCAGTTATAGTCATCCAAATACCTTTAATGTACAGATACGACTCATTTACAATTTTATATACGTTAATATTATACGAGATAACATGACGAGGTAGTCATGGAATATGTATTATATTAGCTACACATGGCTATGCTTTGATGTGGCTTAGTCCGTAATTAAAATTAGTAAGAATATAATAAATTAAATGAGTATTGAAGATAATTAAAAGCAGATAGTAAGATAATTAATAAGCGTTTGATTCAATGTTATCTTCTACGAACTCTATACTATTTACAACTTTTCTGCCCCTCAACTTATAGACTGGGAGAGAATGCCTTTAGGCATTAAGCCTGCGAATATTGTAATTATATTTACAAGTAAACTTAATGAATTTTTAGATTCCGTTCTGTTCGTAATTTTACTTTCTTTAGAAATGATGAATGAATTAGATTTAATTTTCCTTAAGGTTCTCATTGTCTGGAATAGCCTATAGCTATAAGACCGCATTATTATTTTCCGCCCTCCTTACCTTAAAAATTTTCTTTTGTATTTATGGGATTTGTATAGTTGTGCTGTACAATATATACTACGATTACTAGTTCTTTTTATTATTATTTTTTTCGTTTATTTTATCCTCACGCATGTCCCAATACAGAAATAGCCAGAGGTCTAAACAATAGTCCTTTCGATCCGCATTTCGCCACGGTTTATTTTGGGTCAACGTGGTAGGCGGTGAGTCTGTCGCCATCTTTATGTTCAAGCCAACGATGTAAAGCATACAAAATTTTTGAAAAAAGTCATCGGTACGAGCCTATTTTCTGGGGAATGCTCTCTGGAATCGAATTCCGATCACCCTACTACGTGACTTGGACTTACTACTAGTATTTAACTTTTTAATACGATAAGATAGTCTCTCTAATATTCTCTCTGCAATAAATGAAATAATATATAAATAAATATCTTCGGTTAAGGTTTGGATAGACAGAGGTCTAGTCTAGACAATTAAGTCCATTTAACACACTTTCCACCGAAGATATTTTTGACACAACGTAACAGGTGTTGAGCCTATCGCCGTCTTTATGTCCAAGCCAACGATATAATTCGTACATAAGTTTTTTAAAAACCATTTGGTACCCTTGCCATCTGGGGTTCGAACTCGGGTCTCTTGACTCGTAATTCCGAGTTGACACCCAACCACTCGGCTATCGTGACTTTTTGCGTGTGCAATAAATTCTAAACATTTTTAAGATAATTGCAAATAAATGAGAGAAAATGTTGCGTAGGACCTTCTGGACAGTAATGCTTTGCACCACGCAAGCCTCTCGTGTGCCCAACGCATTACTCAAACCTCATTTAGACCTAACTATGCCGCATCGAAAGGAACTATTTTATTGTACTCTATTGATTCTATTGACGGTTCAACGAGGAATGTATGTCCTATTGCGTATTGTTTATTTAATATGAAATTATTATTAATTAACATAGTTATGTTTTGATTTAAATGGAATATAATTCCAGTCCAATGATTTAGATAGAATAAAATGCCAGTTGATTAACTTAGTATGATTATTGCGATCAACTCTTTTTTAAACAAAAATATCCTTCCTCGTATAGCAGTAAAAACTTGATAAATTAGAAAAAAATCCATCAAATAATTTTTTTCTCATAAGTAATAAATCACGTGTTTATGTCATACATACATTGTTTCAGTGTAATAATTTTGTACTATTATTTATTTATTTACACTTTATTCTAAACCTTACAAAGAAAGTTATACAAAGGGCGGACTTAATGCCTTTAGGCATTCTCTGCCAGTCAACACAAGGCGTGGAGATATATTGTTACGGTACTTTAAAGTGGGTTACAGATAAAAATCAATATAGGACCTAACCAGATAGATACAATATAAAATACTAATACAGATAATAAATATGATATGTATACATATACATATCATATTTATTATTTCACCATCGAACCTTACGCCATAGTCAAAAATTCCATCAACACCATCTTGATGCTTGGCATTCCACCACAGTGCGTTTTTCGCGGAATTTTCTGCCATGCACTTGCACTTTATGGAATGTGCTGCCGTCAGCGGTTTTTCCGGACCGATACGACTTAGGGACCTTCAAGACAAGAGCCTATACCTTTTTCAAAGGCCGGCAACGCATCTGCTATGCCTCTGGTATTGCGGATGTTCATGGGCGGCGGTAATCACTTACCATCACGTGAGCCATCTGCTCGTTTGCCTCCCTTCCCTATAAAAAACATACATACACACATATATACATATATATACATATACATACATATATAAAAAAATACATAAAAAACATTATTACGATTGTAATGACCAATCACTAATTCTAACTGACATTTAAAAGGTGTTCACGTACAAGTCTTTTAAATATCGACTTATTGGTAACTTTTCTGATGTCTTCGGGCAAATAATTCCAGAGCAGTCTAGCCTGAATGGTAAAGTAGTGACCAACAAAATTGGTATAGTGTTGCGGGATACTCATCTTGTAATTAGATGAAGACCGCAGGCACCGATCATGAGTTGAGCATTTGAAACTGAAATTTATCCTTAAGATACGAAGGGTAAGTAGTATCATTTATGATTGAGAAAGGAACAAGCAGAATTCTACACTTTGTTGAATAGTAAGCCATTTAAGAGGGGAAGGGTATTGTGAAATATGGTCATACTTACGAAGGTTTAAAATATATCTTATACATTTATTAACAAGGCGCTTGCTTTAGCTTGTATAGAAGATCTTTGTTCAAAGCACAGTAGCACACATCTGCATAATCAACGATTGGTAAAATGAGCGCCTGGACAAGCATTAGCTTAGTTTCCCACGGAAGAAGATTTTTGAATTCGAGCTTTCACAGCTTTTATCACTGCTGGAGTCCTAACAGACCGAGGGCGACCACTTCTTGACCTGTCATCTACACTAGTAGAGTCTTCATTGTATCGTTTGATGGTACCATAAACGAATCTTTTGGTTATGTTCAAATTTTTCAGTATTGAATTGGCGCGTAACCGCAACGATGCAACGCAATAACTGCAACACGGTCTTCTTTAAGCGTCCACTCCATATTTAAAAATGAGTAAAATTCTAAAAAGTATATAGTTTTATTTTCATGAACAATTCGAAATTCGAATTCAATAAACTTTTTTGTTTTATGACCTGACTGTGTATATATTGCAGGTAATGTATTTCCCGATTATAATACTTATCTATAAATACATATAAATAGCATTTACTTTGGCATACTTTTCAGCCTAGTAAGATACTTAAGAATCAAAGACATCGTGGTTTTGTCAGTTACGTTATACGTTATACGTCAGTTACGACTTACGTTATTTTAGAGTCGGGCGTACATCATTTGTGGCATGGAAGAATACGGCGTTTCGGAGAATGGTGTGTCTGGCTTAAGACATTAAAATTATAATAATAATACTTACCTAAAACAAGTTGAAATAGTAAAATAAATATACTTTTTGATACTTGAAAGTCCCTCATTTTAACGGGGGAACACAACTTTACCAACAGCTAGTTTTATGTTTTATATATATATATATATATATACATATACATACATATATAAAAAATACATAAAAACATTATTACGATTGTAATGACCAATCACTAATTCTAACTGACATTTAAAAGGTGTTCACGTACAAGTCTTTTAAATATCGACTTATTGGTAACTTTTCTGATGTCTTCGGGCAAATAATTCCAGAGCAGTCTAGCCTGAATGGTAAAGGAGTGACCAACAAAATTGGTATAGTGTTGCGGGATACTCATCTTGTAATTAGATGAAGACCGCAGGCACCGATCATGAGTTGAGCATTTGAAACTGAAATTTATCCTTAAGATACGAAGGGTAAGTAGTATCATTTATGATTGAGAAAGGAACAAGCAGAATTCTACACTTTGTTGAATAGTAAGCCATTTAAGAGGGGAAGGGTATTGTGAAATATGGTCATACTTACGAAGGTTTAAAATATATCTTATACATTTATTAACAAGGCGCTTGCTTTAGCTTGTATAGAAGATCTTTGTTCAAAGCACAGTAGCACACATCTGCATAATCAACGATTGGTAAAATGAGCGCCTGGACAAGCATTAGCTTAGTTTCCCACGGAAGAAGATTTTTGAATTCGAGCTTTCACAGCTTTTATCACTGCTGGAGTCCTAACAGACCGAGGGCGACCACTTCTTGACCTGTCATCTACACTAGTAGAGTCTTCATTGTATCGTTTGATGGTACCATAAACGAATCTTTTGGTTATGTTCAAATTTTTCAGTATTGAATTGGCGCGTAACCGCAACGATGCAACGCAATAACTGCAACACGGTCTTCTTTAAGCGTCCACTCCATATTTAAAAATGAGTAAAATTCTAAAAAGTATGTAGTTTTATTTTCATGAACAATTCGAAATTCGAATTCAATAAACTTTTTTGTTTTATGACCTGACTGTGTATATATTGCAGGTAATGTATTTCCCGATTATAATACTTATCTATAAATACATATAAATAGCATTTACTTTGGCATACTTTTCAGCCTAGTAAGATACTTAAGAATCAAAGACATCGTGGTTTTGTCAGTTACGTTATACGTTATACGTCAGTTACGACTTACGTTATTTTAGAGTCGGGCGTACATCATTTGTGGCATGGAAGAATACGGCGTTTCGGAGAATGGTGTGTCTGGCTTAAGACATTAAAATTATAATAATAATACTTACCTAAAACAAGTTAAAATAGTAAAATAAATATACATGTTGATACTTGAAAGTCCGTCATTTTAACGGGGGAACACAACTTTACCAACAGCTAGTTTTATGTTTTATATATATATATATATATATATATATATATATATATATATATATATATATATATATATATATATATATATATATATATATATATATATATATATATATATATATATATATATATATATATATATATACATATATAAGAGTGCAGTAGTGTAGCTTGAACAGTGCCGGAGTTACCAAAGAACCCAGTGAAATGGCGTGGACTACTAATCTTATTATTAGAAGAAGACCTAAGGACCCTATCCGTCGATGAAGAGAGATATTTAAATGTATCCCTGAGATAAGAAGGATATAATGGATCATTTAAAATAGAGAAAAGAACTAGTTACATTCTGGAAGTGCGCCTCTGTTGTATGGTTAACCATCTAAGCTTAAGCATATATCTACAGAAATATTTACACAACGTTCATTTTTTTTATAAGACGGCGATAGGCTCACCACCTGTCTCGTTGTCCTAAATAAGCTTCGGTGAAGGGTGGGTAGAAAAAAAATTATTTTCTAGACCTCTGCCTATAGCAGTATAGAAAATTGTATAAGATATATAAAAATTTTGAAGTTTTAATCCGTCGCAAAAAAAAACTTTAATTACTTGATCAGTTTGATATTATTATTACTTGGGGTATTTGATATATTTTCTCGTCTGGTTGGATTTTTAAACATGTAAAAATAAAAATACAAGAAATAAAATAAATAAAATATTATAAAATATATACGTAAAAATACTAATACATAAATATAATAAATAAATATTAAGACCCAACCAGACGGAAGCTCGACAAGCGAGACCAGACGGCCGAGGGTTATGGCGACAGGGAGAGAAACCGGCGGATGATGCCGGCCGTAAGGAGGAGCACCGCTTTCTGCATTTGAGCTCGGAGCGGTCCGTCGCGGAGTCCTAGTCACCTCAGATGTTCAGAGAGGCTATCCGGGATTAACCCACTCACTGAAACAACTATAGGAATAATTTCAGTGGTCACACCACCCCACATGTCAGTCACCTCGTGAGCCAGGTCCAGATATTTCGTCTTCTTGTCTTACTTTATTTTTTTTAATATTTCCTACAATTTAAGTCTGCATAATTCCTTTTTATAAGCTTCTGTTATCACATCTGAACGTGCGTACGATATCTGTTCTGAGACAGTTTTGTTTTAAAGCATTGACATAAGATTATCTGAAAATTCGTTTAGTTAGAAATTTCCACTGGCGAGTGTCATTTGAATATAAACTGTGTAAACGGGTGAGGCTGGCGTCGAGAGCTCATGTACCTCTCTTTGTGCGTATAACAAGATCAGTATCAACTTAATGACAATATATTGGTAATAAAATTAGATAGTCCATAGCGTCACTGGATGAACATCACCGGCAGTTCTCTGGACAGCTGGACTTTCATATTTATTGTGAACTAACTAGAAACATTATCGAATGACGGCTACAATCTGCTCTGTATATCTGTTCTCTTTATAAATATTAAAACCTTTTGATTTGAACTCTAAAACAAAGGAGTTAGATTTCTTTTCGTTACATTGTATAAATTGCGCTTAACTTT
The DNA here is from genome assembly GCA_029286605.1 of Sericinus montela. Taxonomy (NCBI): domain Eukaryota; kingdom Metazoa; phylum Arthropoda; class Insecta; order Lepidoptera; family Papilionidae; genus Sericinus; species Sericinus montela. Next base: position 3,523,897 of record JAGSMR010000031.1, on the reverse strand, counting down.
ATGACAGTAGGTCATAAGAAAGCTGAAATATGGCATAAATATTATGACACTTTTATCTTTGAGTGCGGTTGAAAAGTAAATACACACGGCTTAAGAAGACTGCTAGAAGATACCATTCGCACATCCAAAGTTTGCGACGGTTAACATCGCTGTATCTAGGCTCTATTTATTGCTATTTGATTGCATATAGTAAGGTCAGATTATTGTTAATGTGGTTTATAAAGTCCGTTTATATTACATACTTGTTTCATAATGCAAAATGCAGTGTAGATACGAGAACGTTCGTCTTGCAGCAATAAAATATTGATTTAAAGAGGCCGTATGTCATCAATCATTTTAGTTGAAATATTTTCGTTTGTAGTGGTACACGTAAAATGCATTAGTTGTGGTATTAGTGAAATTTATGGCGCAGAAGTTTCTTGTGTTAGTGTAACAATGAAGTCGCTTTAAGCGCCACCATTCGAAGATGCACGGTCGAATGTGCGCGATATGCGGACCGTTGAAGGATACACGCGATCATTGGCGATAGCGATCAGAAAGATTACTCACATCACGATACTTATCGATCAACTTTATTGCTTTTTTTGAAATCTGTACGTATCGTACTTAACTGAATTGGTCACGGGGTTAATTTAAAAAAAATATGTTCATCATTGGTATTTATTATTTAACTCACGCGTGGTTCCTAACCATTCAGATTCATCATTTTCTTCATACACATACATCTAGGTATCAGAGTTCTCTTGACCCTTGACTCCTTCCTCGAACAATTTGCTCACATGATCTTCAAAAATTAGTCTCAGAGTACCTCGCCCCTTTCATTGTTATCTTTTTCAAAGGTTTTATGAAATTCTTAGACGACCTTCTTACAGATTAAATGTTATTAATATTAATTTTCACGAATAGATATTCACATAATGTTAATATGTTAGTGAATATAATTGCTTCCAGCTATTTTTATTTCATACGACGAATTCGAAGACATTATTAAGATGATACATACCCATTTTTGCTACGAATCAACAATGAAATTATCACTATCTGGATAAAGTGGCGACCTGTAATATATTTTCAGATAGTGAAGCGTTTCATCGTAGACCAAAAGGTGATAAATTATTTGTAATCTTTATTAGTAAAATTCGTTTCGAGTTTTCATGAACGACAACCAACCAATTAAAAATAAACAGCTAGTCGTATGTTAGTTAGTTTAGAACAACTACTTCTAGTAGTCAGTATAGCATATTGTAAATAAAGTATATTATTTAACCGCTTTCGTAGTAGCGATAAGTCAGCCTTGTGATGTTTTTCAATTAAAACAATTAAGGTCAGTCGATCGGTTATTGACACAACCATCCAGTTTCCTGAGATGAAATAATTAAACAATTAACACAATTTGTGCACAAAAGACATTAGACAATTGCGGATTTTTGTATCGGTTAGTAAGACACGATAGCCAAGTGGTTGGGTGGTCGGAATTTCGAGTCAAGAGACCAGAGTTCGATACCCAGATATTTATTTATTTTGTTAATTATTTTTTGTATCGGTTATATGACATATATTTATATATATATATATATATATATATATATATATATATATATATATATATATATATATATATATATATATATATATATATATATATATATATATATATATATATATATATGTATATAAAGTAATATTTTTATCTTTCCAATACATTTAGAAACTAAGGTACAGCCTCTGCTGTTAAGCATGTTACCAACCACTACAGCCATAAGAAGTCATAAAGTCACAATCAATGGCTCGACGTGTAAAATTTAAAGATAAAAAGACATTAGACAATTGCGGATTTTTGTATCGGTTAGTAAGACACGATAGCCAAGTGGTTGGGTGGTCGGAATTTCGAGTCAAGAGACCAGAGTTCGATACCCAGATATTTATTTATTTTGTTAATTATTTTTGTATCGGTTATATGACATATATTTATATATATATATATATATATATATATATATATATATATATATATATATATATATATATATATATATATATATATATATATATATATATATATATATATATATATATATATATATATATATATATATATATATATATATATATATATATATATATATATATATATATATATATATATATATATATATATATATATATATATATATATGTATATAAAGTAATATTTTTATCTTTCCAATACATTTAGAAACTAAGGTACAGCCTCTGCTGTTAAGCATGTTACCAACCACTACAGCCATAAGAAGTCATAAAGTCACAATCAATGGCTCGACGTGTAAAATTTTGTAGATAACAGATACTTGTCACTCTCACGGCTAATTTAATTTTGTCGCTAACAGCCATGGTATCACGTTTGAAATTTATTTTTAGAAATCTTCATCTTTCATGTTATGTCACTGTCGAAATAAAATTATGTAGTAATAATTAATAAAAATTATACTTTATGAACAGAAACTTTACTAGTTAAATTCCAGAATCAGATTTAAAATTATAATAATAATAAATTATAACAATAACGTGTAGTACGATTAAAAATAAAAGTGATACATATTATACTATTAATACATTTTAATCAACGTGAGCCTATTCATTGAAGTAGTGATTTAAAAATGAACCCCTAAAATAATGGTACGTTATGAACGTTGTACGTACATAAATTAGTATAATTAAGGAAATAGCATTAACTACCCAACAACTGCTACTTAGTGTATATACAACTCAAGACAATCAATTTCATGAACGTCTTCAACCATTCATTCTAATTATCAGGTCAGAAACTTTGCTTTCGCCCGACAGATCATTGGTTATCATTAACGTTCATAAAACATTGAATTCGTTTATTTCATCAATTATTGTTTCGAAGATGCATATGGAGTTCGCTTGGCTGCTGTTAGAGAAGCATACATCCGTAGTCGTATTTAAAGTTTATCGGATTCATTAATCTCGTACCGAACGCGTGCTGATGTAGATTAATGTGCCGGCGCGGGCGCCAACGATACGATCGACGGATAGCATTTATCCAGAGACAGATGGGGATTCAAAAGTTTTCCAAAGTATTCAGTATCCTTAGGCACTATCTAATGCACGCACGCGCTGAACTTATAGCAGCGACGTATTCGTACAATATGACGGTGAGTAACATGTCATGATGCTCTGATAAATATGTCGTTGCTAGCTTACGTGCAATTGTATGAAAATACAATTGCAAGTAAGCTATTAATTCTTATTAAACCTTCACCTACGTTGACTAGTAAATAATGTCGAATGTTAGTTACCTTGTGTTTGCTTACAAGGTAGACAACAAAGATTAAATAAATGAAATAAAAAATTAATTAACCTAAAATTCACTTATTCTGCTAGACATGATATACTCGTATAGTAATTTTTAATCAGAGAGCCGTAAGTCCTTTTTTAGGTTTAGTTGAAGTTTTTATAGTCTGGCTAGCAATTTCATAACTAAATAAAGGTACACTTCTTTTCAGTTTTTCAATATTTAGACTATTCGTTTCTAAGGTGAATTGAACATAACTTATCATTATTCCAGTATCTTTATAATACTGCATTATATAACAGTATATACACAGTATATACACAGTATATACACAGTATATACACAGTATATACACAGTATATACACAGTATATACACAGTATATACACAGTATATACACAGTATATACACCTCTGCCATAGGGGTCGGTTTGTCATAATCATCACGCTTGACCAGCGGATGGGAAATCGTAGTTCAACTGCACTTTAGACAATATTGCCCGTCATCGGTCTATTAAATTTTGGACTAGTATTTTTCGACATGGCAATCTGTCGGTAGCCTTAGTAATTACATAGTAAGTAGTATTCACATAGCTATTCCCCTAGTCACCTCTTACGTATACTTAATTAAATAAAAATAATACATTGTTTATAGTTGCGGCATTAAATATAAGACGAAACGAAAGAAGTGTCACACTTTTAAGAATTTAACATATTTTAAAAGTACTATTAACTATCCATATAATCGATTGTGGTCGTTACGTGATTTATCTGGTGTCGATAAGATTTTAATGAAGTACTTTGATTGGTCGCACACGGATAGGGTAGACGTAGTTATCGGTGAAACGATAGCGCATTACATCGCGCCATTGCTTTTCGAAACCTATCAGCGTATTAAGTTATTAAATTAAAAATAAATTTCAAAAAATAACACGCGAAATTCAACTTTAAGCTATATACTGTTTAGATGCTATTCAGCTTATATCATGTAATTAACAAGGTGGATCATTCAGATTAGAAATTGGTAGATATCGGCACGTCGTTCATTGTGAAAACTACTCACGATACTACAGTACGATAAGATAAATTAAGTTGGAAAGTATAAATGATAAGAACGGGACAGAGCGGGTGCCACGACCACTATGGAGGACATAGTCGTTAAGCACCACCACATACGACATAAACAATGTTGTATCTCCAACGAATCAAGAATGTGCACACAAGGAAAACGCTTTGTAATACTTTCTTAGCGATTTAATTTTACCTACAAAGCATTAATTATAACGGAAAATATTAACTGCCATTAACAGTTTCCTCGCTAAACAACTAATGCATTATAGATAGCATTATTTTTCGTGTGGTTAGGACGTGGAAATGTACTCCCCCTTTCTTCCCGTGGGTTTCGTTCGATACGACTATAGAAAAATACACACACTATGGAAAGCTACCGATAGATGGCGGAGTAACGAACTCTAAATATACCAGACCAAAATGGAAGGTGGTCCGGTGACGGACTGCAGCGTCTACGAGCGAGGTGTATGGTACAGCGATCGCAAATCCGCTTGCCAAGCGTGGCGATTATGGCAAACCCTCCCATAATGTCTCAAATCTCGTAGTGGACTCTTACAGGCCGTTATGATGATGATTATCGATAGCGGTAATAAGAATATGTACTCACTGCAGTCACAATAGACTAGAGGTCATAATATTACTCGTACGAAGGCTTCCGATATATGTAGTTGGTATTTAGCAGCCAAAAAAATAATTGAAACGTGATAAAGGGCTGAGAGGTGAATTTCGAAAGACGAAATCGTTTTTCATATTAAATATTTTTTAATTTTGAATTTTCCAATATGAGCTTATTTATCTGTTCCTCTCCTCTTTTTCGTTTCGTGTCTGACATGTATTTTTATATTTATTGTTTCTTAGATCACGTTGTCCCGAAAATACCTTCGGTGGAAGGTGGGTCAAAGGGACTTAATTGCCTAGACTTGACCTCTGTCTACCCCTGTATTGGGAATTGCGTGAAGATATATATTTATTATTTATTCTTAGATCCGGACAACTTTCGTTATATTGTTAGGTCTAAAGAGGGAAGAACGTGGTAAAGGGGCTAAAGGGTATATATATATATATATATATATATATATATATATATATATATATATATATATATATATATATATATATATATATATATATATATATATATATACATATATATATATATATATATATATACATATATATATAAACAAACATGTATTTTATTACTAAAAATGAAACGTAAATATAACTGACAAAGTTTTTTAATTAGTTATCTGTTTTAAACGTAAGCACAATATTTTTATTTTTATGGTTTATCTTGATGTCTTTCACGCTATCATTCTATCATACATATTTTGTAATGCACTTTATTTAAACAGCGTTGGTTGCGTGTGAATAATAAACGAGTCTCTTACTGCTATAGTTTAGATCTTTGGATTAATTAACGAAAAGTAACGTTAGTAGAACGTGTACAGACTAATGATCGGGAATAGGTTCATTTGCATTAAACAGACAACGTAGCTGGTCTTAATTACTGGGAAAATTACAAATTAAAGAAAAATTAATGAGTCGCGGGATCGGCCGGCACGATCTCGCCGATGTACTTGTACACTACAACTGTTGTAATGATATTCATGGTTTATTGAAGACACTGCTTAATGAGATATCTCGTAATATTAATTGATGGTTTACGTCACGTCACAAGTACAAGACATTGACAAAGTTGTGAAAAAATAAAAATGTCTGCCAACCCCATGTCATGGGTGGCTTTAACGGTGTCCAAAGGAAAAACCTTGAAAATTAAAAACCACGTAGCGATAACCAGCAGATGGCAAGATAACTATCTTGAAAATATCAGACATAAAATAAGTAAAACACAAAATTGCACTTTGTTACTTTGTTCTCATACCATTCTTGGCCAAACTAGATGCTAAAGAAGAATTATATATTAGGTTATGAAGAGATTCGAAACATCCTTAATTTAAAATTATTAATTACCACTTCTAATAAAATAAATACATGTATATAGATGAATAAAATAAATTGCATAATTAGGTTTAGTTAAAATAGATTGATCGCAGTATTCATAAAAAAGAGTAAAAAAACTTAAATTGTAATACACAAAAAAAATTAAGCAGAAGCCAATAAAAAATAAACAAATGATGCTTCCTTCCATTCGTCGCTACTAATATAGTGTTGCAATTTGCGATCATAACAACTCGTGAGTTCGTAACGCATAAAACACTGAACGCGCAGGGGCGCCACAGAACTCCAGCTGCCTCATAAGAGATACTTTAAAATATACTCTTTACAATTTATAAATAGAACTACAAAAAAGAAAAGAGCTATTGTAAATATTGCTCTATTTTTAATCTTAGTCTGTCTGTCAGTTCGGGTTATATATGCTGTTCTGAAACCCTCTAACATATATATATATATATATATATATATATATATATATATATATATATATATATATATATATATATATATATATATATATATATATATATATATATATATATATATATATATATATATATATATATATATATATATATATATATATATATATATATATATTAGGAGGGTTTCAGAACAGCATAAGGATTGGGCACTGGAAAGGTGAAGGAATATGAAACACTCCATAAGGTAAATTGAGGTGTAATTTTATTTATTTATTTATTTATTTATCTATCTTCACGCACAATCCCTGACGGGGTAGCCAGAGAGAACAGATCGCCAAGTGTCACGATCCCTACATACTTCTTTCGCTTCTTTCAGATTCATCATCTTCTTCATACATGCACGTTCAGGTATCCGAGTACTCTTGACCCTCCTCTCTTTGAGCAATTTGCTCACATGGTCTTCGAAAGTTAGTCTCGGTCTACCTCGACACCTTTTAATATTAACTTTCGCGCTATATATTTTCTTCACCATTCAGTCTTCACTCATTCGCTCAACGTGCCCAAACCATCGAAGCACGCCCTTATCCATTTTTGAGACAAGGTCATCTTTCAAACCTGCCATATTGCAAATCTCTTCGTTTCGCTTTCCGTCGGCCATGGTAAGGCCGCACATTTTACGAAGAGATCGCATCTCCACTGCATTCAACCTGCTTTTATGCTTCTTCTGGCATACCCAGGTTTCGCTGCCATATAACAAAGTCGGTACCAACACTGCGTTATGTATTGCAAGGCGTGCACTTTTCACAACGCCTTGCCTTTTGATTAACGCAGTCAGGGCACCATTGACTTTGTTCCCGGCAGCGACACGCCTGTCCACATCTAAATCACATCTTCCATCCCGGCTAAACGCACTCCCCAAGTATACAATTTCATTCACCTGTTCTAGACATTCCTGATTTACCCAAATTTCGCACTTCGTTCTTTCTTCGTCCCTTTCAAATACCAGAACCTTAGTTTTATTAGCATTCAAACGGAGACCATTAATTTCACATTCTTCTTTCATACACGTGACTAATGCCTGCAGTTCTGTCTCTGATGGTGCTATAAGCACTGCATCATCAGCATAAAGCAGACAATTTACTTTTATGTCACCCAATTTCACACCCAAACAGCTATCTTTCAGCTTCTGTAAACAGCTGTCGAGATACAGTATGAATAGCCAGGAAGACATGACACAACCCTGTTTTACGCCCGTTTGGACGCTAAACATGGGTGACAGGTCATGCCCTACCCGCACACAGGCTTTACAGTCACAGTAAAGTGACTGCACAGCCCTTAGCAATCGACCATCCACACCATACCCCGGCAACAGTTCCCACATTTTCTTCCTTACAACCTTATCAAATGCTTTCTCAAGATCCACAAAAGCACAGAAAATCTTCTGGTTAGCAGCCAGAAGCTTCTCCGTGATCATGCGGAGAGAAAACATTTGATCCGTGCATCCTCTTCCAGGTCTAAATCCCCGTCATTGTTTCCCGAAAGCACTTTATTCAATCTTAAGGCTGTCGCACCACTCCGGCTCCTTCCAACCTCTTTCCAGAAGAGTTTGGAGTTCTCCTTGAAGTTGTGCGACAACCTTTCGTCCGCTTCCATTCTACTCCTTTCACGCACTTCCTCAATCAATGCTTTCGTGTGAACTTTCTGGAGCTTATATCTTTCTTTCCTCTTCTCTCTCATATCCTTATCATTACTAGAGGCCAAGTAGTCTAACCATGCTTTCTTCTTCTTATTTACAGCTTCTTTCACTTCGTCATTCCACCATGCATCACCCTTTTTACTACTACCTCATTTCACAGTTCCACACACGTCTTCCGCTGCACTAACCATTCCATCTCTAAGGCTCTGCCATATTTCTTCCACACCTTCTTTCCTGACACCAATGCTGTCCAGCTTTTCGGCTACCCTTGCTTGATATTTATTCCTAGTGTCCGCTTCCTGAAGCTTCCAGCTTCGGATGCTACCGACCGACTGTGGTTCTGGTATCGCCATCCGGTGGCGCCAACCCGCGAACAGACCCCTAAATCTAGTAATCACTAGATAGGGATCCGTTCCCAGGTCAGCACCCCGGAACACTCGCGTATCCATCACCTGTTTTCGCAGTCGGTCATCCACCAGGAATAAATCGATCATACTTCTCTCATTCTCTCTTGTTCTAGTAAACATATGGATTTTCTTGCGACTAAACATAGTGTTTGTCACAAGAAGACCCTTTTCCTTGCATACAGCCAGTATAAGCTTGCCAGCATCGTTAACCCTTTTATCGCCAAACATTCCAAGCACCGACTCGTACCCTGGCCGAGCGGTACCAACCCATCCATTCAAATCACCACATACAACAATTCTTTCGTTTCCTCTAACCAAGTCTAGAACTTCTCTTACATTCTCCCAAAACTCCTCCAGCTCAGCTCTGGACGACGAAGCCACCGGCGCATAAACAGCCAAAAGTCAGTCCCAATTTAAAGCGAACCCAGAGAAGTCTCGAGTTCACAACCTTATATTCAGTCATAACATCGACCAACCGAGACGACAGCAGCACCCCCACTCCCTGGCAGGCGCTCTCGCTCTCCGGGACTCCGGACCATAGAGCTAACGCCCCGCCAGGGAGCTCTTCAGTACCGCTGCCCTTCCGCTTGGTCTCCGACAAACACACGGCATCTAATTCTCTTTCTTTCATTATTTCAATCAACTCATTCGTCTTATCTTTCATGCCTCCTCTAACATTCCACGTGCCAACTCTGCACTCCGTCCTCCACCTTCCGCCGTGTCGGGCTGTGCGTGACGGGTGGCGGTCCCCATCGCCGCTTTGCGCCCTGCATTTCACACCAACGGGGACGAACTGGTGTGCGTCGCCTTGGGGGGACGCCCTAACCCTCGTAGGCATGGGTGCGCAGCTGTGTAGAATTGCAGCCCTGAAAAGGGCTGGCAGGGGTCGCGAAAAGCACGCTTCTACAATGACCCCCGAGGTGTAATCTTATTTGTTATCCTCGAGGTGCCTATAGTTACCGTCTGAGTTTTACTAGCGATAACTTTAAATCCATGGGACTTATTCCACTCAAAAAAAAATACGTGGAAATTGATGTTAATTTACCTATATACTCGAATAATAGGCAATAGGTTTAGGTAAACGTTCAATACGTCCGTGTATGTAAATTATTTTCGTAAAGGTAGTAGAAAGAAAATAATTGATAGGAGATGGAGTTATTAAATATTGCCAAAAGAATTGGATAAAAAGCCGCTCTGAGGGACACCGGTAGACGAGTACAAAATTAATCATTAATGCGAATATGCTGCCGGAATATGATAAAATTCTAATGAGTTCTCGAAAAACATCAATACGGAGATACGTATAATGTTTAGATATTCCCTGATAACTATCCTATAAATTAATTTATCTATATATTAAATCGGATATGAGCCGGCCCTTAGAAGAGAAATAATAATCATGTACGCTGTCGCTAAAATATTGCATTTCTAAAGTGAAGTCTGAGGTGGCGCAGGCGCATCTTATCGGCGATAGAACACGATCGCGCAGGCGCTGCCCAACAACAATAAACCATGACCATAACGCCCTTTCGCGATCATTTCCTGGCGACAAAATCAACTGATAGCATCAAGCCTTTCGTGTCCTCCGTAACGTTACGAAATAAATCAATTGTAAAGCATGTTCACTCAAATATATCCATTCAAAGCTTAATTTAAATAAGCTATCAAATTGCCGACATCTAATGAACACGACATTCCAATAAACCACAAGAAAATAATAATAGCACACATCCGAATCCACTTTAGACACATCTCATTTGAATAAAGTAAATTACGTTTCAATTCGAAAACCATGCCTACGATCAATTCTACGGGCATTTCTTAATTATCTATTTAAAAGAATAGATTGATTTAATTGGAATTTTAAATAGTTACGCAAAATAATTAAGTGATCAATTAACAGTAAATGTCTGAATGTCCAGCAGCTAGGTAATTATGTAGGGCATCGATTTTCTTATAGACAAAGAGTCTTTATTGAATCTATTTGAGAATTTCTTGTAAGAATATATGAACAACATTACTTGTTCATTCGAATTTTTACGTAACGTATTTCCAATATATATTGAGTTGCAAAGATTATACATATAAATCACGAATAAAAAACTTCGTTAGCAGAAACGACGATGACGTCTGGTGTATATTATAAAAGCTAAGAATTGTATTTTTTTAAAGTAGGGATTACTTAATTAATCAAAATGCGACGATGTTTTTTATTTATATTTATTTAAATCTTCACGCATTTTCTGGGCTAAACAGACAATTAAATCATTGCGACCCATCTTTCACCCAATCGTATTTGGGATAACTGACAGGTGGTGAGCATATCGCCGTCTTAGTCTCAAAGCCATTGATACAATATGCTTACATAGATACATATTAAGATAGATAAGTATTTTATATATACTTATAAATATCCATGACTCGTGTACAGACATTCACATTAATTACATAATTGATTGGTCCTAGCGGGACACGAACACGCATCCCATAGCTTCGAATTGGCAGGGTACTAGCAATTAGACTATCGGGGCGTATATCAGTGGAGATTTGAATAACTTAAGTGAGCCCTTTCGACGCCATCACACCAGCGCTAGTAGTCCTAGGCAAGTCAGCCAAACAATGTATAACCACCCTCTCCTCACCACATTATAATATATATGATTAAAAATCAAATATAACACAATCGTTTTTATATAGCGTTAAAATTTATATAGCCTTGAAATATTTTCTAAATAAACTAATGCATCTGTTCTTTACTTTGTTAGTCTTTGAAGCTCGTAATGTTTTAAATAGTAGTACGTTTTTAACTGCCTAATATTTAATTCCGTTCTATGATTGACGATGCACCGGAACGCCGATGTCCATTAATTGCATTATGCCCTGTGGCTTCAATTAACACTACTGGTAATTAAAATATCAAATGTTCGATAACTTTATTACCATTCACATTATATTTTAACGTCCATTTCTTACAGTCAAATTGTAAATAATCGATACTAAACGTCACTACGTGAACATAATAATAATTTGTTAATGAAGACCTCAAAGAGCTATAACCTTTCTAAACCACCCATGAGCGCTATAAAAATCGCCGAAATGATACGTCGTGTGCACACGAGAAGTTGAGTTATCATTGTCATTACCTTAATTGGCTGCCATCATGAACGTGCCCGCTGGATGGTGGAGATAGACTATGGCATCTCTTAATCATGCTTGTAAGTTATAACAATAAGCTATATCACTTTCTTTCGTTATCACTAACTTATTCGATAGATTATTAATGTACCCCAAGGTCAAACTGTTCATTTTGTTAAGTTAGAATTGACATCAACTTTTGAGATAAGCTTGAGTAGATATAAATACTATAATTGCAGCAAAATGATAAAACTATGACAATAATATAGAAAGAAATAAAGAAAGTCGTTTATTCGTGGACCGAATACAGCACGAAGACAATATAAAATAAAATAACGCAAGCTAAACTAAAACAACGAATATGACAATCCGTGCTGCAGTATACGACCACGAAATGGATCGAACTCAGTTGTAGCCGGGATAAGCCGACACTGATTTTCAGTCCGAGACTTATGGGAACTCGGACAGCTTTTCATAAGTATTTTTTATTATGAGTATATATCAGCTACAATTATATACTAAAGCTATATATAAATATTGTTGATACTCGTTTTGGTTACGGTAGATCGGGTTTGGTTATGGATTTGTTTACTAACTAACTACTAGCTAACTACCAACCTGCGCGATGCATGTTGGTAGTTAGCGATCCTGACTTTTATTCATTTATTAAGGCTATAAATAGTATATGGAACCTTACATTACGCTCATAACATTGTAACGAATTAAATTTCTGCTTTTCTTTGCTATCTATCACTGCTGCGAGCTATTCCATGACTTCTTTAAGCCTTCAGTCTTAGCAGCAGTCAAATTTTTACAAAACACTATTTTCTTACGACTTTGTGAAGAATAAAGTGCATTATCTCATTTCGGGCATCTTTTTTTACAGAAAAGGGAGGCAAACGAGCAGGTGGCTCACGTGATGGTAATTGATTACCGCCGCCCATGAAAACCCGCAATACCAGAGGCATATCAGATGCGTTGCGGCAGCACATTCCACAAAGTGCTAGTGCGTGGCAGAAAATTCCGTGAAAAACACACGGCGGTGGAATACCAAGCATCAAGATGGTGGTGATGGAATTTTTAACTATGCCGTATGGTACGTTGGTGTAATTCAGCGGCAGGGATTAATCCGTACAATTCCTCGGAGCACTTCCCGTAGTACATCTTGTAAAAAATGGAAAGAGATGCAACATCTCTTTGCAAGGCCAGGGTATCATCCGATCTGATAGAACTTGTTCGTCGACGATTCGAACCGCTCTTCGTTGAATACGGTCAAAGGGAAGGAGCTGGGATTTTGTCTAACAAAATCTCGACTTCAGACACAAGTTTGTTCCGGCACTCGTCGAGATGTTACCGAGAAATATTAGCACGGCCGGTGTATAGGGCATCACCAGTGCTGTCATCTACATAGCAATGGGTGTTACTAATTTGTAAAAAATCATTGATATGCAGAAGAAACAGGGTTGGCGATAGCACACAGCCTTGTGGGGCACCAGCGTTCACAGACTTGGAGTCCGAGCATGCATCGACGACGACGATGCGACCTTGATGCTCCGGTCTGTGAGAAAACTAGTGACCCAATTACAAAATTTCTCGGGAAGCCCATATGATGGAAGCTTCATGCCATACCCGATCAAAGGCTTTCGCTATGTCCAAAGTAACTGCCAGGGCCTCACCCTTGCTCTCTACTGCCTCCGCCCATCGATGAGTGAGGTACACAAGAAGATCACAAGCTGAGCGACCCCGACGGAAGCCGTACTGGCGGTCACTAATTAACTGGTGCTCCTCTAAGTACCTCAAGAGCTGACAGTTTATAATGAACTCCATTATTTTCGAGAACAAAAACTTATGTACAAATATATAATGAATAATACTACTATATGCTACGTTCTCACAGTATGTACCAAATTAGTACGTATTTGCTTCTAGGAGATCACTCTCTAATAAAAGTCTTTATGTACACCTGTTTCTGGCACAAACTACGGACATAAATGAATACTCCTAAATTAATAATAATAAAATTAAACCAACATGTGTGTTCAAACCAACCGTTGTTGAATTAAAGTATAATGAGTAAAAATACATATTGCATTACCTATTAATTACGTCAATAATATAGTTGTTTATCGTTCCCTTTCATTATCCATACCATGCGTAATTGCACTAAGATATTTTCTCATGCAACAGTCGAGCTAATACCTACGTCGTTGTTGGACTTGATTACCAAATATGGATGTACCAAAATGTGAATCATTTGTTTGCTTGACTCAGTATTATTATTTGTACCTTATTATATTCATATTTAGTCTTGAAATAAATAAAAATATATAAATACATATGTAGATAGGGACAACATCACATACATTGCTCGAATACCAATATAAGATGCATCTATCATTTAGTGTTGAAATGTTTTCAATGCTTTGTATTTTATGTACGCTTCATTTGTCATAAGTAAAAATTGTCAAAAATGCATGAAGAAAATAATAAAAGAAAATAATTTCATTTAATAAAACAACTTACCAATTAATATCATGGCATGTACACAACATAATCAAAAAAAAAATTAATCTAAAAAAATTATAATCTTTTACACTAGAAATTAATGAATGTGGTAATTTTTTATTAAGGAATCTTATTTCTGTTACATATTTTATTTATTGGAAATAATATTTTTATGATGTATCTTTCTAGGTGATCAAAAGAATATAATCATTAAATACTTGAGTATTTATAGTCATGTATTTCATTTAAAGTATATCGATTATGCAATGTAGGTACCGAAAAGATTCAGTTTAACAGCGGTCAAGCTGGTAGCAGCCTGCTGAGAAGCCTGTCTCCTGACGACACTAAATGCATAATAAACATTGTACCGGCTGGAATCGAAATCGATTTGATTTTGCGGCCTTCATTAGGGATCCGGTTCTTCATTTCAATGTCCTTTTGAGCCTTAATGATTCCGCGGTAACAACGCTTTTATTCTGTTAAATGCGGCATTTAGGAAGCGGCCCTTTTGAGTTCGTTCCGATGTTAGTCCTTTACGTTGTTTGAATTCTGTTTAAGATGTACCGCGTAACATTAATAATGTCTAATTAAAGCTCATGCAATATTCGAATCAACCGCGAAAACTTAATCGCTTGCTTTAAAGGTACATTCGATATAGCCATCAGTTGGAAGATATATTCGGAATCGCATGTGGAAGTCGGGTGGCGCGCGCGGTTGGCCGCCGGGGAGAGATAATGCCTATCTAGCCAATTAATATGCCTAATGCTAACATCATTATTACTAGGCAAAGCGCACTTAACATACTATATCCATTTACAGTTTGATTTGTGTAGAGCATCGTTGCGATTAATCGGAGAGCGGTGTACACCGACCCCGTTGATTTATAGCGAACGCGCGCGAGCGCGCATGCCTTGCCATGCGCCGTGCGCTCACTTCACACTAACAAACGTATTTCTCATTCATCTTAGTATACTTAATCTTCACGCATTTCCTGATAGAGGGGTAGCCAAATGTCTAGGCTATTAAATCTTTTCAACCCACATTTCACCAGAAGTTTGGGACAACGTGATAGGTTGTCAGCCCGTCGCCATCTTTATGTCCAAGTCAACGACATAAATTGTACATAAGTTTTGAAAAAAGTCTTCGGTACGAGTCTATCATCCTCGGGTCTCTTGACTCTAATTCCGATCACCCAACCACTCGCCTATCGTAACTCTAAGAAGTTAGAAGAAAAGTAAGAAACTAAGAGTTCGAACACCCGCTAGGCTATTATCTAGCTATTCATATACACATGATGTATATGACATTTAAAAGAATATGCTAGTGTTCTTTAATGTTTTTAAGGTAAAAACATTTTCTATGTGTATATATATATGGATGTATATATATATATATATATATATATATATATATATATATATATATATATATATATATATATATATATATATATATATATATATATATATATATATATATATATATATATATATATATATATATATATATATATATATATATATACATATATATATATATATATATATATATATATATATATATATATATATATATATATATATATATATATATATATATATATATATATATATATATATATATATATATATATATATATATTTATTTATTTTTACCTTAAAACATTAAAGAACGTAAGAAATATACTAGTGTCTACCTTACTTTGATCAACTTGTTTGCATATGAATTTGAGTATTAATATATAAGTTGAGTTCCATATTTCAACATTACTTTCTTATTTGACATTTTAAAAATGAGTAAGCAAGTGTATAAGTGATTAGTTCATTATTGCATTCATCTATCTATATCCATAGCTTCGATACGTATCTTAGGTTAATATAAATTTTTAATATGTTCATTCTACCACGAGTCTTTTAAACTACGATCAACATTCAATTTATTGCAGCCAGTACGATTAAAAAGTGTTTAAGGACTTCATTAAAATGATATTATAGATCGTTAAAACCCCACGTATATAGCTAAAGTGCTAAATCTTAGTTATTTAGCTATTTGTAAATAAATAACCCTAATGAAGGCTATGAAGATTGAGTCATTGCGTTGCCTATAATTTACTAAGCAGAAACGAGGAACTATAAACGTGCACTTCTAAAGTTAGTTGCAAGAAAATAACTCTGAAATGGCTAAAAGCAATTTTCTGTCATTAAATATTATTTGAGCTATAAAAAAACGTAACGAAGGATGAGTTTAAATATTTTTTGTATATTCTTAACTCTCACATCTTTTACCTCGAAGTGTAGGCAGTAGATATCCTGACACATCTCTTCATTATGTAATGTGTTTTAAATACTGCTGTTTATAGTAGCTGTATAAAAAGGACTCTAAGTCATTCTCTATAAGGCACCTGCAGCAAGTGGATCAAACATAGACTTGAATCTTCACGCATTTCAAAACTGTTCTCAATTTTGGAGTACACCAAGATCGAGACTATTAAGTGGTGAGCCTGTCTCAGTGTCCAAGCTAACGAAAAATATACTTACATATTTATATAGATCGTTTATTCATATAGCCTATAGCGAGATTCGAACTCGTAACCCGTACTGTCACTACCAACCAGGCTGTTGGGTCGTGAAGAACCTGAAATCCTAAATTAATTTTTATTTCAGAAAAACATCTAAACAAAACCGTATTTTGTCCCAACTGCAAGGATAGAAGTTATCAGAATAATAAAAATAATTTAAATTTTGTCTAACTTTTCCTTAAACAAACCTTCACGTGTAATTTTTTAAAACTCACTTTTTTTAGTAAATGTAAAATTAAATATCTTCACGCAATTCTCAACAGGGGTAGACAGGGGTCTAGTCTAGACAATTAAGACCCTTCGACCCACCTTCCACCGAAGAATTTTTCGGGACAACGTGACAGATAGTGAGCCAGTCGGCGTCTTTATATCCAAGCCAACGATATAATTCGTACATAAGTTTTTGAAAAACCCATCTTTACGAGCCTGCCACCCGGGGATCGAACTCGGGTCTCTTGACTCGAAATTCCGACCAACCTACCACTCGGCTATCGTGACTGATTTTAATAAATGTTTATATTAATAAATTTTATATTTTTAATATTTGTTAACTATAATCATGTCTAAATAGTTCTTAGTCAATGTCTTAATTTTAAATAAATATAAATTAAACAATAAATGTTAAGCGATAAAACCTCTTTATTACATTGATCCAACATTACCCCAATTACTATGCTCGCAAGAACTGGCTGTAGTATAATATTACAAGCATTGTAAAACATTTAATAACAAGCATGTAATTTGGTTGCTATGACTCGAGCAATCGCTTTTGTTCCAACAACGTACTTGATACCCGTTTCTGATGGCAACCCATAAATTTTCTATTCTATACAGTATATACTAATTAATTATTTTTTTTTTGCTTGTTTCAATTAAACACTTCACATTCATTGCTGCATCTGATCTCAAAGTAAGAATAAAGCACTTACGGAGTCGGAAATAACGAAGGTAACACAACCGGATCCGAGACAATGTAGAGAAAGTGGATTTCTATATTGATCCGTTCGGGAATCGAACCTCAGAGTTACTCGTAAATCGGTTTGTCGTCATGGATGGATGGAGGTCGTCAAAGCTTGATCACCAAAGTTATTACGATGATGTTATAATTTAATATAATTGCTTTTTCATACATTGTTAACCTATTTAAGTTTTTATTATAATATTAGTATTTGTTATATCGCTTCCACTGCTTAGACCACGTACAATCGTATTGAAACATATTTTAACTAGGCTATCTTTAAACAAAGTTATTTCACAGTGTATTTTAACTGAAAAAAGTCTCGATAGCCAAGTGGTTGGGTGACCGGAATTCGAGGCAAGACACATGAGTTCGATCCCCTGGTGGCCGGCTCGTATCAATGGTTTTTTCAATAACTTATGTACGATTTATATTGTTGCCTTGGACATAAAGACGACGACGCGCTCACCACCAGTCACGTTTTCCCGGAAAATGTCTTCGGTGTAAGATGGGTCGAAGGTACTCAATTGTCTAGACTAGATCTCTGTATTGAGAATGACGAGGAGATAACATGAATAAATTTTATTTACTATGTAATTTACAGACATAACGGAGAGCGAAGCCGCCGGTAAAAGCTAATTTATTATAAAAGGAATAATATCCAAAGATATCAATAATAGATTATTTCTAAATATATTATTTAATTTTAATATATTATGTGAAAATAAAATACTAAAATGATAATAAATGTGAAATATGTACTGTATACTTTATGAAATATGGCTTTGAATTAATGTTTTTACAGTAATAACACCTATCTCGATTAACTTGGGATATACTTAATATTTCCCAAATTGTTACTGTAATTTTGGAAATACAATATGTACTAATTTACGTAATAGGTTGGGGAAAGTCTTTTCGCATTATAAAATGTATGAACTTGTAATAATCTCTTTGGCTATACTATTTGTATCTGGCTGGTTTTGGTATCATTAAAAGTTTAAATTTTAAAGGAGATAATTCCAAATTCAAATAAGGAAAACGTGTGATTGTTATTTATTTTTCGTACTGCCAAGATGAGTGAAACCAATTAACAAGTTCGATACATTATTAAATTTTACTACAAAAAAGGTAAAAATGCAACGCAAGCCGCGAAAAAAATTTTCGATGTTTATGAACCTAGTGCAGTGTCTGTGAGGCTAGCACAAATTTGGTTTAAGCGTTTTCAATCCAGAAATTTTGATGTCAAAGATGCAGTCGCTCTGGTCGCCCTATTACGGATAAAATGGATGCCATTTTTAAAATGTGGAGGAAGATCGGCTTATAAGTAGTTACGACGTAGCTAAAGAACTCGGAATTGACCATAAAACAGGTTTGTTTTGTAGTCACTTCCCAGTCAAATCAGTTTGAAAAAAAACTGGGTACACAAAAAAGCTCGATATTTCGGTATGTCACGAACTCTGAAAGAAACCTAGTGAACCGTGTACTTATTAGTGTTTCTTTTCTTTATTATGATGTAATAAAACCGAACCGTTTTTGAAGAAGCTGGTAACTGATGATTAAAAGTGGATCACGTACGACAAGAAAGTGCGAAAAAGGTCGTGGTCAAAGGCCGGTCAGGCTTCACAGACTGTGGCGAAACCCGGGTTAACTCGCAATAAGGTGATGCTCTATGTGTGGTGGGGTTGGAAGGGAATTATACAATATGACCTGTTAGCACCAGGCAGGACCATCTATTCTGAACTCTACTGCGAACAACTGATGAGATTAAAGCAAGAAGTTGAGAGAAAGCGGCCGGAATTAATCAACAGAAGTGGTGTGGTTTTTCATCATGATAACGCTAGACCTCACATATATTTAGCCACTCAGCAAAAATTAAGAGAGTTTGGCTGGAGGTGTTAATAGACGACGTATAGTCCTGATCTTGCACCTTCAGATTTTTTCTCCTATTTTGGTTTCTTCATAATTCTTTAGGCAGTGTCAGGTTAACATCACGAGTGGACTGCCAAAACCATTTGTCGCAGTATTTTGATCAGAAGCTCCAAAATTTCATCATATGTCCCTACCTACAAGATGGCAAAAAGTTATCGAATAAAATGGAATCTACATAAATAATAATAAATAAATATCTTCACGTCTAGTCTAGACATTAAGTCTCTTCGACCCACCTTTCACCGAAGATATTTTCGGGACAACGATACCGGTGGTGAGCCCGTCGCCGTCTTAATATCCATGCCAACTATACAATTTGTACACAATTTTTTGAAAAACCCATTGGTACGAGCCTGCCACCTGGAGGTCGAACTTTTGACTAGAAATTCCGACCACCCAACCACTCAGCTATCGTGAAGTATCGACTGCATACTTTAGTTAAATGTAAGTGAACTACATTAAAAATTGATGTGAATTTTCTTAAAAAATGCGAAGAAACTTTTTTCCCAACCTATTATGTATAGTACCTAGGTGACTAAGCTACGGTTGATGTCAAATACATAGCCATTTTAACAATGATTTTATCTTTTCCGTGTCAAAACGAATGTGTCACCGAGCGAAATTTTTATTATACATAGCTATACACTTTGCAAAAATACCTTTATGCATTCAGCCCGTCAGTATGTACGTTGTACATAAAAGTTTTTTTAAATAAATGATATACTCGTATTAAAAAAATTAAAGAAAAAAAAGTTAAAATTTCAACTGACACGGGCGGGATTCGAACCCGCGACCTACACCGATCGAATCCCGCCCGTGTCAGTTGAAATTTTAACTTTTTTCTCTTTATTTTTTTTTTTAATAACAAAAGTAAAGCATATTTATATGCTTTAAAAATCAATAAAATTGCATAATTAAGATTTTTTATTAACGAAATATCCACAGTACTTGCGACCTGCTAGCTCTCTTGCTGAGAACAACCTTAAATTAAATATCACATGATCAGAGACAGGGAAACAGTAGCAGCTATTTAGCAGAGGCTAGTTCGAAGCCAGCAACACCCACACTGTGATTTACTTGATCGCTGTCTGTCGCTGTTCTAGAGGATTTACTGTGTGATGAAATATCAGCCAATCCGTGACGAAATATGCCACCATTATGTCGAACATACTTTGAAATATTACGTTGATTTGTCAGGATTATATTCAATAGTCATTCAAGTTTGAGTCGAATATATGAATGGCGTTTTTGATATATTTACTTTCTGATGAACTAAAAAAGTATGCGAGTTTTTTTACAATGTAACGAAAGAAATCTGCAACTTATTTCTGTGCTAACATAGTATTGGTATGTAGGATTATTAATACAGGAATAAAATTATAAGTAACTTTCCCTTATTTGAACTGAATAAATTCCGATGGATATCATCAATGCTTATTATAGTCGTATGAAAAAAAAAGATTTACAATTTAACTTATCCTGTATAAGATAGATGATAGGATACATATACAAACAGCTAGCAGGTCACATGATGGTAAGTAATAATGGGCATAATATTATATATTAATCATAATGTGGCATTCTCAACACCAGAGAAGCCAGTGCATTGACATGTTGTCAAGAGGTTGATATTTATTTATTCGAAGAAAAAAACTACGTAATTTTTACAAATATTTTGGGCTAGATTTTTATTTATTCGAATAAGCAAAGCAACTTTAGCATTTGTGGCTGAACTAGGCTTATGAATATACCTGTACAGCGACAGTACATTTTTCTTGTTTTTAGTTTTACTAGCCTAAAACAGAAATCAAGATAACAAAAAATACAAATTCAAATGATTATTAATATTATGCATATGCATGTGCGTCTCTCTGTGTGTGTGTGTGTGTGTGTGAGTGTGTTTTATACACACACACACACAACTCATATCGGAATGGAGAATAGTTTTTCAGTAGCATCATAGCTCAAAGTCTTTATCTAATCGGTTATATTATGTTGGCACCAATTTGTATGTTTATCTGAGTATATGTATGTTGTTTTGTAGACTTGATAATAAATATAAGGTCCCAAAAACCTTATAAAGTTATATATTATATAAAGTCTACATAAACCACTAGACGTATTATATTATTGTAATATTGTGATTACAGTTAATAAAGTCTTCATATTTGACTTTTATGAAGTGAATTTCTTTGTCTTATTACAAATAACAATATGCGAGAAAGATTTTATTTATCAACGACTTACAACTGAATAACTAAAGCAGAAGTAAGTAGAAAGTTGTCTCAACAGTTGGCTTTCAACCAGCTCGTAATTTCTGTCAGTTCAGTCTGAAGAAAATAATTTAGTGAGTGAATAATATGCCTGCAACATTACCATACTCGTCGTTTTATGAGCCCTTGTAGTGTTTAGGCGCCCACTCAAAGAGCTTAGCTTGGTAACTATTAAAATATATCTCTTGTTTCTATATTGCTGGATCTTGCAATGGCAGATATACATGGATTGATATAGAATAACTAGCTACTAAGGAAAAACAAACCGAAGATGTTTAGCAACAAACGTCAAGTGTCTGTATAAATTTTTATCATTTAAATGTAATATAGGACAGCATACTCCATGCATATCTTGACACTCTATACGCAACATCTTTAGCTATTATCTTTCAATAGAGTTGCGCGAGCGGCGGACTTATCAAGCAATTAAATCGACATTCAGAAGCCAATTCAGCTTTAATTCCGTGAGTGCATACTACTTTATACCGCCCAACAATATACAATGACTTGGTTAAACGACAAATGCTTTTTGATTATGAGTAGATATATGAATAGGCAACAACTATTTTCTCGTAAAAACATTTAATAATTACTTTTTAAGTCAATACTAGAGATGATAATAGAAGACATTTTTTTATGGAAATGAGTGGCAAACGAGCATATGGCATGCGTTGCCGACCTTAAATGCAGTTGCGAGAAAATTAAGCAATTTAATAAAATAATAAAAACACAATAAATTAATCATTAATTTCTTATGAAAGTTATATATCACATATACATTGAAATTGGTACAGTTTTTTCTACTTACTGGGGAAGTTTTATGTTGCATGTTAGTTTTTGAGACAAACTATTATTAATTTCGTATGATTGTTCATGTATATTCGTCAAAGGTGTTATACAATGGCATTTGCTAGTTGATGGAATTGGATCTGATGAATTATCATTATCAACGAAGGTAGACGAAGGAAGGTGGACGAACGTTCTCTTCAGTATTGTCAGGTGGAGGAGACGGAGTGGACTTTAAATAAAAAAATTCCTTAGTTTCTAGCTTGTTGTTTAACGAATCAGCAATATAGCCTTCTGCAACTTTGTCCGACTTCCAACCTCCTAGTAGCTTTAAGGACATCGAATTGGCTCCTGAATCTGCCAATAATGTATCAGAGGTCCTCCTGAAGCTGCGCCCAGTATAATACTCAGCATCCGGCAGAACAAGAAACGTAGCTATTTCTTTTGTCACATTACCAAATGTATTTATCCAGATTGCTTGAGCTGTACACTTCCCTTTTTGATAATTTTGGAAAAAAAAGGTCGGTTTTTGCTTTTTGGGACCGCTGATTTATATTTTTGCACTATTCTAAGAAAATCTCTTTCAATAACCGAAGACGACGTGCTCCATCTCTTCCTTCATTCAAAAAACTTCTTAATTCCTATTATCTAGAAACCTAACGCCATTTCCCACGTTTTTAGTTTCATTCCCTTTTTTTTTCACCATCTCCTTATTTCTTTATTCATAAAAAAATCCTTTATATTACGGCTGCCATCATTTAGTAATCTATTTTGAATAATAGCGGTACACCACCCTCCTTTTCTTCGTTATTTCTTCATACGCTTCTATAGCAAGGTTGTCTGGAAGAAATTGCTTTTTAGTAATAAGACCGCCTCTTGTACTAACTATATGTTACTTGTACTTATTTTCATCTTCCTTTGTGGTGTACAATAAAGAATATATAAATAAATAAATAAATAGAAATAAGAAAGCTTCCCAGTATCTTATTTTTTGTATTCGGAATCTTGATTAGTAGCATTTTTCCATGGGCTTCCATATCTTTTAAAGTAATATTGGCTAACTCCTCTATGCGGCAAGCTCCAGAAACGCCAAAAATTAACGCAACCTACAAAAAAAGGGAATTCATTTATATTTTTTTAAATAATATATTGACTATATTTTGCGATTTCGTAAACTTAATACTAGAGAAGAATATAAGTATTTATTAATAAATTATCTTTGTGGCTAAATAACGATCATCGTGAGCTTCGTTGAAAAACCTTTCCACTTCCTTCGATGTTAACATTTTCGACTTTTTTGTTGTAAAACCGTCTGATTCTCGTTTTAAGAAAGCGTTTAGCTTTGGAAATTCACTTATATCCACGTTTTTACCTACTCCTCATTCCTCATTTTTACATACTTTTTGTCATCGAAAACTTCGATCATAACGTAGAAGGCTTTAATTTTGCTGAAAGTTCGGAGAAGTATGCCAACATAATATTTTCTGAAAAACTTTTGCTTTTTTCTCTTCTCTCCATGCAATTAATTCGTCGTATGTAGATATGTACTGACTTTGTGACCTTACCGGTAAAATGTTCTCCGAAACATTTTGTGCAATTATACTAAGTTCCTGTGGCGTTAATTCAAATAAAATATCGTCGAAATTACACATTTTATACAAAAAACAACTAAACTCGCAAAGAACATTTTTGGAAAATGGCGCCAACGGTAAATGAATATAAGCAGATATTTTTTTTGTTTTCTTCAATCATTCTGGGTAGGCAATAAAGCCAAGGCTTTAGTAGAATTTTTTTTATTGATATGAAATGAAAATATAATTTAATGAGATGAAATGAAATGAAACGTAACCCAACTCATTGAATCAAATCATTAAATCTGATACTAAAACAAATTGGTAGCTTCTTTTTAGAAATATTTTAATTAATCATAAAAAATGAGTAAACTTTTTTAGTAAAAACTTGGTGGTTGGTTTTTGCTTTTTAATAGATATTATTTTGACAATTGGGAAAGAGAACGCACTAGTTCGAAAAAGGTAAAGAAAAATCTCGAGTATGTAAAAGCCCACATCCCGAATGCTACATGTCCCTGCAATACGACACTTTTTGAGCAACTGTATTAAAAACTAAATAGTGACAATGATGGGCATACGGAATGTCAAATCTCAAAATTATAAAGTTATCGAGATTAGTATGGTTTTAGTACCTATTACCTACAAAAACAATTTATTTTTTATTTAATGAGATAATGGTAAAAACGAGCTAATTATCCGTCTCATGATAAATGGCTACTGCATTCCATATCACCTGCAAATCATTTCAGACGAAGAAGGTTACAGATGTGCTTTCATCCAGGAAGACTAAGATAATGCCGCATCATCTGTGATTACACTTCCTCTCTATACCCTTTAAACTGGACTACAATAAGCGTTACATTGCTACATTGCGGCAGAAATAGGTAAGAGCGTGGTACTGACCTAGACGTCTCCGAAGTAGAGTAAGTGCTTTTATAGATTAGTTACTAATAGTAAACAAATAAAGTATAGTATTTAAGTACCGTGGTACACAGAAAATACGTGCCTAGTCGTGGAGTTGCTGAAACCAGCCCGTCTAAGTGAAAATAAGTGCCGTGGTAGTACATTGGAAAGGTTGACCGGTTTATAAACCCAGGCTCGGTGCCCGGGTCGGCATCACTAAAATTTTTCATAGCAATGTTATGTGCTGAATAAAACACGAGCTAAGCGGTAAATGAAAATATAGTGACACCTGAGAAATAATAGTAAATCCGCCAAACGTTTTGTAAAATCTCAAAGAATATTTGCAAAAAACATTTACATTTTAGATAGAATGCGATAATGGTTTACAGTTCTGAAAATTTTTCAGACGGATTTTCAATTCAAGCTTTTGGCCATACCGAACGCTTCTCAATTTAGGCGTTGGTGCTCGTAACCGTTAATTTTGGCCCAATATTTTTTCGTGATGGCTATCATGCCATCTGTCGGTAGCTACTACGACATTAAAGGCATTTTCTTAATCGCCTCTTTAGACAGCCACGATAAGAAAGTGATTGACATATTCCCATGTCGTTAACATGCGGTGACCTTTACTTATTAATATTTTATAACTATATAAACAATGTAATATAATATTGAAGAATAAATATCAAAGTACCATAATGGAAACTTATCCAAATAATAGGGTCATTACTTTCAATAATGAACACTGCGTGATGAACTTTCATATCGGAGCAAAGGTGGGCCGTGACATTTTTAAGCCACTTTATGATTCTCATCGATTATAAGAGCTTTAAACGTCTTAGATAGTAAAGTTATTATAGAGGAACTGCGATGATTTATGTTATTAAATTAACGGCTGTTTAAAATAATGTCTTAAAAATGAAAGAGTATGTTGTTGAATAATAAATGCGGAATATCTCGTATCGATTTCGGCTCGCACCGCCCGGGACCGAGACAGGACGGGGCGTGTTTCTGGGCTGGTCTTGTAAATATTCATAGCGGCAGCTGGTGACAAAACGCTTTTCATCGGCAACGGGATGGCCACCCGAAGCGCAACTTATAGCATACATCTCTAGAACTGACGTACATGCATGCATAAACTTATATGGATGATTTTCATGTAAATACAGGTTCTTTATTCAAATCGGTGTTTTAACTCTTGCACTTAGCAACTCTCAAACTCTCGTTGAATTTGTCTCATTGTAAACACTTTATATTATATTCAAAGTCTTTGCACCTAGAATTGAATTTAATTATTAGACCAAGTTAAACCCATAATAGCAATTTAGTTATAATTCAAAGTAAATTTTATTTAATAATAACAATTCAAATTCGGAGAATCATCAATGCCTATGTGCATTTGTAATATCAGAGGATATTTTTAATTCGATTACACACAGAAATACTTTTTTCTAAAATTTCTCTCATAACAGATTATAATTAAACGGCATAAAGTTCATATCTTCATTTTTAATAATAAATAAAGTCACGATTGCCGAGTGGTTGGGTGGTCGGA
Source organism: Sericinus montela (assembly GCA_029286605.1). NCBI lineage: Eukaryota > Metazoa > Arthropoda > Insecta > Lepidoptera > Papilionidae > Sericinus > Sericinus montela. Next base: position 3,496,847 of record JAGSMR010000031.1, on the reverse strand, counting down.
ATTTCGAGTCAATAGACCCGAGTTCTATCCCCAGTTGGTAGGCTCCTACCAATGGGTTTTTCAAAATTACTTATGTATCAATTATATCGTTGGCTTGGACATAAAGGCGGCGACGGACTCACCACTGTCACGTTGTCCCGAAAATATCTTCGGTGGGTCAAAGGGACTTAATTGTCTATACTAGACTTCTGTCTACCCCTGTATTGGGAATTGCGTGAAGACATTTTTTTTAATATTAAATAAAGCGTAACTGTTCGAAAGATTCGTAGACCATTCGTCAGTCCGGCAGTGGCTACACGCGCCTCAGGGGACCAATTTCGCTGTTCCCACAACAAATCGTTAAGTCAAAGGTCAACGCCTAATTGCGCGGCGTTATCGACAGATCCAAGCGCTCCGGGAGAGAATATTTATCAATAACCTGTAATTAAAATCATTTTGTTGGAGCCAGCCGCGTTGTCCCCGAGGCGGATTATTACACATTCGCAGCGAGAGGTCCGCGTCCGTTATTAGCCTGGACATTTTTATTCCTCTCTCTTTAATTTCCGTCACTGGACATAAATGATGGCGCTGGTATCGCTGGAGCGCCGCGGGGACGCCGTTACCTTACCCCGTTGGCCACAGTGAAAACTAATCAGTATAATAAGTGTGGCTCAGTTAAGAAGCCAATATTTCTAACACTGTCATTATAACCATTTAATCCTGGCCCTAAACCCAATTGCTAAAAACAAGTTTCCATTTTAGTTATCAAAGATGTTATCGTAGCAGAAACTTGTAAACCTTAGTGTAAAATTAACATAGTAAAATTAAGCTCATTATTACAACTAAAATGGCATAACTAATGAGGCTGTCAGTTAATTAAAATATTAGTCACCGCCCTATAAAAGTCCACTAATTGACATAGACTTTTTGAAATAATGATTTCTTGTATTTACGCGAACACTATACATGTAAAATAACTTTTTATTTTACATTATTTTTACATTATTGAAATAAGTCACATATTATTTGTTTTTGGTTTACATTAACCACGATAGCCGAATGGTAGGGTGGTCGCAATCTGAGTCAAGAGACCCGTGTACGATCCTTAGGTAGTAGACTCGTAGCAATGGCTTTCTTCAAAAACTTATGTACGATGATATCATTGGCTTGGACATTAAGATGGCGAAGGGCTAGCTACTTCTCACGCTATACCAAAACAATGTCTTCGTAGAAGGTGGGCCGAAAGGACTTAATTGTCTTGACTGTGTCTACCCCTACTATCCAACCCCTACCCCTGAATTGGGAATGACTTCAGACCTAACCCTTATCCCTGAATTGGGAATGGCATCAAGATATATTTTTATTACCTTGATGGAACTTTGGGCGATGCATAGGAGGGATAAAGGATTCGCTATTTGAATGATTCATTATGACCTTATTGCCAGGATAAGTCGGTGTAAAAGCGTAAGACGATTAATTAATATCCAAATAGCATTATGTCCGCCTTTTGTTCCTCTATATTTTATAATGTGCAATAAAGTTGAATAAAAAAAAACTATACGCGAGTTTTTCTAGGTATTATACTCTGCTTTATTACATAAGTATCTTCTCATCTTTAAGTAACATCATTAATACCCTATAAACAAAGGGCTTGACAGACGTATGCTACTGTTACGTGAAGATCAGAAGGAACATCTCCGACAGAAGGCATCATAAAATTCTGAACGCAATATCCGATAAAGCTTCCCAAATACCGCGCACAAAAGCGAAGTGCATTTTCAGTCCATTGTGAGCTACTAGTTCTACTACAAGACATACACCCCAGTTATCAGATAACGCCAGACTAAGTGGCCCCGCGTCACGACGTCAAACCACTTGATGAATTATACAAACACCAATCAGTTAATTATTTTATTCACGTCGTTCAACCTCTTATCTAGCTTCGTGTTCAACATAATTGATATGTTAAGTCGATGGAACAATCGGGCCGACAGAGCCTTAAGATAGAGAGGTGATCTTCCTAAAATTCAAAAGAACCGCACACCGTTACCCAACCGATCAAGTCGTCATCTTACTTCACAGCGAACACAATAAACTACTTTAACATAATACGTGTAAGTTTGATCTGCTATTGTCTGTCATGTAAGCTTACCATAACCGAGTGTAGTAACAAGTCTTTTCTACGCTCAGCCTTTTTAATACTTGAGAAATGGGTACTACTGGGGTCATTAAAACAAAGCGAGTTGTAGGATTATATAAGTCACGGTAGCCGAGTGGTTAGGTGGTCGGAATTTCGAGTCGGGAGACCCGAGTTCGATCCCCAGGTGACAGGCTTGTACCGATGGGTTTTTCAAAAGTTATATACGAATTGACAACAAAGTGACAAGTGGTGACCCCATCGTCGTCTTTATGTCCAAGCCAACGATATGATTCGAACATAAGTTTTTGAAATACTCAATGGTTCGAGCCTGCCACCTGGGATCGAACTCGGGTCTCTTGACTCGAACTTCCGACCACCGAACCACTCGGCTATCGGGGTAATAATAATATTAAATAAACATAGAATTTGCAGGATTTTGCCGTTGAACACATGGGTTTTATAATATACTTACCTACTTCAAGTAAGAAGAACATTCTAACCTTGTCTGAGAAATCATCTCGCAAAAGTTATTTATTAATGTAAAAACATCCTCGAAGACTAATTGGACCTTTATTGAACACAATCGCTAAAGTTTTGCAAAAAAGTAATTATAAATATTGTATCAGTATTTTTTATTGAAATTAGTGGAGATATTTTCCACGACAATTCGCAATTTTTATTCCAACATTATTTTGGATCCTTATTCCTCATCGGAACGAGAAAGATTACTTAATTGCATGCAATTAGTATGAAATTTCATTACTCGATGTTAATCTCGATATTAACAAAGAGAATTGTAAGTAAGCACATTTGGTTTTTGAAAAAAGTGTTTAACACTTATCATATATTATCAGAAACGTTACTTTGAACGAGTCTTTCGAGCAGCATTAATAACAAGCGCACGCGCTGATGCCCTTGAACATTCCTCTTCGGATTTATTCACTTCTATATAAAGCAATTAAGTTGTTCCCTTTGAAGCGCCTCGTCCAACAGACTTAACTTATCTGAAATGCATAGGATTGAATTATTAGTAGCAATTAACGAAGTCCCAAAATATGTGTTATCAATATTTTTAATACAGTAGCCACTTATATATTTAAATTTTATGTACGCGTGACTGAGTTCATTATAGAAGTATTTTCGGTGTTAATATTCTAATGAACGTCTGTAGATTGACCGACTAATGATAAGTATTCTTTATTTCTTCTTTTTCATAGACCTTTCTGCGTTATATCGGATTCAAATGAATCTTTTTAAATATTAGAAGTGTTTGTTATGGCATTTAAAACACTGGACATTAAAACACTTCTATGTGGTGGTAGGCTATGCAATTATTTGTTTAGATAGTCCAAGTACATAAATGCATTTGATAAAGGGAGAGTACATATTTAAAACGAAAAGTCATGAAGTGAGTTAAAACACATAGACGGATGAACTACGTCGCTTGCCTGCAGTATATTGTTTAATGGTTTCCATTTCAAAATACTAATGTTTACCTTTTAAAATCCAACAGAGGAAGCTAATGATCGCTACGCTGATAGTTATCGGACGAGAATACTCCATTTTCTAATCTTTATAAAGCCTTCAAAAATTATGACGGCCCTAATACCGACGCGCACCGGTCGTGTGTCCGACGTGCCTATCACACAGGAATGCGATGGTATGCGACGCTGGATAAGTGTTGGATTTATAATTTGTAAATATTAAATATTCATGAGCCCGGGGAACACGGGTCAAACATTCGTTTTATAAGAGCCGAGGAACTCTACCCTCATATTTATTAAGGAGGTATACGTAATTATCATAACTGACTTAACGGAACATCTTTTGACCTGTCTAATGGATGTGGAACACAAACTTGAAAATTGAGATCGGAATATTATTTTGTTAGAAATAATCATTGACAAAAAACTGATAATACTAAAACAAAAATTTTCTATACGAGTACAACAAATTTTCGATTTAAACAAATCAATGTTCCTACAAAAATTGTAAATGTAGTGTTAATATAATTTGTATAACTGAGTCGTTAATTTAACTGTTTTATGTTAAAAACACGCTGTGTATCTGGTTTGTTACCTTTACTTTTAAACTTAAAATGCAAAAGATACTCCGTTTTGTACAAGATTATTCTAATAGTAATTTTATTGGTATCTTTAAGTATAATCGAGTTCGTATTAGAGGACAAATGGTGTAATCAAAATGTTAAACTACATTAGATATTCTAAAATACGTTTACAAAATCCTACAGCTGTACTAGATAAAGTAATGGATTTGATACTGCTGTGCATTAACTGTTCATTATTTAAATTTGAAAGCAAAACATTTACACTTGGTTGGTATAGAGAGAGAGAGCACAATTATTATTATATCATTTTACCTTTCGAACTATTTTTTTATAAACTCTCTCATCCGATCAAAGTAATTCGTCTGTTTCAAATAATAAAAATTCAGTTGAGTATAAATTAAACAATAAAAGTAATTATATTTCAAAATCTTATATAAAACTTCTAAACATTTACGCCCTTTTCTTATTTATAGCGGCATCACCAAAGCATCAGTATCATAAACGTTTTAAAACTATATTGATACAACATTTAGTAGGATAAATTGGTATATAGGATGATCTTAATAATAATAAATTCTTAATATATTTCATATTTCCAAAAACACTGAATCCTCGTCATGAGGCGTTCTAAATTTGCTATTGTTTTTATGTGTATCTGAGTGTGTTTGTCAATGTGTTAACCGTGTGGTATCAGCATAAAAATTATATATACCCTTTTATCTCTTGAGTTTCATAAGAGAGTACCGAACAAAAAGCCTTATGAATGGCAATGGCTACAGGTAGATCTCGAAAAGTACCAGACCACATTTAAGCATAAGTGCATTTATTCGAGGCCAAAGGCCAGCAGTGGACATTTACTGGCCGTTAAGTGTATGGTTGTTGTCCTGACTGTTATAGGGTATGTATGTTGCTATTTCATCCCAAGTTCTATAAAGAAAACTGATTATGTATACAAGGTACGTGTTGAATACTAAAACGAAAATTTTTATTTACATGTTTTTCGTGTATAATGTATTCTGAAGCAAAGTAGATTGAAAGCAAAAAAAATTGCCCTTGAACATCTTATGTTCAATTACGTAGAAAGAAGACGACTAAAATAATGTACAGAACACATCAGAAACAAAATGTAAAACAGAAAAAAATATAAATTAATTATGGTAGTTATGTATATCGAACTCATTTTTTATATAAAATGAAATACAATTTTAAATAAATGTATTTCTCAAATATTGTTTCATACACACACTATCTACAGGTAGGTATCTGGTAGATTCATAAATGACGATCGATGGATATAATGTATGTTACTTATATCGATAAATAAATGATATGTAATCATTCAATTTTGTACGGGATTGTCCGAGGATTATAAGATGGCTTGAGAACCTTTGAACTCAACGGTTGTCAATTATTTTGATCACATGACCTGACTCGTGTCCAGCCTATGAGTGTCAGTCCACTTTAGATTTTTGATTTGTACCCCTTTCTCTAAACACAAGTAGTAGAAATACTCGTAAGTCCCTTATAGAGGACCTTTACAAGTATGCATTCTACATAATTTTGGTGTTGGTATCTCGTAAAGTATCCAAAATACGTAAGAATAAGGTATAAACGCAGAAAGAGCGACATTTCTTTCTAATTAAAGAGTTTGTAATCCCTCGAGATATGAAACTAACTTCTCTGGCAGATACTCTACTAAGCTAATGTTTATTAACTAACTTTCATACAACATAATTATTATTTATTATTATATTTTTCTATTATTATATTATTGTTACATTTATTTATTTATAAATATTATTATTTACTTTTTTATAGAAAGTAACTGATACCTTAAAGAAAAATGACTTTGGGTAATGCGGTTAAAAGTCCGTGGGCGAGGGGCGCGTGCCGCGCGCGGCAGGCCTCGGTCGTGTGGGCTACCGAAAGATTTAATCACGTATTCTTCATTTATCGTAGAAACATTTAGAGAAACATTTGAAAATGTTAATAAACTTACAATAATATATAATTAACTTACAATATTACGGATATAAAAGCAATGTTATAATATAGCCATTATTATATATGGTTTATATATTAAATTTTATTTTTATTTATTTCTTTTTATTCATAAGTTCATAACAAAGAAATTTGAAAAACGTTGATATTCCAAATATAACTTAATAGTTTCTTTGTTCATTATTAAAAAAAAAGTTTATTATTATTATTAAGCCATTTATTTCCCATCAAAGATTAACATTTACCATTAATTTATACTATTGCCATTAATTATATATATAATTTGCAATCAATTATACGTTCATCAACACAATATTCTATAAAAATTTATCATTTTCGTTTCAAAATTATTATCATTTCATTAACCATTAATAAATTAATTCATTTAGATAAATTTTTTAACTAAAGTTTATAAAATATACATAATAAAAGGTAGATTAATTATTTTATACATTAAATCTAATTTATATAATTATGTTAAATTTATATTTAATTTTCTATATTATATCAATGGGGACACCCATTTCTGGGTGAAGGCCTCCTCCATAGATTTCCAAAGGTTTCTGTATTCGGCTAGTCTCGTCCACGTAACTCCTCCGGCGACCTCCTCGATGTCATCACGCCAGCGACTTCGTGGTTTTCCCCTGGCCCTATTTGTGTCTCGGGGATACCAGTGTATGATGTGCTCCGTCCAGTGTCCATCTTGCAGGCGTGCCACATGTCCTGCCCATCTCCACTTTAGTCGACAGGCCAATTCAGTGGCATCTATAAGTTGCATTTTTTGTCTAATATCTTTATTTCTATGATGATCTCTTCTCCGTATATTTAGCATGCTGCGTTTAGCCGACCGTTGAAATACTTGCAGTTTTGATATAAGATTTCGTGTCAAAGACCAATTTAGACATCCATATATAAGAGTTGGGAGGACTGTAGTGTACATAGCTATCTTTTTTACTTTCATAGATAGCTTGCTTTTAAATATGCGTTTCAAAGACCAATATTTATTCCAGGCCAATTTTATTCTCCTTTCTACTTCTTTGCGACTTTGGTTTGTAGTGGAGATGTTTTGTCCTAAGTAAACATATTCTTTTACGTACATAATATTTATACCTTGAACTTCGATAGCGGTTTCCGTGGAGTTGGTCATAAGACAGGTTTTCTCGGCGTTCATGTGTAAACCACATATTCCACTTTCAGTGTCCAATGTTTTCATCATGTATGAGAGGTTTTCGTGATTTTCGCTTATTAATACTATGTCGTCTGCAAAACGCAAGTGTGTCAGATTTCAGCCCCCCTTTTGCCAGTTTAGTTTTCTAAATATATCTTGTAGTAAAACATAAAAAAGGTTAGGTAATATAGGACCGCCTTGTCGTACGCCTTTTCTAATATTAAACGATCTGCCTGGCTTTTCTAATTTGATCCTCGCATTACTTCGACTGTATATTTCCTGTAAGATAGATATATAAACGCTACTGATGTCTTGTGCTTCTAAAGCCTCCCACAATCTGTAATTGATATATAGTATGGAATGCTTTTGAATAATCAATAAATGCTATATAAAAGGTTTTAAAATATTCTTGACATTTTTCAATTATTTGCGTCAAAGTGGAATATGTGGTCCATGGTTTAGTATGTTCCTCTGAAACCTGCTTGTTCTCTTGACTGGTTCTCCTCTAGCGTGACTTTCATTCTGTTTCATTTTTTCAAAATTTTATATATTCCTGGTAACAAGCTAATTGGTCTGTAATTGCTCACATCCAGATGGTTACCTTTTTTGTAGAGAAGGATGATTTTTTTGTAGAGAAAGTACCATCACTTTCCCATGCCAGTGGTATGATTTTTGATGTCAAAATATCATTAAACAGTGCTGTCAACAAAGGTATAAGTGGTCCAGCGATTACTTTTAGGATTTCGTTTGTTATATTGTCTTCCCCCGGACTTTTATTTTTCTTAAGCTTTCTGATTGCTTCATTAATTTCGCTGATAATAAAAGGTGGTTCATCATTGTTAGTTTTTATATTCTGTATTGGTAAGAAAGATGTGTTTTATATCTGGCATATTGTACAGATTTTCGGAGTACTTAGTTGCTACCTCAATTGTACCTTTCCTGTCTGTAACTATCTTATTATTTTCATCAATTAAACCAATTATCCAATCTTTACCGGTATCTGTTTTATTTTTATTTTTTTTAAATGTATGTGTAGCATTTAACTATTCTTTGATTAATTTTTATTTTTTCTTGTAAATCTTCTTTTTTACTTTTCTATATAATTTTGTCAGAACTTTCTTTTCATGTTTTCTTTTATGGGGTTTATTCTTTAATTTCGACTCTTTCTCTATGAGTGTGAATTCGGATTTTTTATTTCCATAAGATCTCCTATTTTTGTTTTTAAATTGTAAGTTAAGAGTAGCAAGGAGTAGTCTGTAGTCTGATGGGTATGAGGTATTAATATATAAATACTTCAAAGTTTTCAATATTTTTTATTTTTGTTGTTAATGAAATCAATTTCGTTTTTTGTCCTTCCGTCTGAAGATAACCACGTTCATTTTTGTTTCTCATTTTTCTTAAAATATGTATCTACAATTACTAACTGGTTTTCTAGACAAAATTCTATTAGGCATTCCCCTCTTTTTTTCTAATACCGTATCCCCATTGTCCCGTAACATATCTATCTTTTTTCAAATTTTGCATAGCCTATTTTAACATTCATGTCTCCAATAACCATTATATGTTTTGGATGATTCTGTAAGGCTAATCTTAGTTCACTATAGAATGTTTTTAGATCTTCATCACTTGATCTTTCGGTTGGGGCGTATATCTGTATTATGCATAGTTGTTTGTTATTAAATGACATATCTAGACGCGCCACACGATCTGAGATGCCTATAAAGTTTTTTATATTTTCTTTCCATTTTTTCTTCATTATAAATCCCACACCATTAAAACCTCTCGTTCTACCCGAATTAATTAATATATATTCATCGTATTCCTTTATGTTGTTTCCATTTAATTTAGTTTCTGATATTCCGATAATATCCCACTTCACATTTTATAAAGCATATTTCAGTTCGTCTATTCGTCCTATACCTACTAGTGACTATACATTAAATGTGCCGATGTATAATTTTTTTTTACCAGCCGGCATGGTAAATTATGAGGGGCCATTGATTGCTATTCATTACGAATATCAGTATCTTTTCTAGATTAGGTTAAAGGTTTGTTCAATTCCTTTCGCTTAACGAAAGAGGTAATTGTATCTTGTTTATTTTTCTTACGAAATGGGTTTAAATTATAACGTATATTAGAAGAATCAGTAATAGAATTTTCAGTTCAGTAATAGTTTATTACGTGTAGATTATTGGATTTATTATCAGTAATCATAAGGGTCGGTATTTAGGAAATGATGGAATAAAAAAGGACGAAATCTCATAGGGTTGGAAAAGCAAGTTGGAATTGTCATTCAAGGATTAATGACATCCATTTAAACACTACTGTTTATTTGTATAGGCAATTGGCTAATGTTAAACACAATAATCTTAAATAAACTGTAGTAGCGAATAGATACTGTCGGGAAATAATTTTAAAATGTAACCATTCAATTGCAGTCGCATTTCGACAACTAAACGCGAAGCAATAATTAATCTAGAGTAGTTGAGGGAGTATTAGTAAATTAAGTTTGCAACCAGTGTATTGCAACTGCATTAGGTATCATTAATAAAAAATAAATAAACGAGTATTTAAATTTTGAAAGTCAAACTCTTCAGTTTTTCCATGACCACTGTAAAACGCTCGTGTTAGCGGTGTAAATTATATGCTACAAACGTAAAATTAAAAATTTTCATTACAAGTAAAAATAATTGCGTACATAAAATAAAAGATTAGGTAGTTGTAAGTTCTCCAATTATACTTACTTACTTATCTTCACGCACAGTCCCTGACGATGTAGCCAGAGAGAACAGATCGTGTGTGTTCAAGTGTCACGATCCTTACATATCTCTTTCGCTTCTTCTTACATACACGTCTCGGTATCCGACTATTCTTGACCCTCCCCTCTTCGAACAGTTTGCTCACGTAGTCTTCGAAAGTTAGTCACGGCCTACCTCGACGCCTTTTAATATCAAATTTCGCGCTGTATATTTTCTTCACCATTCGGTCTTCGCTCATTCGCTCAACGTGTCCAAACCATCGAAGCATGCCCTTATCAATTGTAGTGATAAGGTCATCTTTCAAACCTGCAATATTGCGAATCTCTTCTTTACGTTTTCGGCCGGCCAAGGACGTTACCTTACTACGCGGCGTTCCGCACATTTTACGAAGAGACCGCATCTCCACTGCATTGAATTTGCTTTTATGCTTCATCTGGCATACCCAGGTTTCACTGCCATATAACAAAGTAGGTAAAAACACTGCGTTATGTATTGCAAGGCGTGCACTTTTCAGTACGCCTTGCCTTTTGACTAACGCAGTCAGGGCACCATTAACTTTGTTTCCGGCAGCGACAGGCCTGTCCACATCTATATCACATCTTCCATCCCGGCTAAACGCACTGCCCAAGTACACAATCTCATTCACCTATTCTAGACAATCTTGATTAACCCATATTTCACACTCCGTTCTTTCTTCGTCCCTTTCAAATACCAGAACCTTAGTTTTATTAGCATTCAAAGGAAGATCTTTATTTTCACATTCCTCTTCATACACGTCTCGGTATCCGAGTATTCTTGATCCTCCCTCTTCGAACAGTTTGCTCACGTAGTCTTCGGAAGTTAGTCACGGCCTACCTCGACGCCTTTTAATATCAACTTTCGCGCTGTATATTTTCTTCACCATTCGGTCTTCGCTCATTCGCTCAACGTGTCCAAACCATCGAAGCATGCCCTTATCAATTGTAGTGATAAGGTCATCTTTCAAACCTGCCATATTGCGAATCTCTTCTTTACGTTTTCGGCCGGCCAAGGACGTTACCTTACTACGCGGCGTTCCGCACATTTTACGAAGAGACCGCATCTCCACTGCATTGAATTTGCTTTTATGCTTCATCTGGCATACCCAGGTTTCACTGCCATATAACAAAGTAGGTAAAAACACTGCGTTATGTATTGCAAGGCGTGCACTTTTCAGTACGCCTTGCCTTTTGACTAACGCAGTCAGGGCACCATTAACTTTGTTTCCGGCAGCGACAGGCCTGTCCACATCTATATCACATCTTCCATCCCGGCTAAACGCACTGCCCAAGTACACAATCTCATTCACCTATTCTAGACAATCTTGATTAACCCATATTTCACACTCCGTTCTTTCTTCGTCCCTTTCAAATACGAGAACCTTAGTTTTATTAGCATTCAAAGGAAGATCTTTATTTTCACATTCCTCTTTCATACACGTGACTAATGCCCGCAATTCTGCCTTTGACGGTGCAATAAGCACTGCGTCATCGGCATACAGCAGACAATTTACTTTTATGTCACCCAATTTCACACCCAAACAACTGTCTTTCAGCTTTTGTAAACAGTTGTCGAGATACAATATGAACAGCCAGGAGGACATGACACAACCCTGTTTTACGCCCGTTTGGAGGTTAAACATGGGTGACAGGTCATGTCCTACCCGCACATGGGCTTTGCAGTCATAATAGAGCGATTGCATAGCCCTTAGCAGTGGGCCATCCACACCATACCCCGGCAACAGTTCCCACATGTTCTTCCTGAACCATAACGATCTTAATCTTAATTATCTTCCTTAAGATAAGGTTTATCAAATGCCTTCTCAAGATACACAAAAGCACAGAAAATCCTCTGGTTAGAAGCCAGAAGCTTTTTCGCGATCATGCGGAGAGAAAATACTTGATCAAGGTCTAAATCTGCATTGTCCCATAAAAATCTTTCGGATTTCTCTCGCATCCTACGAGTCAGAACCTTCGTGTAAACTTTACTTGCTAAACTGGTCACACTGATCGCCCGATAACACCCGCAGTCAAACTGTGAATCTTTACCTTTATATAAAGTTACAATGACTGCGGATCGCCAATCATCCGGGACATCCCCCGTCAGCCAGCACAAATTGCACAGCAGATGAAAGCTGTCCCAGACGCGAGGCCCACCATACTTAATCACTTCAGCAGTAGCTTTATCGAGTCCCGCAGCCTTACCACATTTCAAACTTCGAATCGCACATTCAATATCTTTCATATTGACGACCTTAGCGTCATCGAAGTCCGGGTCTAGTGTACCGATTACGGCGTCACCCCCAGATACTTCACTAAGGTCATCGCATGCATACATTTCTCTATAAAACTTACTCCATCGCTGCATAACGTCCAATTTGTTTGAAAGTAGCAGGTCATTAGTCCGCGAATTGGTCCACTTCGGGCCCTTCCAGCGTCTTTCCAGAAGAGCTTTGAGTTCGCCCTAAAGTTGCGCGACAACCTTTCGTCCACTTCCATTCTACACCTTTCTCGCACTTCCTCTATCAATGCCTTCGTTTAAACCTTCTGCAGCTTATATCTTTCTTTCATCTTCTCTCTCATATCCTTATCATTTCTAGAGGCTAAGTAGTCTAACCATGCTTTCTTCTTTACTTCTTCTGTCACTTCATCATTCTACCATGCATCACTTTTTGCTACTACCTCTTTTCACCATTCCGCTGCACACACCTCTTCCGCTGCACTTACCATACCATCCCTTAGGTTCTGCCATGTTTCTTGCACATATTCTTTCCTGCCATCGATGTTAACAAGCTTTTCGGCTACCCTTGCTTGATATTCATTCCTAGTGTCCGCCTCCTGAAGCTTCCAGTTTCGGATGACTGTAGATCTGGTACCCCCGTCCGGTGGCGCCAGCCCGCGAACATACCCCTAAATCAAGTAATTACTAGATAGGGATCCGTTCTCAGGTCGGTACGCCCCGCCAGGAAGCTCTTCAGTACCACTGCCCTTCCGTTTGGTCTCCGACAAACACACATCTAAATCTCTTTCTTTCATTATTTCGATCAACTCATTCGTCTTATCTCTCATGCCTCCTCTAACATTCTACGTGGCAACCCTGCACTCCTTCCTCTACCTTCCGCCGTGTCGGGCTGTGCGTGACGGGTGGCGGCCCCCATCGCCGCTTTGCTCGCTGCATTCCACACTAACGGGAACGAGCTGGTGTGTGTCGCCTTAGGGAGACGCCCAAACCCTCGTTGGCATGGGTGCGCAGCTGTATAGAATTGCAGCCCTGAAAACGGCTGGCAGGAGTCACGACGAGCACGCTTCTACAATTTTTTAAAGGATAAAGTTTTTATATTTTTTTTGCATTTTAACACTTACGGCAAACAAAGGTTTTCTCTTTTTAATTAAATTTTTACATTGTAATATTTGTTAATAAAGGACCGCTAAAACTATATTTTATAGTTATGACAGTTAAAATTAAGTGACGACAGTTTGAAAACATAAACAGGCCATAAAAAGATGAAGTCGCACTGTGTCGACATGTCGCTTGCTAAGCGAACATATACAAGTTAATGATATATAGAGAGCGGCATCAGCGACCGTGGCGCCACTTCGGTTCCGACCCACGATGGGTTTCCTTGACTTATGGATCTTGTAATATATAGCAATGCTTTTATCATTCATGAATATTTATTGAAAAAAATATGTACATATTAATATACATTGTCGTCCACACTCAAACTATCCAAAAGCGCACATTAGAGCTATAAACATATCAAGAGAGCCATTAAAATCTAAATATGACTATGTAATTATTTTATTTTTGTAAGCATAACGAGACGGACGGTCTAATAAGCGCATTAGGGATGCTATTAACGGTAACGGAATGACTTCAAATGTATGTTTCGCTGCGGGCGAGGAATATCTTAAATGTCGATATTCAATATCGATATTATGATAAAGATTACGCCGAACTTATGCAGTTTGTATACTATATACTACCACTCACATTTTATCAGTCGAAATGAAAAATGACGAAATATGTCAATAAAAACTTTATTTTATGGCCTTCAATATAACCACAACATGCTCGAGACCATATTCTAGAAACTGAGATTTTTTAAGTTTCGATTCACTGGTACTTTGTTAAGATTCGAAAAAAACTCTCTTGCTCTTAAATATCGTACTTGAGTATCCTGATTTGTATTCCAATCACCCAACTCCTGGGCTATTACATCGTTATATTAACACCTCAAACTATCATAAATTAATTGAAATTTCAAAATAAATTGTAAAATACCTAGACATGTAAAATCCATTTTGTATGTTTGCTCTCAATTAATTTGAATGTAAAGTTAAAATGTTTAAAAGGCTATAAAATAAAATGTATATTTATTTTTTAATCTATTTTAAACTGTACCGTAGTGGGATTCAAAACCACATCTTCTCGTGTCTCATAAAATACATTGGGACTAGTCATTAAAAGAATATTTATCGCATTTTAAATAGGTATGTAGATATTCATCTGGTGAAAGTTACATTAAATTTGTTTCATAACCCAAGTTTAGGTGCATTGTGAAAACTAATCCGTTACAAAGTTGATAAAATAAAAGTTGGATACTTATCGAACCATAAAAGTCTACTGCATCTTAGCACTCATCCCATAATTGTGGAATGAGTGCAAGAATATAATACTGGCAAGCGGATTGTCGATATCAGTACACACCTCACACAAGTCACCACAATTACGATATTCAAGACTTTTGTCGCCTCTTATGACACCCCCGGGAAGAAAGAAGTTATATTATTCTTACGTAGATACCGTACTGTGTCATAAGATAACTAGTATTCTACGTTAATCCAGGTTATAAATTGCCTGTGCAAAAGCTGATGAATGAGCTGGACCACTTCAGTTTTTGTTACTTGTGATAAATATTATTACTATATATTTCATATTTATATCGAGATATAAATTTTAATATTAAAGAAATTTAGATTTAAATTCATACATAGATAATGTATTTAAACTTAGCTTAGAGTAAACAGCTATATCTTCAAACCTCTTACATGGTAAATCAAAATCCGTTTAAAATTAGTCATGTTGTAGATTCCTCTCGCAGAGATCATATTTTTCCGTAATAATAATTATCCTATATGTTATACGTATTTAATTATCTTCACGCGTCTTCCCAATACAGGGGTAGACACAGTTCTAGATTATTTAATACTTTAGACCCACTTTTCACGAAGCTTATTTGAGAGACCAGAACAAGTCGTGAGCCTATCGCCGATCATTGGTTATGCCAGATATAAGATTTGCTTTCAGACAGATGGTTTGGCTTTATTAACTAACATACATACAAATATACAAATAAACGTTCCCATTTTGAATATTGGTAGGTATACCTATAGGTAAGACTAATAAGATAATGCTTCGGTTACTAACACTTAGTTTCATACTTATTTATCAAAATATTCGTAAATCATAAAAGTTGCTCACCCTTATAATAAACACAGACAAGATTGAAACTTGAAGTTACATTAACTTCAAGTTTGCTGATGATCTTCCTTCTCCGCGCTCTCGCTGGTCTACTTAAACGATGTTATCAATGCTCCTACGGCGTTGTTTTAAAGAATGCACTGATACATTGGTACGAGCCTTGGGGATCAAACTCAGGTCTCTCAACTCCGATCACCTAACCACTCGGCTATCGTGAGAGCCTACCTGCTGGGGATCGAATGCGGATCTCTTGACCGAATTCCGATCACCCTATCGTGATTTTCTTATCGTAGCTCATAAAAACTTAAAACATAAAATCAGTATCCTTCTTACTTCGGTGTACTTCCTTCCATTATTGTACTTTTGTGTTAATACTGTTTTCAATAAAGTGCGCATTGTTTTAAAAAACGCAGAATTATGTTAAAATTTTTGCTAAAAACTATTATCATTAACACCTTGATATTCATTTAGAATATTAAAAAAATATCTTCACGCAATTCTCAATACAGGGGTAGACAGAGGTCTAGTCTAGACATTTAAGTCCCTTTGACCCACCTTCCACCAATGATATTTCCGTTTTGTCTTCCATCCATTTAAAGTAACTCCATTTTAAGTCTCATAAAAATCTTAGTAACATTAGTAGTCAAAACTAACCTAGCCATTTTGCTACTGGCAGTGAGAGCCTGAACGGAGCTTTCCACCTGGGGATCGAACTTGGATCTGAATTGGATTCAATCTGATCTTGAAATTTGATCACCAAACCATTCGGCCATAGTGACTTTATTACTCTATGTAATAATAGTGGTGATTATATATATGTGTACTTTAAATAACAGACAGATTAATAAAATAAATATCTTCACGCCATTCCCAATAAAGGTATAGGGTAGACAGAGGTTTAGACAATTAAGTCCTTTCGACCCACTTTCCACCGAAGCCATTTTTTGGGACGACGTGACAGGTGGTGTGCCCGTCGCCGTCTTTATATCCAAGCCAAATATATAAATCGTACGTAAGTTTTTGAAAAAACCCATAGGTACAAGCCTTATGGATCGAACTCGGATCTCTCAACTTCGGTCACTTAACACGGCTATCGTGACTCTATATGTTGTATGGCTCTGTATTTATATATTAACACTTTATTATATACCTAAAGAAGAAAGTTATACAAAGGGCGGACTTAATGCCTTTAGGCATCCTCTGCCAGTCAACTTGAGGTGTGGAAAAATAATGCTATAGTAATTAAAATCGGGTTTTATAAAACGACGAATAAAAATATGTATGTAATTATATACGTATATAATTGGACCTAAATATTAATGAACACAAAAACTATTACCAAAATAGGACGGACATAAACAAATAGATAATATATAAAATATAAATACATATATAAACACACAAAATATATACATGCTTAAATATATAATACATAAATACACAGTAAATATAAAAAATATACTAGCTGCCCCCCGCGGCTTTGTCCGTAGCTTAAAACATTATTCCTATAACATTAACTAGCCAGGTCATGTTACTCCTTGTAACATTAGCTATCCGTCGGTGAAAGTCCTGTTAAAATCAGTCCAGCCGTTTCAAAGATTAGCCGGAACAAACAGGCAGACAGACAGACAGACAGACAGAAAATAACGGTAATAAATGTTTTTTTGGGGTATGTACCGTATATATTCATATACATGTAGTAAAAACGGTTATTTCAATATTACAAGCAGACACTCCAATTTTATTTACTTATACAGTACATACACCAAAATATTTTTTTACAATTTTATAAGGAGTAACTTAGGCTAATTTTTTTTTAGAAAAGTAATTATGGTTCCGATTAAGTGTTCAACGGCGGGCAAAGGCCGCGGTTTAACTATAATCGGGTTAAATTAATTCAGTAAGATTTTTAGTAACAGTGTTGTATCCAAAAATTATGAAATCCAGTAGCGAACATTAGCAACATCAATATCGATGAACGAGACTGTAGCAGATAAATGTTCCATTAGAACCAAAAACTTGAATATTCTTAATTTTTATTAAAGGATTTTTGTTGGTGTTATTAAAGCGCTCAAAATTTTTAGAAACAAGAACATTTTTGTGTTTTTTATATAATTATTTTTTTTTATTTTTATCAGCATGACACTGTAGGTACTTAGATAACATAAACATACTGTAGTACAATGAACGGATTTTGATATCACGCAACTACTGAGCAGATTATAATGCTTATTTCACCGAAATGTTTAGAAATTTGCGCTAGCATTTATGTAGAATATAATCTAGAGCACATAGCGTCAAATCCCAAACCGACTGGATCCGATTGTCATATTTGAAAAATCTCATACGCTTTATCCCACCGATGTCTGTACATAAGAGACCATTGACTCGTCCCGATTTTGCACGGGTAGCAGAGCATACACATAATATAATTTTTTTTATCCAAGTGTCTTAACTTTATGTAAGAAGCTTTAATATTGAACTAATGGTTATTACTTCAAAAATCACGAACACTCAGAAGCCTTCATGCTTAATCGGATATTTAAAAAAAATTTTGTATATGTATGTGCATATTAATTTCTAACGAGAAGTATAAATCTGTATAAGAGCTATAGAAGCCGAAACTACAATTGCTAGATAATTTTCTGTCGCTATGTTTGTATCTGTATCTCTCAAATATGACTTTCAACTTGACTTAAATCCGGTTTACATTATTATATTGCTGGAGGCTTATTGATTGCGAAGCGTTTCATCTTGAAACGGCGCATACAAACCGTAACAAAAATTGGTGAAGTAACGAGAGGAATAAGAAGGAGGAGAAAGAGTAAAAAAGAAGTAGAGAATAAGCAATTTTTATCTTATTCCTTAAAAAATCTAAATATGTAAAATAAGAATTAAAATTTTTGGGTTTAATAGTGAACAATTTCCGGTCCCTCTTCACTTTAAGATTGTACTGTAAGAATGTATTCACGCATAAGAATTGTATGTTTATGTAATTGACGATATCAATGTACAAAACATTTCTTTATTTTCACGGGTCTGTTTGTGGTACGTTCGTTGTTTCTGATTCCATAATACGTGCTTAAGTTGCTTACTTTGGGATCAGAGCAATGTATGTGATTTTGTCCCTATCTTCATATGTATTTATTTATAATAAAAAAAATACTTAGCCCTCGCGAGGACAAGGAGGATCGCACACATGTACGATCCTACCTACACTGACCGTCCCAGGTAGCACTTTCTCGGGAGAGAACATATTGATATCCTGTAACACGGACGAGGCTAATTATTCGGCCTCTAAACCAACAGAGGCAAGAAAAACCCGGAGTCTGCTGCTGTTTTTCAGTTCCAATTCCGTGGTTAAGAAAGACGGGTATTTGGTCGAGTAACTTTGGTATCCCGTGGTGGATCTATTCTTTGCGCATCTTAACACCGAAACTATTATCCCTGCGGCTCCACCTCAGCCACATTAGCGGTAAAGTCCCCAACAGAGTTACGGAGTATAGGGAGCATGTTGAATCGCTAATACCCTTTGACTATGAGCTCTGGAGGTGAGGGGGAACATTATAAAATAGAATTCAGTAGTCAATACCATTTTGAAGTAATTAATGAAGTCACTATCTTTATTTATTCTCTGATGCTGAGAGAAACCTATAGCATCCATTAGTAAGCTAGTAAAGTAAACTATTACAGATTCATTCATTATAAGCACCGCATGAGGCGTTAGTTGAGGTATACATAGACAGAATGATACAAATCTCAAAATGCATTATGAATGAACGTGTGCCGGCGAAGCGGAATTTAAACGGTCAAATGTCCATTAAGGAACTGTGTCCCGCGCCTTAACGAGGTCGATATGTCTTCCCGTGTGTGAATTACGAGATCAAACGAAGGGTCAGAGCCATTTCGTTATTAATTTACAAGCGTAGTCAATTAAATGCAATTTACATATTATTCACATGATCGTCTTATATAGCTGCTGTGGTCTACAATCTAGTGTTCACTTTAGAACCAAGGTAGGCTAAAGTTAGGGTGCTTGATTTTTGTAACTTTTTAATTTTATAGCAGTTTCAAAGTGATTCAAATTCTATTTTGTTTGGTTCTCTATAATTAAATCCAATATATTTTTTTAAAGAACAATTTCCTTTTTTAATTAAACTTCGAGGGCATTGTGAGAATTAAAACAAAATAAAAAATTGAGAATATGTGAAGTCTGCTCATAGGTATTTATTTAGTTAAACTTTTCTGGAACTTCCAGCTTCCATCTTCTGTGCAATTTGTGCTGGCGGACGGATGATATCCCAGATGATTGGCGATCCGCGGTCATCGTGCTTTTATATAAAGGTAAAGGTTCAAATTTTGACTGCGGGTGCTATCGGGCGATCAGTTTGACCAGTTTAGCAAGTAAAGTTTACACGAAGGTTCTGTCTGACGCGTAGGATGCGAGAGAAATCGGAAAGATTTTTATGGGAGGCACCATGCGGATTTAGACCTGGAAGAGGATGCATGGATCAAGTGTTTTCTCTCCCCATGATCACAGAAAAGCTTCTGGCTGTTAATCAGAAGATTTTCTGTGCTTTTGTGGATCTGGAGAAGGTATTTGATAAGGTAGTCAGATAAAAAATGTGGGAACTGTTGCCGAGGTATGGTGTGGATGGCCCACTGCTAAGGGTAGTGCAGTCACTTTATTGCGACTGCAAAGCCTGTGTGCGGGAGGGTATGACCTGTCACCCATGTTTGGAATCCAAATGTATTACACAATACACGTATACATAATACATGGTTGTGTCATGTCCTCCTGGTTTCATATTGTATATCGACAACTGTTTACAAAAATTAAAAGATAGTTGTTGTCCCGAAAATATCTTCGGTGGAAGGTGGGTTAAAGGGACTTAATTGTCTAGACTAGACCTCTGTCTACCCCTGTATTGGGAATATTTATTAATTTATTTATTTTATAGTTGTTTAGGTGAGAAATTGGGTGACATAAAAGTAAATTGTCTGCTGTATGCTGATAAAACAGTGCTTATTGCACCATCAGAGGCGGAACGGAATGTGAAAATAAAGGTCTCCGTTTAAATGCTAATAAAACTAAGGTTCTGGTATTTGAAAGAGACACAGAAAGAATGAATTGTAAAATATGGGTTAATCAGGTTTATCTAGAAAAGCTGAATGAAATTGTATACTTTAAGTGCGCTTTTAGCCGGGATGGAAGATGTGACTTAGATGTGGACAGGCGTGTAGCTGCCGGAAACAAAGTCAACGGTGCCCTGACTGCGTTAGTCAAAAGGCAAGGCGTACTGAAAAGTTCTCGCCTTATTATGTTTTGTATTGCACATAACGGTAGTACAATGGTAGAGCCACGCATCAGCTTTTTGTTGCATGAATGGGCCGGCTCGACCGGGGAAGTACCACGACCTCGCAGAATACCGGCGTGAAGTAGAAGTCTAATAAACTTCTGCGTTTCGTCTGGTGAGTGAAGGTAACCGGAGGCCCACACACCCCCCTCCCCCAATTTGGGGGGAGGGGGCATTCTAAGGCCGGTAACGCATCTGCTATGCCTCTGGTATTGCGGGTGTTCATGGGCGGCGGTAATCACTTATCATCACGCGAGCCGCCTGCTCGTTTGCCGGCCTTTTCTATAAAAAAAATAACGCAGTGCTGGTACCGACTTTGTTATATGGCAGTGAAAGGACGTACTCCGATGATTTAGGCACGTTGAGCGAATGAGGGCCTTCCCTTATTAATGAGGGACCGTATGGTGAAGAAATTATACAGCGAGAAAGTTGATAATAAAAGGTGTCGAGATAGGCCGAGACTAACTTTCGATGAACATGTGAGCAACCTACTCGAGAAGGGGAGAGTCAAGAGTACTCGGATACCTAGACATGAAGAGGATGATGAATCTGGGAGAGGCGAAAGTGACACTTGGCGATCTGTTCTCCCTGGCTTCCCCGTAAGGGACTGTGCGTGAAGATAAAATAAATAAATAAATGCGCAAAGCACAAGACAGCGGGTTTAGTGCCTGAAGGCATCCTCCCCCAGTCAACCAACCATTAGGCTAAACAGAGATATACACGTAGTAGGCGGAGAATAAAAAATGGATAAATATATTATTTTTGTATATTTTTTATCTTCACGCATTTCCCAATAAAGGGGTATCCAGAGACTAGATAATTTAGTCCTTTCGACCCACATTTCACCGGAGTTTATTTTGAGACATAAGTAAGTTAATATAAACAGAAATATTCTCAAGATATTAGAAATATATACAAATCTTGATCCATTGCTTCAATGAACCGGTCTCTACATAATAACTCATATAATAACTTATAGATACATACATTTACCATTCGAACACACTTCTGAAATATAATCAGGGAGTGAAAATTCCGAACCACCGTAACCGAAAAATTTAATTAATTTTAACAGAAACTTCACAAATATGGTTTACGTTAAGTAATTATTTTATCGAAGTATTGAGAATATAAGAATTCTTATTATGGCAGCAAAAGAAATATCTTCTTATTCTTTAGTGATCATCCCTACTAATATTATAAATGTGAATGTAAGTTTGTTACGCTTTCAAGCGAACACTACTCAACCGATCATCATGAAACTTTGTACGCATATTCTTGGAGCTAAGGAAGTAACATAGAATACATTTTATAAAAAATAATATTCTGTTGAAAAATAAAAAAAAAATTGTCATAAGATCTCAAAATACAGTTCTTCAACGCCATTTCGTATGTATACATTTTTACAATTTTTGTCTGTCTGTCTGTCTGTTTGTTCCGACTAATCACTGAAATGGCTGGACCAATTTTGACGGGACTTCGACCGGCAGATAGCTGATGTTATAAGGAGTAACTTAGGCTACTTTTAATTTAGAAAAATTATATGGGGTCTGCGTTAACTGTTAAACCGTGGACAAAGCCGCGGGAGACAGCTAGTAATTATATAAATTAATACAAGCAAAGTAGTAGATTTAAACTAGTCTAAAGGTATGCGGAGAAATTTGCTAAATCAGCTCTGATACTGTCATTAGTTGTTCTTGTACATATAAGAACATTCGTAGATCACAAATTTGATAAGATCCATAACACAGCTTCGCATTTGTGATATCTCAAGCGTCTATCGCTGGACGCGAGCATTGTGAAGTGTATCGTGTCGTGCTGGCGGTACTAATTGCAGATCAGGAGATGTTCACATAAATATAATCCGTTGTGAACGGTCCCGCTCATTTGTAGTACGCCCAACGGTTGTCATGTAGTCGTATTAATATCGATGAATAAGAAATTCGTTATGGATGGGCTACAAGGCTAGCTATTACAGCGCCGGTGTGCCGCTGACCGCGCGGTGTTGCCAGCTACCATTACCTGTCTATTCTCGTTTTCTGTCCGCATCATTGCCGTTTCGTGTACTTCATATTATTCAATATACATGTTGTAATCGTCCGAGCTCTTATGATATTGCAGATTAATTTTCTAAAATGTTACTGAGATAAATTCAAGGTACGATTTCTCTCTCTCTCTCTCTCTCTCTCTCTCCAAGCTCCTGAAATGGGCAATATGAAATGTAGTGAAATAAAAAATTCTGGTCCAACCAACCAGCAGTGTAGTAGCAGCAGTGTAATAAGTGCAGTTATATGTATGCTACGTACTAATTCACCATGATCTAGCTTATATTTTGCAATTTCTCTTCCCGAAAGGTGTCACAAAAAAGCAAGTAAGTACTTTAAATTTTGCACTGGCAATCGACATGGTTAAATCAACATCAAAACAACTATCCGCTAACATTGTATTTAGTATATATAGCTGTTAAATATCCAGAAAATTTGTGGCGTGTTATTTGTCCTATTAATTTGTGGCGACATCTTTCTTCACATTAGAAGCCAGCTAGTGGCGAAAATACAACAATAATACAACAACAACATCCTACAACGCACCATCGAAGTCCTTTTGATTAAATATACGAGTAAGGCAGTATGGGATATTGTTGGAGGAGACGTTTTCCCCAAGTCACGATGTACTCCTGGCGGCTAGCTATTCTTTTCCAGCTTCAGATTTTTTATTTTCTATTTTTAATTAACTTAAAACTGTGAAGTGTCAATAATTATATTCTGTACATTGGTTTTATAAGAAGTGTTGGAGAGTTTGTACGTTGTTGTGTTGTTTCTGAATTTAAGTTTATAAATCTATCATTGCTCATATGAGGGATAGTGTCATCATCTCGTAGGTAAATATTTTTCACTTCTGTTGGTACTCCCGGAGTGCAACCATTTTTTATTTTGGTACCACAAACGTAAATGTTGTGCAACAAACACAACATTTACGTTATTACAAAGGTTGTGATATCAATAAATGCAGTTTTTTTATTTTATCGAAGAACCAGTAAGCAGATAGATCGTGTTCGCGGGCTTGCACCGTGCGGGGGGTCCCAACTCCGATCGATCACGAGCCGCCGAAACGCCGCCAAACTATACAATTATTATATTCGATAATCGATGAGCTTTAAGTGAAATTAATTATATCGAGTAATGGCTGAGTTCGTGACGGCGAGCGCGCAAACGAGCCGTATTAGTAGCAGGCACGACGCCGCGAAAGCGAGTGACGACCGCTCCAAATCTAAGGTCTCTGTTAAACAATTACAAGCATGACAATATCTCATGTTTATTGAAGGCAGAAATTTTCACATTGTGTGGCATTCATTACACTGGGCAACATATTTCAATTTGCCACGCCTTACCATAACGTGAACAGCAACATACATGTCTTAACTTTTTGCCTCTCCTCCATGAGATTGCATTGGGACTTTCAAAGACTTTTTCTTCGTCAATTTTTCTCTTTCGCTTTGAGTAGCGTAGACTGTCCTCATCTTGATATTTTAGTCAACAATAACGTGACCAATAAATTACCACTAAGCACGCATAACAAATACAACGGTCTCTTTGTACACTTTTTACTTTGAACTGAATGAAAAAGTAAAAGGGTTCCGCTAAAAGTGCTTACTGGTGAGTGGAGGCCCACTTTCAAAAATGCGAAGTTAGTCTCCCGCCACATTGCTCTAGTACGTGTCGGAAACTTAACGTATCCTTGGGAAACTGTTATTTTTATTATTTCTTAGACACGCAGTTTTGGTTATACCGCCGAGCTTACGACTATTGGAACATTAAAAATTTAATTGGTGCCGACGGATGATAAATTTCTGACCATCACTGTTATTGACTAATCACAAGAATTTGTAAATGGACTTGTGAGTTAGGTGGTTCATGAAAATAACCAGAATTAATAACATAAATATTTTTACTGATTAATATTCAACAACATTTTGGTACTGACCATTATGAGATCCCAAAATAATTAAGGAGCGATAAACTTGTCGAGAAATCGAACTGCGGCAAAACAACTGAACTTATGTTACAAAGCCAGGTAGCTAAATTAATTCATTTATTTTTTCTATGCCGATGTGTTTTTCGTAATCATAAAAAGAATGCAAGGATGAAAAATATAAAAAATATAGATTTATTATTTAAAAGTTACCTTAAAGCAGCTTTCAACTGCCCAACGCAGAGAAAAAGCTTTATTTTTGACAGTAATTGAAGCAGAGGAGAACGACCACCACACTAAGCGACAACTGCTGTGCGAGTTGGCCTTCTCTGTCGTTCTACTTAATGTCGTTCTTAACATATCATATTGTTGTGAGTTAAAATACACAATAACCTTGTGTTGTTTTTTTTGTACGAAGTACCTTAACACACGGTCCGGAATTGGGGCTAGGCGAAAATAAATATGAGAATTTTCCGTAACGACCCTTTCTATTGCTAGAAGGTTAGCGCGTACGCTATTGACTACGCCTCGTCGTATAAGTGACAGATTTAAAGTGCAACAATATGTGAATCCGCAAAACGAATGAACTTTCATTATTTCGAAGAACCAAAGATATTCTTTGGGGTATTCTTTTCGAGCCCTGAAGATGCGGTGAGTGTATTAGCAAATGCCATAAGATATATGGGTCGCACCAGAGGAAAATGGGGCCCACTGGTTTTTTCAATGGTTCCATCGAGTACGAAGATATATAGAGAGGAATAAAGACTACGTCGAAAAACGATAAAAAAAATGGGAACTTCTTATATTGAGCCGTTTTTTTTAATTTTAATGGACCGTATTAGTGCGACCCAAATAAGCAAGTAAGATCAGGAGTTATATGTTAAAAAAAAACTACAACAGGAATATCATATAAAAATTAAAAGAATTCCGTCAGTAAAAAGTGTGAGAATAAAAGTAAAAGAGTCCATCAGTATCCAACCGATTGGCTTGATTATTTTTTTTAATAAAAGGTCTTAATGCACATATTTGTCATCAAGCTTTAAAAATTATTTAACTTTCATCCCTCTGAATTTTTACTCACATGCAATGTGTGTGTATTTTTAATATCATCCAATACAATATGGGTCTGTCAGGTAGTTCGTCCAAACAATTTTCCACAAACACAACAGCATCAATTTGTAACAAAATTTTTTCAACGTTACTTTCAACTTTAAACTAAGAATGTAAGAATTACTTAGAATTTATACAATGATTGTATAATTTTTTACCAAAAATTGAGGTCGTTTTTATTTTTTTATATTAAAGTTATATCTAATAAAACTAAGGTACTATTTGAAAGGGACAAAGAAAGAAAGAAGTGTGAAATATGGGTAAATCAGGAATGTCTAGAACAGGAGAATGAAATTTTATACTTGGGGAGTGCGTTTAGCAGGGATGGAAGATATGATTTAGATGTGGACAGGCGTGTCGCTGCCGGGAACAGACAATGGTGCCCTGACTGCGTTAGTCAAAAGGCAAGGCGTAGTGAAAAGTGCACGCCTTGCAATACATAACGTGTTGGTACCGACTTTGTTATATGGCAGTGAAACCTGGGTATGCCAGTAGAAGTATAAAAGCAGGTTGAATACAGTGGAGATGCGATCTCTTCGTAAAATGTGCGGCTTTACCATTGCCGACCAAAAGCGAAACGAAGAGATTCGCAACATGGCAGGTTTGAAAGATGACCTTGTCACAAAAATTGATAAGGCGTGTTTTGATGGTTTGGGCACGTTGGGCGAATGAGTGAAGACCGAATGGTGAAGAAAATATATAGCGCGAAAGTTAATATTAAAAGGGGCCGATACTAACTTTCGAAGACCATGTGAGCAAATTGCTCGAAGAGGGCAAGGTCAAGAGTACTCGGATACCTCGACGTGCATTTATGAAAAAAATGATGAATCTGAAAGAAGCGAAAGAGGTATGTAAAGATCGTGACACTTGGCGATCTATTCTCTCTGGCTACCCCGTCAGGGACTGTGCGTGAAGATAAATAAATAATTAATAAAATTATGTCTTTATATTAATTATCTTTAACTGCCATGACTTTCAAAACGTGGTATCAAGATCTGTAAAGCAAGTTAATTAAAGCTGAATAAGCGACTAGACGGCTTCCTTATTCAAAACGTGAATTTAAATCATTTCACAACAAAAGCCACATCGATGCTTGTCTCGGTTTCATCCGTTGTCACGAACATCGTTCCGAGTTCAGCAATGGATCATTATGAAATAACCTTAATTGGTTCCCTACTAGATAAATCAAGTAATGATGGTAGCAATGCCATTTATTCAATGTAAGCCTTACGTCATTTTCTTATAACGTTAGAAAATAAGCGGTGCCTAGATAATAGTGTTTCCATTTAAGTCTCTGATTGACCTAATTCACCTATATGCACGGCGGCAACGAAATAATTTGACCATAGCACAATGCACAGAACGCGATAAAATAGATGATAAATGCCTTTTCAATGAAAACAATCCAATCTTTAAACAAAGTGGAGGCATCGAATGCACAAAAAGAAACAAATTATACGTTCCATTTCATACATTTTATAGAAGGTAAGTTGACGGTTACTCTTATCAAATAAAACAAATTCAAAGAGGGAACAATGACGTGACATAAGTATTGTCGTTACCGGTGGCTGGCAACAGTGAAGCCCTTTTACACCATACGTTTACTTTTAATTATTGAGTCTATAGTAAAAACATGTCATGATTACGGTAAAGGTAACAGGTTTTTAACAGTGGTAGAGCCACGCATCAGCTTTTGTTGTTGCATGTATGGGCCGGCTCGACCGAGGAAGTACCACACAGACTCTCCTCTACCTCACAGAATACCGGCGTAAAGTAGAAGTCTAACAAACTTCTGCGTTTCGTCTGGTGAGTGCAGGTAACCAGTAGCGCACACAGCTCCCTCCCTCAATTCTGGGGGGGGGGAGGCACTCGAAGGGAGGCAACGCATCTGCTATGCCTCTGGTATTGCGGGTGTTCATGGGCGGCGGTAATCACTTACCATCACGTGAGCCACCTGCTCGTTTGCCTCCCTTTTCTATAAAAAAAGGGCATCCAAAAATATTCAAATCATAATGTCTACCGATGAGGGGCATAATGGCGATAAACATCAAAAATGAAACGAAACTTAAGCAAAGCCATTACGTGTAGCATCCAAATTACCTTACTGACCTTAGATTAGGACAACTTCATATACATTGTTCTGATACAAAAATAAGTAGCTAAAGCACTTGTGTTATGAAATCGGAAACAACGAAGACATCACAAATATCTGTACCCGAGAAAATGTAGAAGTAACTTATACTTGCGATTGTTGTCACTTGGTGAAATCGCATTGCATTAAAATTCATTGCTGAACACTTATACACAATTCACTTTTATTTAATTACTTATTAATTAACCGACCGAAGAAGTCACGATAGCCGAGTGGTTGGGTGGTCGGAATTGCGAGTCAAGAGACCCGAGTTCGATCCCCAGGTGGCAGGCTCGTAGCAAAGGGTTTTTCAAAAAACTTATGTACGAATTTCATCGTTGGCTTGGACATAAAGACGGCGACGGGCTCACCACCTGTCACGTTGTCCCGAAAATATCTTCGGTGGAAGGTGGGTCAAAGGGACTTAATTGTCTAGACTTGACCTCTGTCTACCCCTGTATTGGGAATTGCGTGAAGATATTTTTTTAATTAACTGATCGGTTTCGCCTTACGGCATCATCAGGGTATGGACACAGAGTTTATTTTTAGTAGAAGAAGTAGTTTTCTAAGTAGCCCCGTCCGGAAACCGAACCCGGATCCTCAGTGCTGGCGACACCTTTAAAACCGGTGTGTCCCCCACTCGTACACAGAGGACGTCATATGTAGCGATTATGGCAAATCCTCATTATGGTAATTTCGTAGTGAACTACTACCAGAATACCATGGCATAGCTGTAATGCTTATGATAAAGCCTGTCATTTTTATCTTCACGTAATTTGCATACAGGGTAGGCAGAGATCTAGACAATGAAATCTTTTATACCCATTTTTCATCGAAGTTTCCTTGAGACAACGTGACAGGTGGTTTATATTCATCACACAAATATACCGCGATTCCAACCCGCAACCCTTCTAAGGCAGGGTCACTAACAACTTAGCAATAAGGTCAATAAAAGCTTTAATTTTGATTTGCGATGATTCTGATGTTATTTTCATTCTCCGTTTTACAATTTCTGTGGATAGGATGTTTGGCGTTGGCATAAGAATTTACTACACTATATTTCCACGGGTTTCGTAAGAGGATACTAAGGGAAAATCCTTTCACATGTCAAAGGCTACCGACAGATGACGGAATACCTTGAAAAATATCAGACCAACATTGAGCAGTCCAGTGACACATTGCATCAGCGTCTGGGGTACTAGGTATCTGGTCAACAAGCATTTTTGTAGGGTGGCGGACCGAAAATGAAACGAAGATAATAACGCAATATAGCAGGTTTAAAAGATAATCTTATCACTAAAATGGATAAAGCACACCTTGATGATTTGGGCTCGTTGAATATTGAGTACAAAACAAATGTCAAAGAAAATATACCCCCGAAAGTTAATACTACATTTACTTTTGAAGATTATTTGACTAAATTGCGCAAAGAAGGAAGTGTCAAGAGTACTGGGATACCTAGATGGGCGCGTATGGAGAAAATGATGAATTTTGAAAAAAGGGATAGAGGTATAATTAAATTAATAACAATAGCCTTGCTATAAACTGGATTTGTTTACGATGAAAAATAAAAAAAACGTACTTCTTAAAACTTGCAAAGTATAAAAAATAAAACCTTTTTTTGCTATGTAAGGTAAAATTTAAGATCGTCAAGTGTAAAGATATTAAAATTGATGCAAGCCATAAAGTGAGTGCGCACGAGTGGCGCGCGTGTGGCCACCGTTATTGTCGCACAACAATGCCCATTGATATAAAGAAAACATTTTTTATTTAAATTCAACAATAAGATTCAAAGGTTACTACGTAACGGAGAATTTTATTTCAGGTCACTCGCCGATGCTGTAAAAAGTAATGAATCGTATTTTAAAGGATTACTGAGTGTATCAATAATACTTTTTTTTAATAAATTTATATATTAAAGTGCGATGATAAAAAATGATGATGGTGTAAAAAAAATATCTTCACAGGGTAATAAATACTGGGTTCCGTGGTAGACGAGATCTAGGCAATTTAGTCAGTAACCGAACCACTTTCCACCGAAGACATTTTTGGGATAACGTGACAGGTGATGAGCGCGACGCCGTCTTATTGTCCAAGCCAACGATATAAATCGTTCATAAGTTTTTGAAAAAACCCATAGGTACGAGCCTGCCGCCTGGCGATCTAACTCGGGTCTCTTGACTCCAATTCCGATCGGCCAACCACGCGGCTATTGTGGCTATTGTTATAAGACACTGCCTTGTGATATACGTGTATGAATTTAATAACCCCTATTGTGCAAAATTCATGACGAAGATACGACAGAAGTAAGGGAAACCATTTAAAAAAACAGACTAAAATTAGGCAAACTAGTGATGGACAGCGATGCGTAAGATGCGAAGTCTCTGGTACTGTGATCACGGTAAATCCACCTTTACTGCAGAAAGAACTCTGCACGATATAAATAAATATATAAATATCTTCACGCAATTCCCAATACAGGGGTAGACAAAGGTCTAGTCTAGACATTTAAGTCCCTTCGACCCACCTTCTAACGAAGATATTTTCGGGACAACGTGACAGGAGGTGAGCCCGTCGCCGTCTTTATGTCCAAGCTAACGATAAAATTGGTACATAAGTTTTTTAGAAAAACCCATTGGTACGGCCACTTGAGGATCGAACCCGGTCTCTTGACTCGAAATTCCGACCGCCCAACCACTCGGCTATGTAAACATTACGATATCTCGATACTCGGCTATATACACGATATAAACATTCTATTAATGTTTATATCTTGCAGTATTCAATCAAACTCAATTATGCCGCTATTTAAAGTGACAAAAATTAAAACAGCACATTATATTTAATATTATCTGTAAATTTAATTAAACAAAAAAAATAATTTCATGATCACACTGATGTCACCCCGTCATTCTATTCTGGATTGAAGTAAGCCGCAAAGGTTCATTAAAATCTAATAACATGTGCAATTCCACAACATTTCCTTATTTAACGGAAGGACATAATGTAATTACCTAGGTTCTAATATAACTAAATGCATTGTATTAAAGCCATGATTCCACAATATGAACTTGTTTTTCAAATATTACGTACAATAAAATGCAAATAATGGAATCTTCAAATGTATAAAAAATCGTTTCTTATATTTAAATTAGTTGCACTTACCTTAACTAATTTTGTTAAGGTGTTATAATCGCAAATCTCGCGGAAACTATATGAATTTAATTTAATTATCTGAGGTTAATAATTAATACCCTTGCTGTGTGGATACGGCGTGTGCATATACCCGCCCTTTCTCCCGTGAGTTCTATAAGAGACGATAAAGGGAGGCCTTGTGAATAGAATTGGGTACCACCAAATGGCGTGGTAAGTATGCCGAAATGTACCAGGCAAAATTCAACAGACCACTGACGGGTAGCAGCGATAAGGCAAGGTGTCCGTCCGGGACTGACATTGGGAAAGTGAGTGGGAAACGTGTCGAATATGGTAAACCTTCGCTTAAGGGAGAGGCATGTGTACTGCAGTGAACTTTCACAGGCCGTTATTTTTTTATGTATGTATGTAAATAACTGTCATTAAATTGAAAATTTGGAACGATTTCTTAGAGGTGCATGGAAAATATGTATTAATTATATAAAATTGTAGTTACAGACTTTAATTTTGAAGACTTAACCGTATATTACAATAACTTTCGTTAAACCTACTTTACTGAAAATCATCTTATCGTATCTCTGTCAGCATCTGTTTATCATTTGCAATCAAACCTTGTCGCGGTAGTTTGTTTAAACGTTCATGTTACTAGCAGAGGCAGCTAACAGAATAACTTGTTATACACGAGCCGACGCT
The DNA here is from genome assembly GCA_029286605.1 of Sericinus montela. NCBI lineage: Eukaryota > Metazoa > Arthropoda > Insecta > Lepidoptera > Papilionidae > Sericinus > Sericinus montela. The sequence goes on along the minus strand of JAGSMR010000031.1, from coordinate 3,464,814 downwards.
CATTCGTCATACTAGGTCTCCTTGAAGTGTTTATTTTGAATTTAACTACTTCTCCTAACAGCAATTATTATTCACGCTACTACAATATATTACGAGTGATGTCGACGGTCAGGAGGCGACTAAGACAACCTTAAAAATAGCAATAGCTATCGACAGTGGCGTGAAAACCGTCACGAGGATATTAGACAAAATTTTGCAGACCTGTGACAGACGGCAGCGTATAAGATGCAACATACTCGTATCTCGTGCTACAAACACCGATCGACGAGCTTGATGATTATTTAAAATGTTTCTTACAGGGGATGACAAGGTCCTGCATTTGTTTTTTTACAAGTCGTAAAGTGCCACTTGCACATAATGCTTAATCAATGCAACTTTAGATTTTGGCGAGTCCGTGGTTGAGGTCACTCCAGTTTTCGAAGTTTCACCAGCTCTGCGGTACTGGGTTCGTTTCCCGGACGGGTCAATATAGAAATCCACTTTTTTATGCTGTCTCGTTTCTAGATGTTTGTCGTACCTTCGTTGTAAAATAGTAATTACTTTGGGATCAGAGCAATGAACAAAAACTTTAATTTTTTTTATAATTTTTGACGCGTTGTGTAATCATAAATGTCAAGGATTTAATATATGTTAATTCTGGTTAAACTAGGCCTGTGTAAGAAACTAGTAATAAACAACTTAGTGGAGCGACCGCGGAGCACCTGCAATCAAACGCCTGTCTGGGCTGTTTTAATAGTGTCGCGCGACACTATCTTACACTCCAGCAATAGGTGCAAGTCGCCCAACAACTACTCAGCTCGTGTGCTGTGTAATTATCGCCACAAAACTTTCATAACTCCGCTCAAGCCCAGCCCATTCAAATAAGAATGAAAGATATTTCAGACGTCGCTAGGTTGTCGTTTAATTACACCTTACCGTGATCCTGTTAATAGAATTCAATTATACCGTTGAATCGAAGTTTACGGCTCTCTAAACAGGTTTTACAAATACCAGTACTTATCTAATTCAAATTGTTGCTTTTACTTAAATGAAAATTTAGCACAATTGGCCTATTCTCTGCTCTGATTGTAATACAGATATTATACGACAAAATTGTAGCACATTGTATTTTCAGACAAAATTTTTAGCTTATCCAATATTAAGTATGACCACGTGTCTACGCATCGCTCTCAATTATAATGGCTACCTATTTGACAACGCCGAAACTTGCGTGCACTCACTAATCTTTATTCCATTCTTAAGTTTTAACAGTGGTATAGCCACGCATCAGCTTTTGTTATTGTATGAATGGGCCGGCTCGACCGGGAAGTACCACGACCTCACAGAATACCGGCGTGAAGTAGAAGTTTAACAAACTTCTGCGTTTCGTCTGGTGAGTGCAGGTAACCGGAAGCCCACACACCCCCCTCCCACAATTCTGGGGGGGAGGGGGGACTCTAAGGCCGACAACTCATCTGCATTGCTCTGGTATTGCGGGTGTTCATGGGCGGCGGTAATCACTTACCATCACGTGAGCCACCTGCTCGTTTGCCTCCCTTTTCTATAAAAAACAAAGTCATCGAATCCACCTTCCTATTTATCTTCGTATTTTCAATATCTCGGTTCCATAGTCAATATCGTAGTATTAAAATATTTATTTATTATTTATATCCAACCAAGTCGGAATGAATAAAGTTCCTGTGAAAAAGAAACAGGTGTTTTATTTCAATAACAATTGATATGTATATATTGGTAATAAACATGCTAGTAGAATATAAAAAAGTCACAAAGGCGAGTGGTTGGGTGATCGGAATTTGAGTTAAGAGACCCGAATTTTGAATCCCAGGTTGTACGCTCGCACCAATGTGTTTTTCCAAAACTAACATTTGATTTATATCGTTTGTTTGGAAGTAAAGCAGCGACAGACTCACTGCCTGTCAATTGTCCCAAAAAATATCTTCGGTGAATGGTCGGTAGAAAATACTTGTTTGTCTGGACCTCTGTCACACTACCAGAGTATAACGATCCATGTAGTATATACTTGGAACTAAAGCTTAAGCCTATATTTATATGTTATAATGTTAGTTATATTTTTGATATGGTAAAAAATCGGTGATTGTGAATTAAATATTAATTTTAGGACATGTATTATTACGACTACATTAACATTACTCGGCTTTAATAATTCTTTAAGTACATTCTAAACTTACTTTGTATCAGGAACAGCTCCTACCGGTATAATTATCATCGGCCACCATTAGCAAATTGCATGAAAGTTCCAGAATAAGTACCTCAAACGAAAGACAAATTCTCTTTACGTTTACTTCAAAGTGTTAAAAAATGTCGCGCGATTTTACATTGTCACGGTAGCCGTGTGGTTGGGTGACCGGAATTGAAAATAAATCTGTTGATACGAAATTTATTAAATCAAAAATATGAAAGACCTTTCGCCCAGACAACCATAGGTCATGGAAAATACAAACTAATCAATATCTACGATTTATATACGGCGACGGGCTCACCACCTATCACGTTGTCCGAAAAATGTCTCTTCGGTCGAAGGTGGGAGAAAGGAAAAAAAAAATATTACTAAAAATAATACTGCACTAAAATTCCTTCAGAGTTCACCACCAGAATAACTGACTATCATGGTTTATAAGATTGCCTTATTATGTTTATTAGACCGACGAAGCATTTACAAAAGAAACATATAAGGCGAAGGTTAAAGAAACTATTGGAAAAAAACCAAGACGAAAATTCTGCGACAAAATTTAGAACGTTCTAAATAAAGATCACATTATCAGTAGTACCTGCAACCAACGTGGTTACAGGTGTTGTTAAACAGGGAAGTATAATGAAAGTAAAAAAATAAAAAAAAATATCTTCACGAAAATCCCAATACATGGGAAGATAGAGGTCTAGTCTAGATAATTAAGTCCCTTGGACCCACCTTCCAACGAAGATATTTTCGGAACAACGTGACCGGTGGTGAGCCCGTCGCCGTCTTTATGTCCAAGCCAACGATATAATTCGTACATAAGTTTTTGAAAACCTATTGGTACGAGCCTGCCACTTGGGGATCGAACTCGTGTCTTTTGACTCAAAATTCCAACCTCCCAACCACTCGTCTCATCGTTATCGTGAATTCTGTAGTAAGAAGATTTTTTATACATACATTATTGAACGGTGTGATTAACGTTATAATTGTGTGGTTGTCCGGATATCTATTGGAATAATAAATTATAAATAAATAAATAATAATAAAATCTTTATTTGTTTCCTTCTCACATATAACTTAAACGTCCAAATTTAGTTTTAACAATTATAAAACATTTATTCTAAATGTAAGGGACTGGTGCCCGTTGTAGGTTTTACAAAAGCTGAGTTACAAGATATAATATGATCTGAAGTGACTTGACATTTTGTATCTAGGGCCTATAGCCCTACGACAAGGTATGGGGGTGGAAAATGTGAATGTGAGAAAATTTTGTATAAACGTGTGAATATTCTGTGATTTCTATTAAAAATATTTGTGTACGTATATATAGACGTGTATGTATACGACGATCCGGCTCGAAGGACCAATTTTGTTTACAAATGGACGTAACCAAAATAAAATAAAATACGGTCACTGATAAAAATTATATCTTTGCTGGTACTTTGTTTCCTTTAAGAACTTTTCTAAAATATTTTATCGAATCTAGAAACATTGTAGTTACGACTACTATTATCGTGCTCCAATATAAGAATGTAATGATAAATTCTCTTAGAGGTTGTTTTTATCAATACATGGCAGCTTCTGCGTAGATCGAAAACTGCTGAGTTAGAGCATCGATCAATATGACTTATCCTCGAGAATAGCGTATCAGTTTAAAGCCATAACACATTGAAAGCTATCTTTACACATTACTGTAACTACGTCTCTTTACGCTTAAATGTTAATAAAAGCATTATTTTGTTTTTGCTACTACTCACGTTGTATATATATATATAAATATATATATATATATATATATATATATATATATATATATATATATATATATATATATATATATATATATATATATATATATATATATATATATATATATATATATATATATATATATATATATATATATATATATATATATATATGCAAGCATGTAGGCAAGAATGTATAAGATTATTCGAGCCAACTCTACTCCTCAAGGAAACAACAGTTCTTTAAAGTTTCCGATGACCTAGGGGAGAGGACTCGGCATGCCCTTAGTCATATCGCGATTATCGGACACATCAGCAGGACGTGCGCCGCCGTTTCCTCGTCCTACATGCACTAGAGCCGTCGGCAACACCTAAATTGAACAGATGCTTGTAAAATGCACTATGACCATGTTATAGCACTAGTTAAGTTCCGAATTTGGGGCTTATTCAGACGCAGGAGTATTTTAGTACCTCGACTATCAAATGTCGGTAGTGCTTCTATAGCCTGCCGATATGGCTCGTCCAGAGCCGTGCATGTTGTTGCCTAGTGCGGTTACGTATCTGGGATCGAACCAAAGGGTGGAGGGAATATGAGTTCCGGTCCCACCAGATAGTTACTGGATCCACCTCTAACAAGCTTATCCGTGGCATCGTTTTACCTCTAGAGTACTGCTGTGTATATGTCAATATTTTGTTTATGTAAATAAATATCTATGTAAGTATATTTTACCGTTGGTTTAGACACTAAAACGAAGATACATTCACCACCTGTCACAAATAGACTTCCGTGAAAGGTGGGCCGACAAGATTTATGACATGACGACCTCCGCGGGCGAGTTATGTGCACACCGGTTTTCGAGGTGTCGCCATCTCGAGGTCCCGGGTTCGATTCTCGGTCGGGTCAATGTAGAAAAACCACTTTTCCTACATTATCTCAGGTCTGAGTGTTTGTGGTGCCCGCGTTGTATCCGATTCCCATACCTCAAGTGCTTTAGCATCTTACATTGGGATCGGAGCAATGTGTGTGATGTTGTACTATCAATATAAGTATTTATTTGTCTACACCACTATCTATAAGTCTATATTGGAATAAGTATGAAGATATTTATATATTTATTATTTTCTTGCCTGTGTTCCATTAGACGAACGTTTAGTTTAGACACTGCAGAAAACGCTAGACTTTATAAATACCTTTTTCTAATGTAAAGCATAGCCTTACATATGGGAAAGGCCTATAATAAGCTCTCCGCGGTAGCTGTTCCGTTAATGCACACGAGCGGGCTTGTTACGAGTATTGTGCGGCATCGTTCGATGATACATTATTTTTATAACAATAAATCGTTGTAAGTAAAGCACCGCCGCCGCGCCGGTGGTCCGTACCGAACTTGCTCCCCGGAGTCGGCCAAATAAAATATAAGGAATTAATCAATTAATATTTTTGCAACAACCCTGTTATATACCTTTTATATTTGAGTTTTGTAAATCCACCTTTTGGTAGTGTTGTAATGAGAGTTTTGACTTTAAAAATATATTTGTTACTTTGTCAAAAATTGCTATCAATGCTTATAATTATATATATTACTAGATTTTTACCTGCGAATTCGTCCGTGTTAACTACTACTATAGGTAAATGAAGTAATCTTAAGCCATAATCCCAACACTGGCTGGTGTCGGCATTTCCACAACAAAGCGCGTATTTTGCATGTAGGCAAGAATTTCTAAGATTATTCGTGCCAACTCTACTCCTCAAGGAAACAACAGTTCTTTAAAGTTTCCGATGACCTAGGGGAGAGGACTCGGCATGCCCTTAGTCATATCGCGACTATCGGACACATCAGCAGGACGTGCGCCGCCGTTTCCTCATCCTCCATGCACTAGAGACGTCGGTAACACCTAAATTGAACAGATGCTTGTAAAATGCACTATGACCATGTTATGGCACAAGTTAAGTTCCGAATTTGGGGCTTATTCAGACGCAGGAGTATTTTAGTAGCTCGACTATCAAATGTCGGTAGTGCTTCTATAGCCTGCCGATATGGCTCGTCCAGAGCCGTGCATGTTGTTGCCTAGTGCGGTTACGTATCTGGGATCGAACTAAAGGGTAGAGGGAATATGAGTTCCGGTCCCACCAGATAGTTACTGGATGCACCTCTAACAAGCTTATCCGCGGCATCGTTTTACCTCTAGAGTAGCTGTGACCTTTTATCCATTGAAGAATTACCTTCTTGAATCTGCATACCTCATTGGTCGGTGGTAATATTGTTATTAAATAAAATTGCCAAATCGTCTGCGTACACAATTGTGAAGAAATGGTTCGCGATTTGATATTAAAATAATATTAAAATAAATATCTTCACACAATTCCCAACACAGGGACAGAGGTCTAGCCAATTAAGTCCATTCGACCCACCGTCCACCGAAGATATTTTCGGGACAACGTAACAGGTGGTGATCCCGTCGCCGTCTTTATGTCTAAGCCAACGATATAATTCGTACATAAGTTTTTTGAAAAACCATTTGGTACGAGCCTGCCACCTGGTGATCGAACTCAGGGCCTCAACTCGAACTTCCGACCACCCAACCACTCGGTTATCGTGACTTCAAATCGCGATTTGATAAAGAGCCTAAATACCTCTGTAACAAATCGCTAATGGCGAAGTTCCACAGGAGCGGCGAAACCACACTATTATGTAATTCTGAATTATTTTGAATATACATATTACATATCAATTTTCATATTTCTTAGCCCAGTAATGACATAGTTCCACCCAAACTTTCACATACCTTTCTGCCCATTTACGGGGAGAAATTTTATTGAGAAATTTAAATCCTTTCTTAGCTGTCATCTTCTACTCACAATTCATCTCTTGCGAACCTATCGACTATTTCCTTCTTTAACAAAAAGCTGCAGTAAAACAAAAAAATGTAATTAATGGCTTATAGCTCTTTAAGTGTTTATTTTATAATCACATAAATATAAGCAGTCGTTTAATTTTATAAGTGCTGTTATATTTTTCTATGGTTTGAAAACTACCGTGTAATAATTGAATAAACTATTAAGTTGTATTCTTTTGTTTCTAAGAGTATTTGTTTTCAATAATCCCTTGTAATAATCGTAGCAATAAGCCGTGTCATTATTGGTTTTTTTCTTTATAGCGACAGCAGTGATCGCAATGAAGAACATTTAGTTCGATGCAGAACATTATTTACGACTCTTAGATTATTTTAATACAGAGATAAGCGAAACCTGACATGGTGATACTTAATTTATTATTTATTTAAGACAGATACGAGCTATTGATTTCGTACATAAAGATAAATAATAACGTTGGGATATATAATAACGTACAACGCTCTGATATTGTACCGTAACGGAAAAATTAATAGTGCTTGACACAAGGATTTTAAATTTATTTTTAATTAGAGGATAGTCCATGTACCTTAACTTCCGTAGACCAAAGATAGTTGTGATAAGCTCTTATCTTAGAACAGTAATAAATTACCTCTAAAGACGTTTTCAAAATAACATATAAACGCAATAATATGATGTGGTGAATCTTGTGATATGACTTTTTACGTTAGGCTCTTTATTGATAAGATTATTTCTAAAACAAGAAAACGACAAGCGAAAAAGTCATCCTTTACCTATACCGTTTACTTACTTTACATGTACCGTTTTCTTGAAATAATTTTATTATATCACCAAACATACACGGTCACGGCTACAGGCTCACCATCACTGTCACGTTGTCCTAAACAACAGTTCGACCCTGAACAAAATTTTATCAATATATATGCGTGTGAGTGTATACTTTTTACTGTACTTATTGTAGTGTTCTTCAATCGTGAAAATTTTTCCATCGGTAAAGAGGATATTTCTGTGCCTTTCACCTGCGTATCGCGACAGATGCCGTATTGATCGATCCACTCTCTCTAATTGTAAAGATTGATTTAGGGCATGTCCTGTATATAGACGATAAGCACCGAGCTTCTGGTTTTATCTTATAATACGCGAAGATTCCCTCTTCATTTGCTTCCTAATGGGGTTTCCACGAATTCTGGCTTTAACAGCATTAAAGGCCTTTGCAGTTCTAACAGCACGCGGCTGCACCGATCCTTTCTGGTCTTCGCTAGAGGAAGCGTAGTTGTATCTGTTGATAGTACGATATACGAACATACGGCTGATACCAAGCTAATTCGTACATAAGTTTTTTTATTAAAAACCCTATACGAGCCTTATTGATACGAGCCTGCCGCTTGGGGATCTCACTCGGGTCTCTTGACTCGAATTCCGATCACCCAACCACTCAGTTATCGTGACTTAATATCATTATTATTATTATTATAGCCTTGGCATGCATGTTTCCTCGCGATAATTTCCTACATCGCCAAGCTCATGACTGATAAATATTGATAGTCCGATTAATGATTGACGATAATCCTTTACAATAGGCATTGGCATAGGGATCGAACCTGGGTTGCCCAAATATTATGATATTGAACCCACCCCTGATAACACACCTTCCACAGCTGAACAATGAATGACCTCCGTCTACGACTGTATCGGGAATGGCGTGGAGATATTTATTTATATTACAGACATCTATCGCTGAATTCACCATTCATTTGCCCTTCACAGTATGAGCGCACTCTTCTCCATCTCTTAAATCATCAATGTCAACACATCTTCAAAAATTATTTAAAAATTATTGTATAGATTAGGGGGCGTCCATAAATTACGTGAGGTTTTTTTTTGAATTTTTCTGTCCCTCCCTCCCCCCCTGGTGAGATGTCGTGAGATTTTATTCAACCCCCTCCCCCATCCCCCAAACTCACGTGAGATTTTTCAAAATGTGGGTTTCTTACGTAAACGCGTTAGATTGTTATTGTAAAAAGAAAAAAAAATTGCTTCGTGCTTTTATTTACGACTAGTTAAGACTAGTAATCAATATTGCTGAGAGTTTAATTATAAGTGTAATAAAAATTTAACAATAGTATACTTAAATCGTAACTACTGTGATTAAAAAAAGATTATATATTCTAATTCAATCCATGGAGAATCATGCACGGTCTCAAGAGAGGCTATTGGAACTAACATGTCCATATGATTTTCAGTAAAATCATCTGCATTTCAGTAAAATAGTAAAATTTTTTTTTGTTTCACTCAGAAAAAAAATTGCGTGATATTTGCCGAGACCCCCCCTCTCTCCAACGTAAGATTAAATGAGATTTGACTCGACCCCCTCCCCCCCTCAAACACCTCCCGACTAGGACACTAGGACTTCATACATCTCGGAGTCTGGACAACTATAACATATAATCATATACTTATAATTAATAAAATAGATTGCAACAAAAATATAAAAATACACTTTAACACACACTGTGTTTAAATAGTGCAGTTATTTCAAATGTATATTATTATTCTTCTATGATTATGTCTTATTCAATTAATAACTGTTTCCTGATGACTGAATAATGTTTTTACTAATATGAACTATGTATGAATTACAACTATTGTACTATCAAGAACATTGAAATGAATAATTAACTACAAAATTCATGAATGGCAAATGATCTCTAATTTATTTTGTGTTTAAACTATGAATATGTGCATATTAAATACCTTTTATCATTACCAAGAATTAATGAATAACATGTCAAGTTATTTTGAGACTTTGAACGCAAACCAAATCAAACTAGCTCATTACAAGCCACTTTCTTTACCTAATCTCATTTAAATGACTTGTTGAAATTAAGTACTATTTATATAGAGATACATTTCACCCTGAACACATATTTACTGTTAAGCACAAGATCATTCGTTAGATAACATAAAGTGTTTTTAATGATAGTAAAGGAGGATCAGAGGCTTATCTAACTTGTATTTATCACAAAACTACACAATTATGAAAACCAAGGACGTAAAAGTATTCTCTTAATCAATCTTCGGATTTAAGCGGTTTGAATCAGACGGCTACGTTAATACTGCGTAATAGATTACACAGTGATTCAAAATTTGACTATTAAAATATGTTTATTTTTTAAGGTTGACGCCCTAACATTTTTTAAGATATTTATGTCATTATAAGAATTTGGCGTTATGACGAACTAGTACTTTTTAGTTTGTCTTAGTATTTACAAATATTATAATAAATAAATAATAAAAAAGATATAAATATCTTCACGCAATTCCCAATATAGGGGTAGACGGAGGTCTAGTCTAGACAATTAAGTCCATTTTACCCACCTTCCACCGAAGAATATAATTCTTCTACTAATATTATAAATGCGAAAATATGTCCGTGTGTTTGTATTTTGTTTGAATTTAATGTATTCGCGGTAACAAGTCTGAGCTGATCTTAACGGAATTTGACTAAGAGATGTATAGTTGTCACTCGGTGTTGAATAGGATACCGATTCCTATTTATACATAAATACGTAAAGGTCTATAGAAGACTGTACACTGCAGGACATAGGCTTCTCCTATAAGGGAAGGTTTCCCATAATCGCCACGCTTGGTAGGCGTATTGGCGCGCAGTACCTGACACCTCGCACCTCAGAAGCTGCTGCCTGTCTTCGGTCTGTTAAATGTTTGTTATCACATTTTATATCACAGAAGATTATCCAAACATATGTTGGTAACCAAAAGCAATGATGTAGGCTTTTCTCTTAGTCCCTTCTTACCACCTAGGTAGGAAAGGGGGTGGTATATTCTTACACCGATACCACACGGCCATTCTGATTTATGAAGATATTATTATCTCAAAATAGTGAAACTTAATCGAGACTAGCAGTTGAATGAATTTACCAATAAAAGTTAGAACATTTGAACACATACAAGTAGTTCTGCCCTAAGTCTAGATAGTGATAAAATAAAATAAAATACTGTTAAATGTATCTTACAAGCTTTCTGTCTGCGACTTCCTCATCCTATAACGGCTTATTTATAATTACACTTATTAGTTGATAAATGTATTTATGTGTGTGGTTAAGTGTAAATAAGGAGATTGGCATTTATAGTTAGTTATTTAGTTAGTTAAGGTAGTTAACTTACCTACTAAGTTGACTTATCATCCTAATACATACCTAAATTCATACTTACCTTACCTGACGTCTCCTACTTTTAATCTTTTTCTATTTCAAATGAATACGTCACAAACTCAGTAGTTTTAGAGATATTTAATCAACTTTAAAGAACGAGGAGGTTACTAATTCAGTTGTATATTTATTTAATGTTTGTTACCACACAACTCCGTCATATGCTGGTTTATATATGCACGAAAAAAAAATTTTCGAATATTCGAACTACAAGTTAACTTGTACTTTTAGTTGTCACTTCGTCATGATCTGATTGATTTCGAAAAATATGAAAATTCCTCAAATTTTATAAGCTTAAATAAAAAGTATTTCACTTTTTTTTTAAATATATTGCAATTAATTTAAAATAAATCAGCATAAAATAATTAGAATTTGAATACAAAAACATATCGAGTAAATATTAAATACATTCAATCAAGTCAATTCAGTTTGTACCCGCGTACTTTGTTTGTGTGCCAACGTACTGACGCACTCGCCGCAGTGCACGGACCGCTATCTTCTCCTATCGCAGTTTGATTTACGATGCAACAGCGCACAACGCATTTCTCTTTCTCTATAAAAATAACCAGTAAAACAACCAAAATATGCATGTATAAAAAATATACCTAGATTTAAAAATTATTATTTCACTTTTGAATGCCGCCGCCGTATTCGAATCCGCTGTAATGAATATGATTTTTCTTTATAAAAAGGTTTTGTTGGGTAAAAAATGTTTACATTTTTATACACTTTAGTAATATTTCTGTTAACTGTTTGTAAACCTGTTTGATGATATTAGACTCATTTTGTACTTAGGAATCGTCAGCATGCTCTAGCCGATTTCTGTACCCAAAATTAATTATTTCGGTATTTAGGTACTTTACATATATAATGTATACTATAATAAGAACCACTACGAGTTTTAAGGCTTTTTGTCGTAGTCTTCACAGGTAAAAACACATCTGTAGTTTTCTTCGACCGTAGTTGTTTATAGGTTTTCATTACAACTTTACCACTATCAAGTGAGCTCATCAAGTCACTCCATCATTATGAAGTGACACCCAATGCAGTAAAAAATCCCCAAAAAGGCCATAGAGTGGTTTACGACAAAGTAACAATATGGCGCCCTGGAGGATATGTTTTAATACGTATCGCATTTAATACTGTAAACGGATATTGACGACCTCCGAGGACAAGTGGCGTGCACACCGGTTTTCTGTTTGTCGTTTTCATGGTGTCAAGCCAGCTCTGAGTTCCGGGGTTCGATTCCCGGACAAGTCAAAGTGGAAAACTTATTTTTTCTATACTGTCTCGGATCTGGGTGTTTGAGGAACCTTCGTTGTTTCTGATTCAATAACACAAGTGATTTAGCGACTCACTCAGAGATCAGAGCAATTTAAGTGATGTTGTTCTTATCTATTTTAGTATCTATTTATTCCTTATTTACAAATTTATATTTCTTCCTTACCTAATACTTTTATCAAATTTCTCCTTTTAAGTTTTGCTTTAAACAAAGGCTCTCACAATTTAAAAAGAAATTTCTTCACGCCTTTCCCAATACTGGGGTAGACAGAGGTCTAGACAATTCAGTCGCATAGGTGGTGAGCCCGTCGCCATTTCAATGTTCAAGCCAATGATAAAATTCGTACCCACATAAGTTTTTGAAAAAATCCATTGGTACGAACCTGCCACCTGGCGATCGAACTCGGGTCCCGTTACTCGAAATTCCAACCACCCAACCAATCGACTGTCATGACTTTTTTTTGGTTTCCCGATACTGATGATATTGAGGTTACTTTGTGTGAGATATTTTTACTGCAAAACCCTGTCAGTACAAGCAAAATGCGGGGAGAAAAAAAATTTGCTAATACTACACTTGATGCCTTCCGATTGTAGTATCGAAAATGTTGTATATTTTTCAAATTATGTCCTTTGTAATATATTACCAAGATTAAGCCTAGTAGTCCATTTTTGTAGTAATGTAACTTTTAAAATAAATATGATTAATAATATTTATGAAAAATAAAATGGAGACAGCACATTCCAGAAATAATTAACACCCAAAAAACGATTTCTAGAATAATTCATTAGTCGGCTTTTGAGTAGACATACGCGTGGCGTCGGACCCTGGCGGGCCATTATTCGGGATGACGGCGCGCGTGCCTGCGGAAACTTCACCACATTTATAAAAGCAACTCCCCTGCCTCCCACTTCTCATCAAGACACGACGTCACAAGGGCATTCTTAGTAGCCATTAGAGGTCACATTTAAATGGAAACGTAACACCCGCCGTCGCCTTTAAATAGGAAACGACACGTTTATCCAATTAGAAATTCACCATATCTTTGTGATAGTTGAAGAGGAAATTTGAGCAATCAACTTACAGAGCGCCTCGGCGTTCCTATCACAGTTTATTCAATTGAGCTCGTAATGAAGTTATGTGAGCTATGAACAGTATGAAATAAGCGCTCCATATTTAGGATGACCGAATCGTTCAATAATTTAATTTATGAGTTAATGCGATTTACTCTTACTCTGCTGTAATGAATAGAAAAATAAAAAATACATTTATTTTTTCTACGTTACATCTCCAAATGAACATAATCTTTGTAAATATACAAGACAAAAACGGCATTAATTCGATGTTTTCTTTTTTAATTACCAGATCAGTCTTTCAATCATCCAGAACAGATTTGACAACACTTAATAACGATTGCTTTAAGAACGTGGATTATTCAGTAACAGATGGCTATTCCAACGATCATGCTACTTATAGCATTAGCATAGATAGTCAATATTATATTTACATAAAATTATTTATTACAGATTTGTTGAAAATATTACTGTTTATTATACTTTATAAATACGCCGATAACCTCACAAATGTGTTAATGACTATTATTGCTTTATTGTCTATTTTGTTTATAGATATGAGGATTTTTAGTAATATATAGTGTCGTTTAAGAAGTTTTAATTACGAAACGTGTACCCGTACTGGGTGCTGTTTAAGCATTTCATGGTTTTCAAACGGTTGCTGGTTAGTGTAAATGTAATAAGAGTGTGTCGAATCGGAGTCAGTAGTTGCGCCGTGAGAAGGAAACGGCCCCGCGTTGTTCGGAGGTGGACTGCCGGCGCGGCGTGTGCCTGGCGCGTGCCCGCTCTCTCAATTCAAGCGCACTATTAAGGTCACTGCACACTAATAACACAGCCGTAGCTACATGATTTCTTTTTTGTTTTAGTCACCAAAAATAACTAACACTGGTTAATTAAAAATAACCACGATAGCCGAGTAGTTGGGTGGTCAGTAATTCGAGTCAAGAGCCCTGAGTTCGTTCCCCAGGTGACAGGCTCGTACTAATGGATTTTTCAAAAAACCTTATGTACGAATTATATCGTTGGCTTGGACATAAAGACGGCGACGGGCTCACCACCTGTCACGTTGTCCCGAAAATATCTTCGGTGGAAAGTGGATCGAAGGGACTTAATTGTCTAAACTAGACCTATCCTCCCCTGTATTGGGAATTGCGTGAAGATATTTTGATTTATTATTTTTTTAAATTTAAGAAAATTAAATAGTTTTGATACCATACAAACCAGATAGTCTGTAGTCCTAGTTGGTAGTGAACCAATTAGGTTGGTAACTATAAAAGTAGGATTACGTACCCTAGTACAGTAGTTCGAGTAAATAGTTCCAAGATGCACATGTATTTTAACTTATTGGTAATTATAATTCTACTTATTCTTACTTATATGGAAAATATACAATGTGTAAGAACATGCGAATCCTGTTTATACAGCAGTCCAGCTCCCGCTTCGCGTGTCATAAAATACACGCCAAGCGAGAGAAATGTCAATGTTATCTATCTTCGTAATTACTCATCATGAATACATTTTACAAAATTAATACAACCAGATAACCACTTAGGTTTTATAATTAAGGGGCAATAAGACCGCCAAATTGACATACTTTTCAGTTTTCTTTTTTTTTTCATGTTTCCTCACTTTTGTTGTGTACAATATCGTTCATTCAAACAGTATTGTAATATACTTTTCCATTACTTTATATAATTTCCAGTACTTATATGAGCTCACTCGCTTTATCGAACAACTAATAGTTATAAGGTCACGTAAGTATATTTTTTCAACTCGGTGGTGTAGTCTACTTTTTCTACATGGAATCAGTCAGTCAGGGCTGCCTTATAATTTGACATAATTTTCTTTAGTTTTAAAACATGTTTACAATTTCTAATAATTCTTCTAATGGCTCATATATTATAGCGACAATAGATTAATTATTTATAAATCTACAACTATTAACATTTTGATATAATTCTAGGTATTTTCTATTCTGTCGCAATTTTTATTGTTGTACTATTGTTATTTATTAACTAAAATAAAATGTTATTTACATTATTTAGAAATAATTATCCTAATACTAATAAAAGAAATTAAATGTATATTTTGTGCCCGATCAATGATCATATATTTTTGTTTTTTTATATTTAATTTAATGCCCCTGCAATTTTCCTTTTGTGAATACATTTCGTAAAATTTATTCATGGTTTGATAACGAATGAACGTCAGTTTAAATATTTACAATTTTTTAAAATTACTATAGTTTACAAATGTGCGAATGTGTTGAAAATTATCCCCTTAAATAGTGAAAGGCGTATGGATATACTGATTATTCGTATCAGCTTACCCAAACTATTATATTAAAGGTATTAATGTTCTTTTGAGAAAAACTTTCTTGAAATGAATCTGAACATTTGAGCTTTATCTTAACTGCTTAAATATACCACAGACTTTACTTAGGTAAACCCGCCATAAATCAAGTTAAGTCATTTATTTGGCTATTTCTTTGACTAGTGTCGACTAATTTTTCGATAAGCAAATATAGTGTACATTATTCAATATTCTCTCTATTTTTTTTGACATTTTACTAAAAATCACAGTATTATAAGAAGTATAGAGATCGTGGCTCGCTGTAGCTGTCGCAAACCCAAAGGACACGCTACATCACGCAACAAGCACTCCAAATTAATATATCCTGGCTCGCGCCGTGATTCCTAATATTATATTTAGACGTGACACGCGCTCGTTTGTATCAATTGGCCACGTCTGCCTCACTGATATACGGCCGACGTTACTTTAGAACAATGACGGCACAAATTGCACGATTACACTTGCTTTAGCACCGCCGTGCGATACAGCAACATTTCTACCACTAACGGGTAACCTGCAGTCACGCACACATACCTGTATACGTAGATTACGTACTTGGCTGCAACGAAATTCACGTCGTCTACGTCAAATAAAGAAGTGGAAGAGTCGTTCTTCCTCGTCTATTATGACATACTAGTTTTTCAAAGAATTAACTAAATGAAAAATTCATACACTATATGTATACACTATTTCGTTGTTTTAGTATATTATTTAACATAGTAATAATCGTTGATAACTACAATAAGTTGTAATTTTATTATTACTACTAAAAACAGACTTAGCTGTTTAAGATCGAAATTTCAGAGAAAAAATACCGGTAACACCAAAAAGATATTTCACTAGCACTACACTACTACTACATAGTGTAAGCATACAAGCGTTGACAAATCAACGGTAGTCGGTAGTACTATTGATAAATAAATGTACGAATGATGCCCATGTCAGTGACAACCGATAACAAAACGTATTAATAGCTTCATGTGCGGCGCCGCCAGCAACATATCAGTCTAATGAGCGGATCCCATGAAAGCCTTTTAATTTCCCATTTCGTCTGACCACAGATATCTGACTGTTATTAATATAGAACAGAGCCGGTCGCCGGTGGCGCTCCCGACAGCCTCGATTACAACTAGCCGAAGTATCGCGACGCTCTGCGCGACTTATCTGCCGCTATTAATTACGTTCCGATATGCACCGGACAAGTTTTAATGCAACCGCTTCATTTGTTACCGCGCTAAGAGTGCCATATCGGAGACGTTATAGAAGTGATAATTTTGTACATATGACAGCCGATACCACATCGCAAGGCCGCTGTAGAAACCTCACTTGTTACATATCCTGCTTACAGATGACTGATATTTTCGCAGCCTGCGTGGAACTTGTTACACTTAGCATTAACACCGATAGTAATCTGGTATAAATCAGTACGTCGGCATTTTGCAAATACCGCCTGCTGTACGCCTGACAATTTAAGCAATTACAGTGTCTGCTCGCAAAATAAATTGGATTGGGACCGAAGGAAGCCGCAAGCGAGTCCGGTAGCTAATAGCGTTGGGCTGAGTGTTTTTAAGACATTCTTAATTTTAATCTGTATGGTCATTGCGTTATTAATATTATAAATCTCTTATTTATTGAAAAGCAAAAAGCTCAGTATGCCTTTTGTACTTAAAATTTGCAAAAACATATGTACCTATATATCCAAAACCTATATTTTATACCTTACATAACTACATGACTACAACTTTGCCTGACTATATAGTAAAAATACACAAGGAGCCAATACGTTATTAAAGTCACTTAAATTCCGAAGTTTATGTCAATATTTTCTTGAGACAAAAATATATATCCAAAAATATTTATTAATCTTCCATTTTATACATAAACGACGACTTTAAATGAGATTTCAAATATTAATAAAGAGAAAAACAAACACGAGTTTTAAAACTACGTTGTAAAAATTAAATTTTTAAATAAGAGTAAACTAAAGGGTGGCACTCATTTAGGAGTTAATAGTAATCAGTCACAGCGCCCTTAACATTCACAACATTTTCGTATCAGCATCTTTAAGCATATTTACTCAGAATTGGTTGGAATTTTGTCCTAATTAGGTGCAAAAAGTGTTTGTTCCGTTATTAGATTTTTAGGGAAATCCCTCAGAGCTCTTCTTTGAAACATATCCCGTGGCCGTGTATTAGCAGACATTGTAGTGCATAAGTGAAAAATTAAGCAGAAAAAAGAAACAAAAGTTTGTTCTCTCATAAGAACCTGGTGTTTACACTAGCTCTTATACGCAAAAAACAGTCTTATCTGGGTGAAGTAATGGGCTTGGCCCTAGATTTCTCCCCGCCGCCTTCCCCGTAGTACGGTAGTATGACCACACCCTCGAGATCACATTATTCTTGGTGCCTATTGCCGCAGTGACGGCGTGTAGAAAAGCACCACCTACAGCTTTCCCACTGCGTTTAACATTAGATGTAGACGTATACTTAACTTACACCGGACAGCTCATCGAAAATATTCAGATATTTTAAAAGTGCTTTGCATCACGGAATAACTCAAAGCTAGAGTTCTCTTACAAGCACTTATGTTCATAAACTGCATGGCAACGTTGAAAAAGTAATTATTACTGGTAAAGAGACTTTCAAAGCTAATAATAGAGGTTCAATGCTAATAATTTACATTTTAATAGCAATAAGACTAAATGTATACATCAACACTAATGTTAAACCAATGTACTAATAAATGGTGAAGAGTAGAGCTTTGTGGATACACCTGTTTTTCTCGGAATAACACTAGATGCGAGGCTTCAATGGGGCCCCCATATATCCCAACTTGCGAGTAGGTTAAGCTCTGCAGCATATGCTGTAAGAAAAATAAGGCTCTTAACTGATATACAAACGGCTAGACTTGTTTTTTTTTTAGTTACTTCCATAGCATAATGTCATATGGTATTCTGCTATGGGGTCAAGCAGCTGACATAGAAACAGTATTCTTCCCAGTTTTAGTCGTTCCGTCATTTCTTGTGAATTATACCTCTATTAATTGCCCAGCGTTGTGATACCAGACCCATCTTATAGTTTCGTATAGTGACAATCCTAGATTAATTATTCTGCAGTTCGTTCATCGAAATATATTTTGGTCACTTGTCAAATCAAATCAAATCAAATCATTTATTTATCGAAATAAGAATGAACATTCGGTTATCGATAGTCATTTTTAATCTACCGCGTTACAGGACCCTCATACGGTTCGTATGAGGTTCCTGTAACGGAGAAGAAACAGGCGAAAGAAACTCCGTAGGTATCTTCTTTTTTGGTCAATATTTTTAACAATGTAATGTATTATACAAATAATTCATTATATTGTAAAAATATTGACCAAAAAAATATTTTCTAGGAATAGCTTGGGAGCGATCACCTTATTCCCAGAGGTTACTGTCATTAACATTTTCATTTATATTATAATAACCCATCTTATAAAGTTTTTCTTTAATAAATTTCTTAAACCCGTTAATAGACAGGCTTTGAATATTTTCCGGGATTTTGTTGTAGAAGCGCATACACCGCCCTATGAACGATTTATTTACTCTATGGAGTCTGGTAACCGGTGTTACAAGCTTGTGTTTGTTCCTAGTATTTATATTATGCACATCAGAAGTCTTGCTAAAAGTACTAATGTTTTTATGCCCATACATTAAATTTTCATATATATATTCTGAGGTCGTTTATGTAAAATTTGGTAGATTAATAAATATTTTTTTTTTTGGATATATATTTTTGTCTCAAGAAAATATTGACATACACTGGAATTTAAGCGTGTTTTTTTAACTATTTTTTTTTAAACGTTTTTTTTTAAACTATTATTTTTTTTATTTTGTAAATGAGATAGTTAGAAGCCTACTAACTCCCATAATGTATTTATTGGAGTTGGTAATTTTGAAGCCTGGCTTCAAAAATTAGGATTTCCTACAAATTTTCATTCCGTTTTGTACCCACCAGGACGTAATACCAAAAAAGTTTTATTTAATTTTTAATTTAATTTAAAAACTTTATTGCGCACATAATCGAATGTACAATAGGCAGACTTAATGGCTAAAGGCTTTATCTACCAGTCAACTAGGAGTATATAAGGTGAAAAAAAATTCACGGCGGTACTTAAAACAAAAATTAAACAAAAAAATACCATAGATGGCAGCAAATCGTCGTAAAATCTGTCGTTAAATATAACTTTATATATAATATACATATTATGTATACACATACCTATGTATACATACATACTTCTAAAAACATGCATGTATAAACTTATTTATATGTATACTAAAATATATTTACATATATGATACAATGCCGTACAATTATCAATGTATATAAACATTTTGAGATTGTACCCACTATCAGGGGTAAGGTGATATGGTCTGAGACCTTTTTCTTAAAAAAAGGCAATGAAGACACCCTGCGAATATCTGGAGGTAACTTATTCCAGAGGCTTCTACTGCAAACGATTGGGCCATGAACTCGATACGTCGCGAAAGTGCAGAGTAGTGTTAGCGGAGGATCGCACCTTACGCTCATGGCAATAATCCAAATACAGAAACTTACCTCCTATCGCAGGATCCTCTGTTATCTAGGACCCCACCATAATTTTTTGGATAACAAAATGTTGTTGGATTGGAAGTCATTTAAGCTTAGACACATGATCGTATTTTCGTAGACCACAAATGAAACGGATGCAATTATTGAGTAAACGATCCAATTTGCACAGAAGCTCTTGGCTGATATTAGAGTAACACACATCAGCATAATCGAGAACTGGCAAAATTAGAACTTGCACCAACGCAACCTTCGTGCCAGTTGGAAGAAAATTCTTATGACGAAGGGTGTTTGTAATTCTTCGATTAATTTCCGTTACCTGAGGTTGCTAGCAAAGACTATTGTCGATTAGATTATTGAAAGATTATTACCAATCCGACGTCTTTAACTACTACTACTACGAAATGGATTGAAGACTAAATGCAATCATTAAATTATTATACACCATATAATTATAATCCCCACACCTCACTGATAGTTTCGCTGGAACTTTGTCATTTATATGACATTATTTTATTTGTCATATATATCATTTTTATGACAAAGTTCCAGCCAAACTATCAGTTCTCGTTCTACTCTTTTTCGGGGAGAGTTCTCAGAAATACTTTCTTAGCTGCAGCATAAATACATCTCCTACACAAAATCATATTGTCAAATTTCGTATACATAAGTAAAGTAGTTTTAAAGATTTCGTAATTAGTAACGTTTTGCTTTAAGATATATATGAGCATATATGGATTAGCGATATAATAGCCATTACTCTGAGAATAAAATTCGTACTCTTAATTTTAACTTAATTATTAACCCAACTGAACACTTTTCAGTTTTTCCTTTTCTTTTAACTTAAAATTAATCTGCAATATATGACGATCATTTTGATATTAAAAACAACCTTTTTGAATTGCTAGTACATTTTTAGTCGTCAATGTTATTAAAATGTCCCTATACCAACTTAATATATTTTCATATGTCATTCCTTGTTTTAAAATAATCAAATCAAAATCATATCAAATCATTTATTCATCGACATAAGAACATACATTCGTTTATCGATAGTCATTTTTAATCTACCACCGTTTCGTAATGAGGTTACTCTAACGGAGAAGAAACAGGCGAAAGAAACTCCGTAGGTATCCTCTTTTTTGGTCAATATTTTTTACAATATAATGCATTATACAAATATAATGTGATATTTTCTAGAAATAGCTTGGGAGCGATCACCTCATTCCCAGGGGTTACTGTCATTAATATATTCATTAATATTATAATAACCCTTCCTATAAAGCTTTTCTTTAATAAATTTCTTAAACCTGTTAATAGACACCCATTGCACATTTACCGGGACTTTGTTGTAGAAGCATATACACCGCCCTAAAAACGAGTTACTTACTCAATGGAGTCTAGTAAACGGTGGTACAAGCTTGTGTTTGTTCCTAGTATTTACATTATGTACCTCAGAAGTCTTGCTAAAAGTATTAATGTTTTTATGCGCATACATTAAATTTTCATATGTGTATTAAGAGGCCAGTGTTAAAATATTAATTTCTTTGAATTTCTCTCTAAGAGATGTTCGGGAATTTAGACAATATACAGCTCGTATGGCCTTTTTTAAACAGTACTTGTAAAACAAATACTGTTTCTACGTCAGCTGCATGACCCCATAGCAGAATACCATATGACATTATGCTACAGATGTAACTAAAATAAACAAGTCTCGCCGTTTGTACATCAGTTAAGAGCCTTATTTTTCTTACAGCATATGCTGCAGAGCTTGACCTACTCGGAAGTTGGGATGTATGGGGGCCCCATTGAGGCCTCGAGAAAAACAGTCCTATCCACAAAGCTCTACTCTTCCTCATTTATTAGTACATTGGTATCACACAAATGTTTAACATTAGGTGTTGAAAATTTTATACATTTAGTCTTATTGCAATTTAAATGTAAATTAAAATAGTCACGATAGCCAAGTGGTTGGGTGGTCGGAATTTCGAGTCAATAGACCCGAGTTCGATCCCCAGATGGTACCCATCGTACCAATGGGTTTTTCTAAAACCTATGTACGAATTACATCGTTGGCTTGGACATAAAGACGGCTACAGGCTCACCACCTGTAACGTTGTCCTAAAAATATCTTCGGTGGAAGGTGGGTCGAAGGGACTTCATTGTCTAGACTTCACCTCTGTCTACCCCTGTATTGGGAATTGCGTGAAGATATTTATTTATTATATAAATGAAAATTATTAGCAATAAACCAATGGACTATTTTTGACATAGCATCATTTACCTCGTCAAGTGTAACAATATGTTGTTTATAAATAAATATTACAGAGGTATCATCAGCAAATAATACTATGTCGTGTTTATTCCGCAGTATGGAAGGTAAATCATTAATATAAATGAGAAAAAGAAATAGACCAAGAATCGAGCCCTGCGGTACGCCCATAGCTACCGTCGATCCAGAGGAATACGCGCCATTGATTGCCACTCTCTGAATTATATTAGATAAATACGACTTAATAAGGTCAATTACCGTATTTCTGATACCGTAATGGTGTCAGGAAGACAAGTGCTTCATAATGAACGCAAAAAGCCTTTGAGAGATCACAAAAGACACCCAAAGAATCCTGTGATCTCTCCCAAGCCTCACATATATGCTTAATTAGCTCAACAACAGCATCGGTTGTTGAACGACCCCTTGTAAAACCAAACTGATTGCAGTGTAATAGTTTGTTTAAATTAAAATATCTTAACAGTTGAGCAAGAATAATTTTTTCAAAAATTTTACTAAGTGGTAGTACCGAAATAGGCTTAAATTTAGTGGGGTCCGAAGTACTACCAGATTTAAATAAAGGTATTACTTTACTTTGCTCCATGAGATCAGGAAATCAACCAGACTCTACACTACTACATTACTATTAAATATTATGGACAAATGAGGTGCAATCAAATCTATTATAAAAGCAATTACTTCAACGGACATTCCCCATAGATCCGCCGTTTTCTTACATTTAATAGTGTTAAACATTCTCACAATATCTAACAGCCTCAAACTTAAAGGTTGAGGTGCAAGCTCTTACATTTTCCTTAAGTAATGTCTCGGCAACAACAGAAGAAGAATTCATCGACTGTGTAGTCATAATTGGAATTTCACTAAAAAAATTCTCAAAAACTTTAGCTACCTCATGATTAGCATTTATAACTTTAATGTCAATATTAATTTGGTAGTCAGAACTTCGTGACATATTCCTCCCCGTTTCACTATTAATAATATTCCAAGTCATTTTTACATTATTAGAAGCATTTTTAATTTTATTGCTTAAGTGTAATGACTTGGCTGCAAAACAGACTTTTTTTAAATTTTTTTTAAAAATTTCTAACATAATCCTTAAAAGTCTCGCAAATTACCTTTCGCTGCAAAGTTCATACAATCTTCGCCTACTTCGGTGAATTCCCTCTGTTGCCCAATGGTTCAAAAGTCGACTATTCAAAGAGAATCGTTTAGAAGTAAATCTTCTTCTTCTTCTTCCTGCCCTTATCCCATGCTATGTGGGGTCGGCACAACATGTCTTCTTCTTCCACTCTCCTCTATTTCCCGTCATGTCAATACTCACTCCTTTCTTTCTCATGTCTTCTTTCACACAATCCATCCATCGTTTTTTTGGTCTCCCCATAGCTCTTCGTCCATCCACATTCATCTCTAACATTCTTTTGCCTATATTACATTCTTCCCTCCTCATTACATGCCCGAAATCGTTTAGAAGTAAATACGGCATTAAATTGAATTTTTAAGAAATTAAATAATGAACTGTAAAGGGCGTTAGTATTGTCATGGTAAGGCAATACTAGAAGTTTTTTTTATTAAATTACTTCTAAATTTCTCTTTGCGATATAAATTTATCGGAACAAACACAGATTTCCTAATACGTGTGGTTTGTCGGTCGTGGGACAGATTAACAAATTGACTAGAGTGGTCTGAACTTAACTTATGAATTAGTAATCTGTGCAATGGTTTGACATCTGTTAGAATATTGTCTATGCACGTTGCACTTGACTCTGTTATTCTTGTTGACTCATAAAACAAGTTCACAAGATTGAACTACTTTAACAATGAGAGAAATCTAATAGAAGAAGCTTCCAGGAGTTTAATATTAAAGTCTATGTGGAGACAAGGACTTACTCAAGTATTAAAGAGCCACCACGTAAAGCTTTTTCTCTATTGAAAGAACTAACAACCTGGTGCAACTGAAGTTAAACACAAAGTTATCATTTTTAACCAATGTTCAGTGACTCATAATAAACATCATTACTATTTTAAAAAAAATCAATTTCTAAATCTTTACCTAAAAATCTTGAATATTTTGATGCACCAGGTTGATACAACTCTCATTAGATTAACTATTTTGTATAATGTTATTATTTACTCTATTGTCTAATTATTTAATTTAAAGTACTTGTAACAGATTCCTAATTACTTGCCATATTAAGCTGCTCAAAAAAGCAGATGTCGGTTTAGCCAAATTCTTGGCTGAGGTAAAATGTAAAAATTCTTGTCTTATACTTGGATAGGAAATACCTATCTTTAATTAAAGATTTCTTTAATAAGAATGTTAATATCAATTACATTGAATTTATCAATGTTATTATTTTGACATGTGTAATGTATACAATTATTACACAATAAATTATTTAATTAAATATT
Organism: Sericinus montela; assembly: GCA_029286605.1. Taxonomy (NCBI): domain Eukaryota; kingdom Metazoa; phylum Arthropoda; class Insecta; order Lepidoptera; family Papilionidae; genus Sericinus; species Sericinus montela. The sequence goes on along the minus strand of JAGSMR010000031.1, from coordinate 3,439,773 downwards.
TATGTCAAATCTTATTTGGTTTTCATGTGGCAAATCCTTTTAATATGGCAATGTGAACAAGACAATTTTATAGACATTTAGGCTATTTAAATACTCTGAGTATTTTAACATTTGTCTTTTGTTAAGTTTGCCCCTTCTCCCTATCAACAGTACTAAAATAGAATTAGGACAGAAAGTACTTGACATAACTTTTTTCATTATATCATTAAATGATGCTCCTGGAAATCAATAATTTGTAATTTGTCCCTTAAAGCTAGTATTTAATATATAATATGTAAAATATTATTGGAATTAATAGCCTGAAATTTCACTTAACGCGATTCCCAATACAGACAACGAAACCGAAGACATATGTAGGACAACGTGACAGGTGTGGAGCCCGTCGCCGTCTTTATGTCAAAGCCAACGATATAAATCGTACATAAGTTTTTGAAAAAACTTACGAGCCTGCCACCTGGGGATCGAACTAGGGTTTCTCAACTCAAATTCCGATCACCCAACCACTCAGCTATACTATAGTTACTACTTACTGTACTATGACAATAACTAAGGAAAGGAAAAATAAATAATAACTAATTAAATCATAGTTTAATACAATATCAGGTGTATTGTGCAAATGTGTAGCAAATCCATATAAAGACGGCGACGGGCTCACCACCTGTCACGTTGTCCCGAAAATATCTTCGGTGGAAAGTGGGCCGAGGGGACTTAACTGTCTAGACTAGACCTCTGTCTACCCCTGTATAGGGAATTGTGTGAAGATATTTATTTGTATTTATGTGGCAAATGCATGAAATGTATGTGATAAAATATTGTGTTAACAAGTACTGTTTCAGTTCAACCATTTTAATAACAATTCACACATATACTCTCGAGGTATATTCTTTATCTGAACCAGTTTGTTAAAAATAGTGTATTTCGAAGCGTCACCCCGCATAGTATAAAAACATAGAACTTGATAAAAACAGAATTGTTGTAAAAAGTGAAATGTAACTAGAATCGATTGCTATTTTTAACACTATTATTTTAAACGTAACTGTAGTGTATTTTATATTTACTAGTAAATTGCCAATTCAATTACTAGTAAATATAAAATGTATGACTCGATAATTAAATAATTGTAATGTCTTAATATTATTACATATTCAAAAGGAAAAAAAAACCTTAAAATATAATCCCTATCACTGAGGGCTTCCAAAGTATACAAATTTATTACCGCTTACTACCACTCACTGTTGCAGGGCAATCTTATTGTTTTAGTATATTTCATGTTAGATACTACTAAAGCAATATAATGTTCAGAAGTAGACTTAAGAACAGTCCAAATTACACTATCTATTTGTTACCGAGTTCTGCACCTTAATTATGATTCTGTCACTTAGGTACAGCTGAATAAAAACAAGTTGGATTTATTGACAGTTGACAGTTCAGTAAAATTACACTACAGGAAAGGCGTTCACCTACCTATTTTATATGTGCAGGACTTAATTTACATTTCTTCAATGAGTAGTTTAATATTGGACCCAACCCCTTTGCTAATATAAAGTAAACGTTTACGACGCTTGTTTGGACGTTAAATGATCGTATGTTAAGATAATTTACGCACATGGAATAGTGAACTTTATTCAATCTTTTCCATGCGTTATTCACATATTACGAGCAGTAAAATGTTAATTACAAGTTACGAGGCAAGAAAATTAAGATACGTCTTAAGTTTTAGTATTTCAATGCCTTTAAATTATGTTTACAAATATGATGTATAGCAGGTTTTGATTTCGATTAAGAGCTAAGTAGAAGCTATATGAAGTTGTATCTAAATTTGACCAAAGCGCTGTGGATTTCTATTTGCAACCAATGTGTGAGTTCGCCATGAGTAATTTCTTAATGATTGATTCCATAAAGCGGAGTTGAGCTTCTACGTTTCATCTAGTGTGCGAGTAACCGTAGGTACGTGCCTCTATTTTCCCCTGTTCCCTTATATTCTACACCTTTCACCTGTCCACCATGCAATAGAACATAGCAAAGCGAAAACGTTACTTGGTGCCAATACTGTAAAGTCTAAATATAAATTATAGTGGGATACTTAACACGAACAAGATTCCTTTTTATATCCTTTTTTGTAAGAGATATCTGAAAATGTAACGCACACGTAACCAATTAACTGCATAACTGTGGGCTGCGTGACATTATACCTTATTTCTCAGTAATGAATATCCACAGCCATTTCCATCAAAGAGAGTCACTACACTCTCTTTGATGGAAATGGATTTCCGATGCTTATAAACTGCAGTAAAAACTTCATGTGAACTAGGAGCTTGACAGGAATAAAATTCGAAAGAAAAATTGTAATTTTAATGAAAATAATATTTCAGTAAAATATATTAAAAGTGTGTACTTACTTTTTTACGCTCGCTTCTCATAAAGCTTACGGAAAGAAAAAAAGTTGTTAATTAATACGCCGACACCACACAACAGCCTTTTTGGTTAAGGTTTATAGATTTACAGAGTAAATTATATGAAACCAACAAAATTAAGAGAATGTGTGTAAGCTACAAATACCATTCAAGATAAAGAGAGAAGAGGGTCTAGTGAATGTTACGTGAAAGATATTTTTAGAGGTCAGTCTGATTACGAAGAAAAAAATCTTTGGAGTATTCTTAGATGGTATCGGAGGCTTTCGAGTGCGTGATCAGCAGTCAGAATGCAATATCAAAGACCCGAACGACCGCCGCTGAAACCAGAAACGGAGCGTACTCCCGAAGCCGCACCATCTTTGTAGCCATAACTCAATTCGATAACGCGCCTAGTCCCGTCGAGCTGTTAACGACAAATAACGCAGATAACGTAACGGCCGCCTAAACGACCCTATCTGACGTACGATAATATTTAATAATTATTTACTTGTTATAATCAGATGTAGCGGGACAAGTGCACCTTATATCGGTATCTTGAACTGTTGACAGATTTTTTAAAGTATTTAGTAACCTCTCTTTAACCTGCGTCCAACAAAATGTTATTATCAAAATTAATAATTTTTTACACACCTGACATATTACAAAAAATATTGTGTTAAAATAAATTCACAAAGTTAACAAGGCACATTTAACAAACAGTGCTATCTTAAATAATGACTGTTACCACGTTTGTTTAGAAGCGGCTGCAATTGGAATAAATACAAAAGAAAACTAAAAAACTCTTAAAGTATTTTTTAGAGTAAGTATGATTATTTAGCTTCTTAATTCGTGATTTTAATTCCTGCACCAATAACTAAGCTAATTGCATGAAACCCAACACGACATTTTATGATTGACCTTATCAAGTCTCAGTCATTTCCATCCTGCACCTTATTAACTTCAATCGATATAATGGCTGACTTTCGAAAACGTAATAATACGTTTTATACTTTATCGTACACTGCCTAGAACGCGGTGTCCTATTCCATTTCTGAGATCAGAAGCAGTGGCGGCCTAAACTAGACTATGAATTTAATAATAATTTGATCGCTATGCACCTTTAACCTCTCAAACTTTAAAATGTTAGCGTTAACTATAACATATTAATAAACGTTTCACATGATGTCAATATAAAGTCACGATAGCCGAGTTGTTAGGTGGTCGGAATTTCGAGTCGAGAGACCCGAGTTCGATCCCCAGGTGGCAGTACCAATGAGTTTTTTCAAAAACTTATTTACGAATTTCATCGTTGGCTTGGACATAAAGGCGGCGACGGGCTCACCACCTGTCACGTTGTCCCGAAAATATCTTCGGTGGAAGGTGGGTCAAAGGGACTTAATTGTCTAGACTTGACCTCTGTCTACCCCTGTATTGGGAATTGCGTGAAGATATTTTATTTTTTTTTATGATGTCAATAAATAATAATAAGACAATATGTGTCATTAATAAAAGCTGCAAAAGTTTTTTTTTATATCTTCACGCAATTTTCCCATACTGGGGTCGCTATGTAGCTTATTTGAGGCAACGTTATAAAAATATTAAAAAATATATATGGTTTTTTGTAAAAATTTATATATAGTGTATGTATTATTATGTGTAGATTATAATTGTTTATTGTATACTTATTTGTTTAGCTTTACTTGTTCAATATGAATTTTTATATTTATTTCATATATTTATTTTATCTGATTATTGCACCACCTCCCAGGTATCTGGCAACGCAGCTTCTTAACGCCTTTGGTTGCCTCGAAGAGATCGCTATGCATCGCTATGATGAAAGTATTATTAAATTTATAGTGTATATATATATATATATATATATATATATATATATATATATATATATATATATATATATATATATATATATATATATATATATATATATATATATATATATATATATATATATATATATATATATATATATTGTTATTAAGCTCATAAAAGTGTCGAGGGATTAATATTTTAGATCCAGATAACAACCGCGGTTCTGCTCCCGAATGTGAGCCGAATTATTATTATAAAATATTATTCATTTTTTTTATGATTTTTTATAAAGTTAAACAACTACCGTTTGTTTTATTTTGATATTGCACTTAACAGAAATTTTAAGTTTACGACTGCATTTTACTCGTTTAAAAATATTTTTTATATCATTCTAGAGCTTTGGAATTTTGGTTTTGGTATTCCATCAACAAAAATTCAATTGTGTTTCGTTTTGTTTGCATTTCAAACTTCATCAATTCCATACGAACACAATAATGATTGGAATTGTTTCTTCCAAGCATTTATGTTTATCAATTATAACACCAATTCTACGCACCTATCGAAGTAACGTCATAACATCTGATTTGAAACATGTTTTGCTCTATCAATATCCAACGGACAAGTCGTTTTATTGCACTTAGACAGCAAGCAGTTACAAAGAGCCGCCAGCGATCCGTGGCGCCGTCCGTGTGCCGACCGAATCGGTTCACTACGGGTACGATGAATACGCAATTACTTCGCAGTTGTTATTTATAACGTAGGAACTGTTGGCGACTGTAAAAACATTGAAAGAAACGTTTTCTTGTCAATATTTGATATCAAATTACTTTCCATTATATATTTTAAGTTCTATCTGTGGGTTTCGTAAGAGGAGTTGTAGGGAAAAAACTTGAAAATGGATACAAAGCGTACGATAACTAATGGAATGGAATAATTCTAGACCAAAATTAAGCATACCTGTGACGGGTAGCAGAGTCTCAGAGGCAAATTGTTTGCTTCTTCGATCGACTATTAACCTGGCAATCTTTGCGATTTCTTCTTACAAGAGATAGTCTATGTCCAACAGTGAAAAAATAAGTAAATAGTTTAAATAAATGTTTATTTTTGAAACTTTCTGGCAATTTCATAGTTTTTGCTCCACTTCACAGAAAAAGCGTAATAATTAGAGTAAGAGGTGATAATTATCATACCAATATATATGTATATTATTAAATTAAAAACACCGAAAATTTAAATAAAAAGTGAATAAATAATAAATATAAATAAATATCTTCACGCAATACCCAATACAGTGGTAGACAGTGGTCTAGTCTAGACAATTAAGTCCCTTCGTCCCAACTTCCACCGAAGATATTTTGGGACAACGTGACAGGTGGTGAGCCCGTCACCGTCTTTAGGTCCCAGCCAACGATATAATTCGTACATAAGTTTTTGAAATACCCATTGGTATGAGCCTGCCATCTAGGGATCGAACTCGGGTCTCTCGACTCGAAATTCCGACCAGCCAACCACACGCTGTCGTGACTTATCCACTCGAATAGAACAACCAAAAGAACATAAAATAGACAAAACATACAATTACCTTATTGATAAATCAATTTGATGAAGGGGTATTTCCAGATCAATTAAAAATATCAGTAACTAAACCAATACATAAAGTACAAAATTATGTTATTCAAAATTTGTTAAATATTCATTAACTAGTGTTAGTAATAGCTTTTATTACTAAGTAGTTTCTATAGTTTCTTTATAAAAATATAATTGTTTGTTTCATTTTGCAATGATTCAAATAGTTTATTATATATGAAGGCTTTCGATGCGTTGTTGTTAGGAAGTTCCTCAGTCTTAAAAGCCCGATAGGGACTAAGTACGCGAGAGTATCAGTAATCGGGATAATCGCAAGGAGAATGAAATCACTTTTTCTTAATCACTTGACTATAATGTAACAAATTACTGAAATAGAATCGCTAGATTCGGAACTTAATTACACAAATTAAACTAAGACACTCCACCGAGCACGTGGCGGTCGTCCGAGCAGTAAGACGGCGTGTTTAGTAATTCTTGCAATGTTCGTCTTCCAACCTCTTTAAGGCACCAGAATCCGATGTTGCGTTAGAGTGGATGTGACATATTATAGTTGCCACACAAGAAATATTCGACGTACCGACACGGCCAAACTGACTTTCGCACGTCCTCGTACGTTTCTTCATGTCTAGCCGACACTGTCTCTGCAAAGAACACAGAATATCGCTTGCAGATTACAAGTATCATATGCTCGTCCATCACTGACATATCATTCTCTGCCTGTCATCAACCTTGAGGAGTGGAAAAACATCGAAGGCGGTTATTATAATACATAACAGTAAGGTATAAGAAATTAAATGAATTTGAAATTAAATGTATATATATATATATATATATTATTAAATTAAAAACACCGAAAATTTAAATAAAAAGTGAATAAATAATAAATATAAATAAATATCTTCACGCAATACCCAATACAGTGGTAGACAGTGGTCTAGTCTAGACAATTAAGTCCCTTCGTCCCAACTTCCACCGAAGATATTTTGGGACAACGTGACAGGTGGTGAGCCCGTCACCGTCTTTAGGTCCCAGCCAACGATATAATTCGTACATAAGTTTTTGAAATACCCATTGGTATGAGCCTGCCATCTAGGGATCGAACTCGGGTCTCTCGACTCGAAATTCCGACCAGCCAACCACACGCTGTCGTGACTTATCCACTCGAATAAAATACTGAATATAATAAAGGAACAACCAAAAGAACATAAAATAGACAAAACATACAATTACCTTATTGATAAATCAATTTGATGAAGGGGTATTTCCAGATCAATTAAAAATATCAGTAACTAAACCAATACATAAAGTACAAAATTATGTTATTCAAAATTTGTTAAATATTCATTAACTAGTGTTAGTAATAGCTTTTATTACTAAGTAGTTTCTATAGTTTCTTTATAAAAATATAATTGTTTGTTTCATTTTGCAATGATTCAAATAGTTTATTATATATGAAGGCTTTC